>CP125974.1:61096425-61282998 GCA_030063025.1 Avena longiglumis | reverse complement strand
CCCTAAAACCATAGGGAATAACTCCTGAAAACGTCCACACAATGCAAAAAAATATGAGTTTTTGGTCATAACTCTCAAACATGTAAATCACCCTAGAGCCCCAAAACTGTGGGCAATAGCTCACGAAAATGGCCATGAAATGCAAAACGACGAAGTTTTGGTTATACCGCCAAACATGTAAATCACCGAACCCCAAAGCAGAATCACAAAAATGGGAATAACTCATTAAAACGTCCATAAAACGCAAAAAGATGAGTTTTCGGTCATCACTCTCAAACATGTAAATCGCTAAGGAAGACCAAAATTGTGGGCAATAGCTCACGAAAATGGCCATGAAATGCAAAAACGACAAGTTTTTGGTCATACCGCTCAAACATGTAAATCACCCTGGAACCCCATCACTGTAAAACCCCAAAAATGTGGGGAATAACTCATGAAAACGTCCATAAAACGCAAAAAGATGAGTTTTCGGTCATCACTCTCAAACATGTAAATCGCTATGGAACACCAAAATTGTGGGCAATAGCTAATGAAAATGGCCATAGAACGCAAGTTGTGGTCAGGCCTCACAAACATGTAAAGCGCCCTGAAACAACAAAACTGTGAGGAATAGCACAAGAAAACGTTCATAAAACACGAAAACAAAGAGTTCTTAGTGATGCCCTAAAAAATGTACCATGAACTATGGTCGTTGTAAATCACCTTAGAACCTCAAAACCGTGGGAAATAACTCATGAAAACGGCCATAAAACGCAAAAACGACGAGTTCTTAGTCACAACTCTTAAACATGTAAAGCGCCCTGGAACCCCAATAATGTGAGAAATAGCACATGAAAACGACAATAAAAGACGAGTTTTTGGTCATGCCCTCAAATATGTATCGGGTACTATGGAAGTTGTAAATCGCACTGGAACTACAAAACCATGGGGAATAACTCATGAAAACATCCACAAAACGCAAAAAAATATGAGTTTTTGGTCATAACTCTCAAACATGTAAATCACCCTAGAGCCCCAAAACTGTGGGCAATAGCTCACGAAAATGGCCATGAAATGCAAAAACGACGAGTTTTTGGTCATACCGCTCAAACATGTAAATCACCCTGGAACCCCAAAACTGTGGTCAATAGCTCATGAAAATGGCCATAAAACGCAACAAAGACAAGTTTTTTTTGTCATTAATCTAAAACATGTAAAATGCCCTAAAACCCAAAAAATGTGAGCAATAGATCATGATAACGGCCATATAATGCAAAAAAGATGAGTTTTTTTGTCATAAATTTCAAACATGTAAATAGCCTTGGAACCCCAAAATTATGGCCAATAACTCATGAAAACGGCCGGAAAACACGAAAACGACGAGTTTTTGGTCATGCCCTCAGACATGTAACATTTTTTAATAACTTTTTAAAACGCCCTAGAACCCGAAACTATGGGCAATAACTCATGAAAATGGCCATAACACGCGAAAATGATGAGTTTTTGGTCATAATTCTCAAACATGTATCGGGTCTTACGAATCATGCACATCCCCCTGGAACATCAAAACTAGGGGCAATAGCTCATGAAAACGGCCATAAAAACTCGAAGTTTTGGTCATGCCTCAAACATGTATCGGGTACTATGGTCGTTGTAAATCGCCCTGGAACCCCAAAACCGTGGGGAATAACTCATAAAAGAGTCCATAAAATGCAAAAATATGTGTTTTTGGTGATAACTCTCTAACATGTAAATCACCCTAGAACCCCAAAACTATGGGCAATAGCTCATGAAAACGGCCATAAAATGCAAAAACACCGAGTTTTTGGTCATGCCTCTCAAACATGTAAAGCGCCCTGGAACCCCAAAACTATGAGGAATAGCACATGAAAATGGCCATAAAACACGAAAACGACGAGTTTTTGGTAATGCCCTCAAACATGTATCGGGTACTATGGTCGTTATAGATCTCTCTGGAACCCCAAAACCATAGGGAATAACTCCTGAAAACGTCCACACAATGCAAAAAAATATGAGTTTTTGGTCATAACTCTCAAACATGTAAATCACCCTAGAGCCCCAAAACTGTGGGCAATAGCTCACGAAAATGGCCATGAAATGCAAAAACGACGAGTTTTTGGTTATACCGCTCAAACATGTAAATCACCCTGGAACCCCAAAACTGTAAATCACAAAAAATGTGGGGAATAACTCATTAAAACGTCCATAAAACGGAAAAAGATGAGTTTTCGGTCATCACTCTCAAACATGTAAATCGCTAAGGAAGACCAAAATTGTGGGCAATATCTCACGAAAATGGCCATGAAATGCAAAAACGACGAGTTTTTGGTCATACCGCTCAAACATGTAAATCACCCTGGAACCCCTAAACTGTAAAACCCCAAAAATGTGGGGAATAACTCATGAAAACGTCCATAAAACGCAAAAACATGAGTTTTCGGTCATCACTCTCAAACATGTAAATCGCTATGGAACACCAAAATTGTGGGCAATAGCTAATGAAAATGGCCATAGAACGCAAGTTGTGGTCAGGCCTCACAAACATGTAAAGCGCCCTGAAACAACAAAACTGTGAGGAATAGCACAAGAAAACGTTCATAAAACACGAAAACAAAGAGTTCTTACTGATGCCCTAAAACATGTATCATGAACTATGGTCGTTGTAAATCACCTTAGAACCTCAAAACCGTGGGAAATAACTCATGAAAACGGCCATAAAACGCAAAAACGACGAGTTTTTGGTCACAACTCTCAAACATGTAAAGCGCCCTGGAACCCCAATAATGTGAGAAATAGCACACGAAAACGACAATAAAAGACGAAACCGACGAGTTTTTGGTCATGCCCTCAAATATGTATCGGGTACTATGGCCGTTGTAAATCGCACTGTAACTACAAAACCATGGGGAATAACTCATGAAAACATCCACAAAATGCAAAAAAAATATGAGTTTTTGGTCATAATTCTCAAACAATTAAATCGCCCTAGAGCCCCAAAACTGTGGACAATAGCTCACGAAAATGGCCATAAAACCCAAAAACGATGAGTTTTTGGTCATACCCCTCAAACATGTAAATCACCCTGGAACCCCAAAACTGTGATCAATAGCTCATGAAAATGGTCATAAAACGCAAAAAGACGAGTTTTTCGTCATTAATCTAAACATGTTAAATGCCCTAAAACCCAAAAAATGTGAGCAATAGATCATGATAACGGCCATATAATGCAAAAAAGATGATTTTTTTGTCATAAATTTCAAACATGTAAATAGCCTTGGAACCCCAAAATTATGGCCAATAACTCATGAAAACGGCCGGAAAACACGAAAATAACCTGTTTTTGGTCATGCCCTCAAACATGTATCATTTTTTAATATCTTTTTAAAATGCCCTAGAAACCCAAACTATGGGCAATAACTCATGAAAATGGCCGTAACACGCGAAAACGATGAGTTTTTGGTCATAATTCTCAAACATGTATCGGGTCTTACGAATCATGCACATCCACCTGCAAGATCAAACCTTGGGGCAATAGCTCATGAAAACTGCCATAAAACAAAAAAAACCACGAGTTTTCGGTCATGCCCTCAAACATGTATCGAGTATTATGGTCGTTGTAAATCGCCCTCCAACCCCAAAACTGTGGGGAATAACTCATAAAAAAGTCCATAAAATGCAAAAAAGATGTGTTTTTGGTGATAACTCTCAAACATGTAAATCGCCCTAGAACCCGAAAACTATGGGCAATAGCTCATGAAAACGGCCATAAAATGCAAAAACACCGAGTTTTTGGTCATGCCTCTCAAACATGTAAAGCACCCTGGAACCCCAAAACTATGAGGAATAGCACATGAAAATGGCCATAAAACACGAAAACGACGAGTTTTTGGTAATGCCCTCAAACATGTATCGGGTACTATGGTCGTTATAGATCTCTCTAGAACCCCAAAACTATAGGGAATAACTCATGAAAACGTCCACAAAATGCTAAAAAAATATGAGTTTTTGGTTATAACTCTCAAACATGTAAATCGCCCTAGAGCCCTAAAACTATGGGCAACAGGTCACGAAAATATCCCTAAAACGCAAAAACGATGAGTTTTTGGTCATACCTCTGAAACATGTAAATCACCCTGAATACCCAAAACTGTGGGCAATAGCTCATGAAAATGTCCATAAACGCAAAAAGACGAGTTTTTCGTCATAACTCTAAAACATGTAGAACACCCTTAAACACAAAAAATGTGGGGAGTAACTCATGAAAACATCCATAAAACGCAAAAAGATGAGTTTTTGGTCATAACTCTCAAACATGTAAATCGCCAAGGAACCCCAAAATTGTGGGCAATAACTCATGAAAACGGCCATAGAGCGCAAGTTTTGGTCATGTCTCATAAACATGTAAAGCGCCCTAAAACCCCAAAACCGTGAGCAATAGCACAAGAAAACGACCATAAAACACGAAAACAAAGAGTTTTTAGTGATGCCCTAAAACATGTATCAGGAACAATGGTCGTTGTAAATCACCCTAGAACCTTAAAACCGTGGGAAATAACACATGAAAACGGCCATAAAACGCAAATACGACGAGTTTTTGGACACAACTCTCAAACATGTAAAGCGCCCCGGAACCCCAATAATGTGAGCAATAGCACATGAAAATGACAATAAAATACGAAAACGACGAGTTTTTGGTCATGCCCTCAAATATGTATCAGGTACTATGGCCGTTGTAAATCGCACTGGAACTCATGAAAACATCCACAAAACGCAAAAAATATGAGTTTTTGGTCATATCTCTCAAACATGTAAATCACCCTAGAGCCCCAAAACTGCGGGCAATAGCTCACGAAAATGGCCATGAAATGCAAAAACGACGAGTTTTTGGTCATACCTCTCAAACATGTAAATCACACTGAAACCCCAAAACTATGGACAATAGCTCATGAAAATGGCCATAAAACGCAAAAAAGATGAGTTTTTCGTGATAACTCTAAAACATGTAAAACACCCTAAAACCCAAAAAAAAGTGGGGAATAACCCATGAAAACGTCCATAAAACGCAAAAAGATGAGTTTTCGGTCATCACTCTCAAACATGTAAATCTCTAAGGAACACCAAAATTGTGGGCAATAGCTAATGAAAATGGCCATAGAACGCAAGTTATGGTCATGCCTCACAAACATGTAAAGCGCCCTGAAACAACAAAACTGTGAGCAATAGCACAAGAAAACGTTCATAAAACACGAAAACAAAGAGTTCTTAGTGATGCCCTAAAACATGTATCAGGAACTAAGGTCGTTGTAAATCACCTTAGAACCTCAAAACCATGGGAAATAACTCATGAAAATAGCCATAAAACGCAAAAACGACGAGTGTTTGGTCACAACTCTAAAAAATGTAAAGCGCACTGGAACCCCAATAATGTGAGAAATAGCACATGAAAACGACAATAAAAGACGAGTTTTTGGTCATGCCCTCAAATATGTATCGGGTACTATGGCCGTTGTAAATCGCACTAGAACTACAAAACCATGGGGAATAACTCATGAAAACATCCACAAAACAAAAAAAAACCACGAGTTTTTGGTCATGCCCTCAAACATGTATCGAGTATTATGGTCGTTGTAAATCGCCCTGGAACCCCAAAACTGTGGGGAATAACTCATAAAAAAGTCCATAAAATGCAAAAAAGATGTGTTTTTGGTGATAACTCTCAAACATGTAAATCGCCCTAGAACCCGAAAACTATGGGCAATAGCTCATGAAAACGGCCATAAAATGCAAAAACTCCGAGTTTTTGGTCATGCCTCTCAAACATGTAAAGCGCCCTGGAACACCAAAACTGTGAGGAATAGCACATGAAAATGGCCATAAAACACGAAAACGACGAGTTTTTGGTAATGCCCTCAAACATGTATCGGGTACTATGGTCGTTATAGATCTCTCTGGAACCCCAAAACCATAGGGAATAACTCATGAAAACGTCCACAAAATGCTAAAAAAATACGAGTTTTTGGTTATAACTCTCAAACATGTAAATCGCCCTAGAGCCCTAAAACTATGGGCAACAGGTCACGAAAATATCCCTAAAACGCAAAAAACGATGAGTTTTTGGTCATACCTCTCAAACATGTAAATCACCCTGAATCCCCAAAACTGTGGGCAATAGCTCATGAAAATGTCCATAAACGCAAAAAGACGAGTTTTTCGTCATAACTCTAAAACATGTAGAACACCCTTAAACACAAAAATTGTGGGGAGTAACTCAAGAAAACATCCATAAAACGCAAAAAAGATGAGTTTTCGGTCATAACTCTCAAACATGTAAATCGCTAAGGAACCCTAAAATTGTGGGCAATAGATCATGAAAACGGCCATAGAACGCAAGTTTTGGTCATGTCTCATAAACATGTAAAGCGCCCTGAAACCCCAAAACTGTGAGCAATAGCACAAGAAAACGACCATAAAACACGAAAACAAAGAGTTTTTAGTGATGCCCTAAAACATGTATCAGGAACTATGGTCGTTGTAAATCACCCTAGAACCTTAAAACCGTGGGAAATAACACATGAAAACACCCATAAAAGGCAAATACGACGAGTTTTTGGTCACAACTCTCAAACATGTAAAGCGCCCCGGAACCCCAATAATGTGAGCAATAGCACATGAAAACGACAATAAAATACGAAAACGACGAGTTTTTGGTCATGCCCTCAAATATGTATCGGGTACTATGGACATTGTAAATCACACTGGAACTACAAAACCATAGGGAATAACTCATGAAAACATCCACAAAACGCAAAAAATAATGATTTTTTCGTCGTAACTCTCAAACATGTAAATCGCCCTAGGGCTCCCAAACTGTGGGCAATAGCTCACGAAAATGGCCATAAAACGCAAAAACGACGAGTTTCCGGTCATACCCCTCAAACATGTAAAACACCCTGGAACCCCAAAACTGTGGTCAATAGCTCATGAAAATGGCCATAAAACGCAAAAAAGACGAGTTTTTCGTCATTAATCTAAAACATGTAAAATGCCCTAAAACCCCAAAAACGTGAGCAATAGATTATAATAACGGCCATATAATGCAAAAAAAAGATGATTTTTTTGTCATAAATCTCAAACATGTAAATAGCCTTGGAACCACAAAATTATGGCCAATAACTCATGAAAACGGCCGTAAAACACGAAAACGACGAGTTTTTGGTCATGCCCTCAGACATGTATCAATTTTTAATATCTTTTTAAAACGCCCTAGAAACCCAAACTATGGGCAATAACTCATGAAGATGGCCAAAACACGCGCAGACGATGAGTTTTTGGTCATAATTATCAAACATGTATCGGGTCTTACGAATCATGCACATCTCCCTGGAACATCAAAACTAGGGGCAATAGCTCATGAAAACGGCCATAAAACAAAAAAAACTACGAGTTTTTGGTCATGCCCTCGATAATGTATCGGGTATTATGGTCGTTGTAAATCTGCCTGGAACCCCAAAACTATGGGGAATAACTCATAAAGAAGTCCATAAAATGAAAAAAATATGTGTTTTTGGTGATAACTCTCAAACAAGTAAATCTCCCTAGAACCCCAAAACTATGGGCAATAGCTCATGAAAATGGCCATAAAATGCAAAAACACCGAGTTTTTGGTCATGCCTCTCAAACATGTAAAGCGCCCTGGAACCCCAAAACTATGAGGGATAGCACATGAAAACGACCATAAAACACGAAAACGACGAGTTTTTGGTCATGCCCTCAAACATGTATTGGCTACTATGGTCGTTATACAACTCTCTAGAACCCCAAAACCATAGGGAATAACTCATGAAAATGTCCACAAAATGCAAAAACATATGAGTTTTTGGTTATACCTCTCAAACATGTAAATCACCCTGAAACCCCAAAACTGTGGGCAATAGCTCATAAAAATGGCCATAAAATGCAAAAAGATGAGTTTTTCGTCCTAACTCTAAAACATGTAAAACACCCTAAACCCCAAAAATGTGGGTATAACTCATGAAAACGCCCATAAACGCATAAAAGATGAGTTTTGGTCATAACTCTCAAACATGTAAATCGCTAAGGAACCCCAAAATTGTGGGCAATAGCTCATGAAAACGGCCATAGAACGATGTTGTGGTCATGCCTCACAAACATGTAAAGCGCCTAAAACCCCAAAACCATAGGGAATAACTCAAAACGTCCACAAAATGCAAAAAATATGAGTTTTGGTTATAACTCTCAAACATGTAAATCGCCTAGAGCCCTAAAACTATGGGCAAGAGGTCACGAAAATAGCCCTAAACGCAAAAAACGATGAGTTTTTGGTCATACCTCTCAAACATGTAAATCACCCTGAAACCCCAAACTGTGGGCAATAGCTCATGAAAATGGCCATAAAACGCAAAAAAGACGAGTTTTTCGTCATAACTCTAAAACATGTAAACCACCCTAAAACCCAAAAAATGTGGGGAATAACTCATGAAAACATCCATAAAACACAAAAGATGTGTTTTCGGTAATCACTCTCAAACATGTAAATCGCTAAGGAACACCAAAATTGTGGGCAATAGCTAATGAAAATGGCCATAGAACGCAAGTTGTGGTCACGCCTCACAAACATGTAAAGCGCCCTGAAACCCCAAAACCGTGAGCAATAGCACAAGAAAACGGTCATAAAACACGAAAACAAAGAGTTTTTAGTGATGCCCTAAAACATGTATCAGGAACTATGGTCGTTTGAAATCACCTTAGAACCTCAAAACCGTGGGAAATAACTCATGAAAACGGCATTAACATGCAAAAACGACGATTTTTAGTCACAACTCTCAAACATGTAACACGCCTGAACCCCAATAATGTGAGAAATAGCACATGAAAACGACAATAAAATACGAAAACGACGAGTTTTTGGTCATGCCCTCAAATATGTATCGAGTACTATGGCCGTTGTAAATCGCACTGGAACTACAAAACCATGAGGAATAACTCATGAAAACATCCACAAGACGCAAAAAAATATGAGTTTTTGGTCATAACTCTCAAACATGTAAATCACCCTAGAGCCCCAAAACTGTGGGCAATAGCTCATGAAAATGGCCATAAAACGCAAAAAGACGAATTTTTCGTCATAACTCTAAAACATGTAAAACACCCTAAAACCCAAAAAATGTGGGGAATAACTCATGAAACCATCCATAAAACGCAAAAAGATGAGTTTTCGGTCATCACTCTCAAACATGTAAATTGCTAAGGAACCCCAAAATTGTGGGCAATAGCTCATGAAAACGGCCATAGAACGCAAGTTGTGGACATGCCTCACAGACATGTAAAGCGCCCTGAAACCCCAAAACCGTGAGCAATAGCACAAGAAAACGGCCATAAAACATGAAAACAAAGAGTTCTTAGTGATGCCCTAAGACATGTATCAGGAACTATGGTCGTTGTAAATCACCTTAGAACCTCAAAACGATGGGATATAACACATGAAAACGACCATAAAACGCAAAAACGACGAGTTCTTGGTCACAACTCTCAAACATGTAAAGCGCCCTGGAACCCCAATAATGTGAGAAATAGCACATGAAAACGACAATAAGATACGAAAACGACGAGTTTTTGGTCATGCCCTCAAATATGTATCGGGTACTATGGCCGTTGTAAATCGCACTGGAACGATAAAACCATGGGGAATAACTCATGAAAACATCCACAAAATGCAAAAAAAAATGAGTTTTTGGTCATAACTCTCAAACATGTAAATAGCCCTAGAGCCCCAAAACTGTGGGCAATAGCTCACGAAAATGGCCATAAAACGCAAAAACGACGAGTTTTTGGCCATACCCCTGAAACATGTAAATCACCCTAGAACCCCAAAACTGTGGTCAATAGCTCATGAAAATGGCCATAAAACGCAAAAAAGACGAGTTTTTCGTCATTAATCTAAAACATGTAAAATGCCCTAAAACCCATAAAATGTGAGCAATAGATCATGATAACGGCCATATAATGCAAAAAAGATGATTTTTTTGTCATAAATCTCAAACATGTAAATAGCCTTGGAACCCCAAAATTATGGCCAATAACTCATGAAAACGGCCGTAAAACACGAAAGCGACGAGTTTTTGGTCATGCCCTCAGACATGTATTATTTTTTCATATCTTTTTAAAGCCCTAGAAACCCAAACTATGGACAATAACTCATGAAAATGGCCAAAACACGAAAACGATGAGTTTTTGGTCATAATTATCAAACATGTATCGGGTCTTACGAATCATGCACATCTCGCTGGAACATCAAAACTAGGGGCAATAGCTCATGAAAAAGGCCATAAAACAAAAAAAAACTACGAGTTTTTGGTCATGCCCTCAATAATGTATCGGGTATTATGGTCGTTGTAAATCTCCCTGGAACCCCAAAACTGTGGGGAATAACTCATAAAGAAGTCCATAAAATGCAAAAAAGATGTGTTTTTGGTGATAACTCTCAAACATGTAAATCGCCCTAGTGTAGGGGTTCGTAGCATGGAAAACAAAAATTTTCTATCGCATACAAACAAACAAGCCAAGATCTATCTACTATATTGTAGCAACGAGTCGATGGAATAACTTACCCTCAAAGATTCCAAAGCGGTTAACGAGAGCAGATTCTCGTGGGTGATGTAGTCGCATTTCCCGATCTCAAGATCGCGTGACGATCCTTCCGGCAAGGTTCGTTAGCGCCCAGCAATCGGTCACACGCTCGGTTTCGACGAAGACCTTCCTCTCCCTTGTTCCAGAGAATGGAGGTTGTAGCACTCTCCTCGCGATTCCGCAACACAACGGTACCGTGGTACCAAGTAGAGGGAGATCCGTGAGGGCTTTAAGCCGGAGCGAGTATGGTGGAGTATGAGAGAGAGCTATTAGTGGTCTAGAGATTAGACACACCAATTAAAAGGCTCTAAACCGCAGGCTAGAGCAATTAGAAGCTCTAAACCAAAACGGCTCTAAACCGGAGATTAGAGGATAGGAACTTGTGTGTCTAGAGGAGGAGGCCCTGCCTCCTTTTTATAGGGAGGGGCGGCCAAGGGAGGAGTCCTCCCCAAGTCGGCCTTGGTTGGCGCGCCAGCCTGAGCGACTCCTCCTCCAAGTCGGTTCCAACCACCTCTTGCTTGTTTCCCACGCCTCGCTTTCCAGCCTGCTTTTCCACAGCTTTCTGTTTTAGCCGCTTGACTTTCAAACCGCATTGACTTTTCAGTTTTGGAACAGCAAGAACACTTAGTACATGATGCAATCATTCAATATGTAATGACACATTCATGTACCCTCCCCCCCGGAGTGCCGGACAATCCGTAACCTTCTAGAACATTCCCGATGAAAACACCGGAATCATTCCCGAACTCCGAAACGGGACTTTCCTTATATGAATCTTATTCTCCGGACCATTCCGGATCACCTCGTGATATCCCGGATCCCATCCGAGACTCCGAACAACATTCGGTCTCTTTCTCATAATACCATAACTACTCAAACAACGTCGAATCCTTAAGTGTGTCTCCCTACGGTTCGTGAATTATGCGGACATGATCGAGACACTTCTCCGAACAATAACCAATAGTGGAATCTGGAAATTCATATGGCTCCCACATATTTCTACGATTACTTTGCGATCGAATGAACCACACATACGATACCAATTTCCCTTTGTCTCACGATAGTTTACTTATCTGAGGTTATGATCGTCGGTATCTCTGCATACCTAGTTCAACCTCGTTACCGATAAGTACTCTTTGCTCGTTCCCGTGATATGTGATCCCTTGTGACCCAGTCACATGCTTTCAAGATAATTGGATGACATTCCACCGAGAGGGCCTGAGTATATCTATCCGACATATGGATGGACAAATCCCACTCTTGATCCATGTGTTTCAACCAATACTTTCTGAACACTCAATGCCACCTTTATAGCCACCCTGTTACGGTGTGGTGTTTGATGACATCAAAGCATCCATCCGGAAAAGGTGATATGCATGATCTCATGGTCCAAGGAATTAGGTTACTATGTATCAGAAAGCATATAGCAATTGAACTATTTAAATGACTTGATCTTTATGCTACGCTTATCTATAGGAGTATGTCCATCACATCATTCTCCTAATGATATGATCCTGTTGTTAATAACATCTCTATGTTCATGATCAGGAAACCATGATCATATATTAACCAACAAGCTAGTTTAACAAGAGGCTTTACTAGGGACTCTTATTTTAGTTTACAAATCACACAAGTATTAATGTTTCCGGTTAATACAATTATAGCTTGGTATGTAAACATTTATCATAAGTGTGAAGATATGATAATAACCACTTTATTATTGCCTCTTGGGCATATCTCCAACAGTCTCCCACTTGCACTAGAGTCAATAATCTAGTTTCAAACCTTTGTGTATATAACACCTATGGCTTCCTGTGTTGTATGTACACGATTGCTAGTGGTCAACTGATCTCGGATCCGACACTTCCGTGTCCTTGTGCAATTGCATATCTTTATGCCTCTACGCATCACTCATTCTCTAATGAGATGGCTTTGTATAAATTTGGTCTTTCGGTGTGACCTTTAGTTCTTTGGGGTTAAAACATGTTGATAATATTGTCGCACAATATATCTTCATAGTATTATCCCATTGTGAACTACACCTAGTTTGATAACAAACTACTTGACTCAAATGCCCTCTTTTGCTGCTATAATAGTAGTCATATACTTAGCCTTTTGTTGTAGTATCTGTCACAATGTCTTAACTTTGGAACTCATCCAAATCCATTATGGAACTCACTTTCCATTATATTGTGCCACCCTTAGTTTAGATTGAGATAAACTTAATTTGTACTTTGTGACAAAGCTAGTATCAATGTAGTACTTTTACAGTGAACTAACCATCTATTTGTCACTTCTACAAATAATAAACTCTTAGTTCTTCCAAAAGATCATAAGAATATCCTTACTATTGTCCAATGATCATCTTACGAATCATTCTCGTATATGCTCACAACATTTAGAGCATAGGACATATCTGGATTTGTACATATCACAGTATGATTGATATAAATACTCTTTGTGATTTCATACATCAAGTATCAATCTATGGTCGTTATACAACTCTCTAGAACCCCAAAACCATAGGGAATAACTCATGAAAATGTCCACAAAATGCAAAAACATATGAGTTTTTGGTTATACCTCTCAAACATGTAAATCACCCTGAAACCCCAAAACTGTGGGCAATAGCTCATAAAAATGGCCATAAAATGCAAAAAGATGAGTTTTTCGTCCTAACTCTAAAACATGTAAAACACCCTAAAACCCAAAAAAATGTGGGGTATAACTCATGAAAACGTCCATAAAACGCAAAAAGATGAGTTTTCGGTCATAACTCTCAAACATGTAAATCGCTAAGGAACCCCAAAATTGTGGGCAATAGCTCATGAAAATGGCCATAGAGCATGTTGTGGTCATGCCTCACAAACAGGTAAAGCGCCCGAAAACCCCAAAACCAGAGGGAATATCTCCTGAAAACGTCCACAAAATGCAAAAAAATATGAGTTTTTGGTTATAACTCTCAAACATGTAAATCGCCCTAGAGCCCTAAAACTATGGGCAAGAGGTCACGAAAATAGCCCTAAAACGCAAAAAGCGATGAGTTTTGGTCATACCTCTCAAACATGTAAATCACCCTGAACCCCAAATCAGGCAATAGCTCATGAAAATGGCCATAAACGCATAAAAGACGAAGTTTTTCGTCATAACTCTAAAACATGTAAACCACCCTAAAACCCAAAAATGTGGGAATAACTCATGAAAACATCCATAAAACAAAAGATGTGTTTTCTGTTATCACTCTCAAACATGTAAATCGCTAAGGAACACCAAAATTGTGGGCAATAGCTAATGAAAATGGCCATAGAACGCAAGTTGTGGTCATGCCTCACAAACATGTAAAGCGCCCTGAAACCCCAAAACCGTGAGCAATAGCACAAGAAAACGGTCATAAAACACGAAAACAAAGAGTTTTTAGTGATGCCCTAAAACATGTATCAGGAACTATGGTCGTTTGAAATCACCTTAGAACCTCAAAACCGTGGGAAATAACTCATGAAAACGGCATTAACATGCAAAAACGACGATTTTTTAGTCACAACTCTCAAACATGTAACACGCCCTGGAACCCCAATAATGTGAGAAATAGCACATGAAAACGACAATAAAATACGAAAACGACGAGTTTTTGGTCATGCCCTCAAATATGTATCGAGTACTATGGCCGTTGTAAATCGCACTGGAACTACAAAACCATGAGGAATAACTCATGAAAACATCCACAAGACGCAAAAAAATATGAGTTTTTGGTCATAACTCTCAAACATGTAAATCACCCTAGAGCCCCAAAACTGTGGGCAATAGCTCATGAAAATGGCCATAAAACGCAAAAAGACGAATTTTTCGTCATAACTCTAAAACATGTAAAACACCCTAAAACCCAAAAAATGTGGGGAATAACTCATGAAACCATCCATAAAACGCAAAAAGATGAGTTTTCGGTCATCACTCTCAAACATGTAAATTGCTAAGGAACCCCAAAATTGTGGGCAATAGCTCATGAAAACGGCCATAGAACGCAAGTTGTGGACATGCCTCACAAACATGTAAAGCGCCCTGAAACCCCAAAACCGTGAGAAATAGCACAAGAAAACGGCCATAAAACACGAAAACAAAGAGTTCTTAGTGATGCCCTAAAACATGTATTAGGAACAATGGTCGTTGTAAATCACCTTAGAACCTCAAAACCGTGGGAAATAACACATGAAAACGACCATAAAACGCAAAATGACGAGTTTTTGGTCACAACTCTCAAACATGTAAAGCGCCCTGGAACCCCAATAATGTGAGCAATAGCACATGAAAATGACAATAAAATACAAAAACGACGAGTTTTTGGTCATGCCCTCAAATATGTATCGGGTACTATGGTCGTTGTAAATCGCACGGGAACTATAAAACCATGGGGAATAACTCATGAAAACATCCACAAAATGCAAAAAAAAATGAGTTTTTGGTCATAACTCTCAAACATGTAAATCGCCCTAGAGCCCTAAAACTGTGGGCAATAGCTCACGAAAATGGCCATAAAACGCAAAAACGACGAGTTTTTGGTCATACCCCTCAAACATGTAAATCACCCTGGAACCCCAAAACTGTGGTCAATAGCTCATGAAAATGGCCATAAAACGCAAAAAAGACGAGTTTTTCGTCATTAATCTAAAACATGTAAAATGCCCTAAAACCCAAAAAATGTGAGCAATAGATCATGATAACGGCCATATAATGCAAAAAAAGATGAGTTTTTTTTTGTCATAAATCTCAAACATGTAAATAGCCTTGGAACCCCAAAATTATGGCCAATAACTCATGAAAACGGCCATAAAACACGAAAACGACCAGTTTTTGGTCATGCCCTCAGACATGTATCATTTTTTAATATCTTTTTAAAACGCCCTAGAAACCCAAACTATGGACAATAACTCATGAAAATGGCCAAAACACGCGAAAACGATGAGTTTTTGGTCATAATTATCAAACATGTATCGGGTCTTACGAATCATGCACATCTCGCTGGAACATCAAAACTAGGGGCAATAGCTCATGAAAAAGGCCATAAAACAAAAAAAAACTACGAGTTTTTGGTCATGCCCTCAATAATGTATCGGGTATTATGGTCGTTGTAAATCTCCCTGGAACCCCAAAACTGTGGGGAATAACTCATAAAGAAGTCCATAAAATGCAAAAAAGATGTGTTTTTGGTGATAACTCTCAAACATGTAAATCGCCCTAGTGTAGGGGTTCGTAGCATGGAAAACAAAAATTTTCTATCGCATACAAACAAACAAGCCAAGATCTATCTACTATATTGTAGCAACGAGTCGATGGAATAACTTACCCTCAAAGATTCCAAAGCGGTTAACGAGAGCAGATTCTCGTGGGTGATGTAGTCGTACTCTTCCCGATCTCAAGATCGCGTAGACGATCCTTCCGCAAGGCTTCCCAAGCAGCGCTCCCGATCGGTCACACGTTCGGTACTGACGAAGACCTTCCTCCCTTGTTCCAAAGAAACGGAGGTTGTAGCACTCTCGCGATTCCGCAACACAACCTGCGTGGTACCGGAAGTAGAGGGGAGATCCCGTAGGGCTTCGCCTTAAGCCGGAGCGAGTATGGTGGAGTATGAGAGAGAGCTATTAGTGGTCTAGAGATTAGACACACCAATTAAAAGGCTCTAAACCGCAGGCTAGAGCAATTAGAAGCTCTAAACCAAAACGGCTCTAAACCGGAGATTAGAGGATAGGAACTTGTGTGTCTAGAGGAGGAGGCCCTGCCCCTCCTTTTATAGGTGGGAGGGGCGGCCAAGGGGAGGGGAGTCCCTCCCCAAGTCGGCCTTGGTTGGCGCGCCAGCTTGGAGCGACTCCTCCTCCAAGTCGGTTCCAACCACCTCTTGCTTGTTTCCCACAGTTTCCTGTTTCCCACAGTTTCCTGTTTTCCACAGTTTCCTGTTTTAGCCGTTTGACTTTCAAACTGGCAGTTTGACTTTTCAGTTTTGGAACAGCAAGAACACTTAGTACATGATGCAATCATTCAATATGTAATGACACATTCATGTACCCTCCCCCCCGGAGTGCCGGACAATCCGGAACCTTCTAGAACATTCCCGATGAAAACACCGGAATCATTCCCGAACTCAGAAACGGGACTTTCCTTATATGAATCTTATTCTCCGGACCATTCCGGATCACCTCGTGATATCCCGGATCCCATCCGAGACTCCGAACAACATTCGGTCTCTTTCTCATAATACCATAACTACTCAAACAACGTCAATCCTTATGTGTCTCCCTACGGTTCGTGAATTATGCGGACATGATCGAGACACTTCTCCGAACAATAACCAATAGTGGAATCTGGAAATTCATATGGCTCCACATATTTCTACGATTACTTTGCGATCGAATGAACCACACATACGATACCAATTTCCCTTTGTCTCACGATAGTTTACTTATCTCGAGGTTATGATCGTCAGATCTCTGCATACCTAGTTCAACCTCGTTACCGATAAGTACTCTTTGCTCGTTCCCGTGATATGTGATCCCTTGTGACCCAGTCACATGCTTTCAAGATAATTGGATGACATTCCACCGAGAGGGCCCAGAGTATATCTATCCGTCATATGGATGGACAAATCCCACTCTTGATCCATGTGTTTCAACCAATACTTTCTGAACACTCAATGCCACCTTTATAGCCACCCTGTTACGGTGTGGTGTTTGATGACATCAAAGCATCCATCCGGAAAAGGTGATATGCATGATCTCATGGTCCAAGGAATTAGGTTACTATGTATCAGAAAGCATATAGCAATTGAACTATTTAAATGACTTGATCTTTATGCTACGCTTATCTATAGGAGTATGTCCATCACATCATTCTCCTAATGATATGATCCTGTTAATAACATCTCTATGTTCATGATCAGGAAACCATGATCATATATTAACCAACAAGCTAGTTTAACAATAGGCTTTACTAGGGACTCTTATTTTAGTTTACAAATCACACAAGTATTAATGTTTCCGGTTAATACAATTATAGCTTGGTATGTAAACATTTATCATAAGTGTGAAGATATGATAATAACCACTTTATTATTGCCTCTTGGGCATATCTCCAACAGTCTCCCACTTGCACTAGAGTCAATAATCTAGTTTCAAACCTTTGTGTATATAACACCTATGGCTTTCCGGTGTTGTATGTACACGATTGCTAGTGGTCAACTGATCTCCGGATCTGACACTTCCAGGTCCTTGTGCAATTGCATATCTTTGCGTCTCTACGCATCACTCATTCTCTAATGAGATGGCTTTGTATAAATTTGGTCTTTCGGTGTGACCTTTAGTTCTTTGGGGTTAAAACATGTTGATAATATTGTCGCACAATATATCTTCATAGTATTATCCCATTGTGAACTACACCTAGTTTGATAACAAACTACTTGACTCAAATGCCCTCTTTTGCTGCTATAATAGTAGTCATATACTTAGCCTTTTGTTGTAGTATCTGTCACAATGTCTTAACTTTGGAACTCATCCAAATCCATTATGGAACTCACTTTCCATTATATTGTGCCACCCTTAGTTTAGATTGAGATAAACTTAATTTGTACTTTGTGACAAAGCTAGTATCAATGTAGTACTTTTACAGTGAACTAACCATCTATTTGTCACTTCTACAAATAATAAACTCTTAGTTCTTCCAAAAGATCATAAGAATATCCTTACTATTGTCCAATGATCATCTTACGAATCATTCTCGTATATGCTCACAACCTTTAGAGCATAGGACATATCTGGATTTGTACATATCACAGTATGATTGATATAAATACTCTTTGTGATTTCATACATCAAGTATCAATCTATGGTCGTTATACAACTCTCTAGAACCCCAAAACCATAGGGAATAACTCATGAAAATGTCCACAAAATGCAAAAACATATGAGTTTTTGGTTATACCTCTCAAACATGTAAATCACCCTGAAACCCCAAAACTGTGGGCAATAGCTCATAAAAATGGCCATAAAATGCAAAAAGATGAGTTTTTCGTCCTAACTCTAAAACATGTAAAACACCCTAAAACCCAAAAAAATGTGGGGTATAACTCATGAAAACGTCCATAAAACGCAAAAAGATGAGTTTTCGGTCATAACTCTCAAACATGTAAATCGCTAAGGAACCCCAAAATTGTGGGCAATAGCTCATGAAAACGGCCATAGAACGCATGTTGTGGTCATGCCTCACAAACATGTAAAGCGCCCTAAAACCCCAAAACCATAGGGAATAACTCCTGAAAACGTCCACAAAATGCAAAAAAATATGAGTTTTTGGTTATAACTCTCAAACATGTAAATCGCCCTAGAGCCCTAAAACTATGGGCAAGAGGTCACGAAAATAGCCCTAAAACGCAAAAACGATGAGTTTTTGGTCATACCTCTCAAACATGTAAATCACCCTGAAACCCCAAACTGTGGGCAATAGCTCATGAAAATGGCCATAAAACGCAAAAAAGACGAGTTTTTCGTCATAACTCTAAAACATGTAAACCACCCTAAAACCCAAAAAATGTGGGGAATAACTCATGAAAACATCCATAAAACACAAAAGATGTGTTTTCGGTAATCACTCTCAAACATGTAAATCGCTAAGGAACACCAAAATTGTGGGCAATAGCTAATGAAAATGGCCATAGAACGCAAGTTGTGGTCATGCCTCACAAACATGTAAAGCGCCCTGAAACCCCAAAACCGTGAGCAATAGCACAAGAAAACGGTCATAAAACACGAAAACAAAGAGTTTTTAGTGATGCCCTAAAACATGTATCAGGAACTATGGTCGTTTGAAATCACCTTAGAACCTCAAAACCGTGGGAAATAACTCATGAAAACGGCATTAACATGCAAAAACGACGATTTTTTAGTCACAACTCTCAAACATGTAACACGCCCTGGAACCCCAATAATGTGAGAAATAGCACATGAAAACGACAATAAAATACGAAAACGACGAGTTTTTGGTCATGCCCTCAAATATGTATCGAGTACTATGGCCGTTGTAAATCGCACTGGAACTACAAAACCATGAGGAATAACTCATGAAAACATCCACAAGACGCAAAAAAATATGAGTTTTTGGTCATAACTCTCAAACATGTAAATCACCCTAGAGCCCCAAAACTGTGGGCAATAGCTCATGAAAATGGCCATAAAACGCAAAAAGACGAATTTTTCGTCATAACTCTAAAACATGTAAAACACCCTAAAACCCAAAAAATGTGGGGAATAACTCATGAAACCATCCATAAAACGCAAAAAGATGAGTTTTCGGTCATCACTCTCAAACATGTAAATTGCTAAGGAACCCCAAAATTGTGGGCAATAGCTCATGAAAACGGCCATAGAACGCAAGTTGTGGACATGCCTCACAAACATGTAAAGCGCCCTGAAACCCCAAAACCGTGAGAAATAGCACAAGAAAACGGCCATAAAACACGAAAACAAAGAGTTCTTAGTGATGCCCTAAAACATGTATTAGGAACAATGGTCGTTGTAAATCACCTTAGAACCTCAAAACCGTGGGAAATAACACATGAAAACGACCATAAAACGCAAAATGACGAGTTTTTGGTCACAACTCTCAAACATGTAAAGCGCCCTGGAACCCCAATAATGTGAGCAATAGCACATGAAAATGACAATAAAATACAAAAACGACGAGTTTTTGGTCATGCCCTCAAATATGTATCGGGTACTATGGTCGTTGTAAATCGCACGGGAACTATAAAACCATGGGGAATAACTCATGAAAACATCCACAAAATGCAAAAAAAAATGAGTTTTTGGTCATAACTCTCAAACATGTAAATCGCCCTAGAGCCCTAAAACAGGCAATAGTCGATTTAAATGGCCATAAAACGCAAAAACGATGAGTTTTTGGTCATACCCCTCAAACATGTAAATCACCCTGGAACCCCAAAACTATGGTCAATAGCTCATGAAAATGGCCATAAAACGCAAAAAAGACGAGTTTTTCGTCATTAATCTAAAACATGTAAAATGACCTAAAACCCAAAATAGTGGGCAATAGCTCATGAAAACGGCCATATAATGCAAAAAAGATGATTTTTTGTCATAAATCTCAAACATGTAAATAGCCTTGGAACCCCAAAATTATGGCCAATAACTCATGAAAACGGCCATAAAACACGAAAACGACCAGTTTTTGGTCATGCCCTCAGACATGTATCATTTTTTAATATCTTTTTAAAACGCCCTAGAAACCCAAACTATGGACAATAACTCATGAAAATGGCCAAAACACGCGAAAACGATGAGTTTTTGGTCATAATTATCAAACATGTATCGGGTCTTACGAATCATGCACATCTCGCTGGAACATCAAAACTAGGGGCAATAGCTCATGAAAAAGGCCATAAAACAAAAAAAAACTACGAGTTTTTGGTCATGCCCTCAATAATGTATCGGGTATTATGGTCGTTGTAAATCTCCCTGGAACCCCAAAACTGTGGGGAATAACTCATAAAGAAGTCCATAAAATGCAAAAAAGATGTGTTTTTGGTGATAACTCTCAAACATGTAAATCGCCCTAGTGTAGGGGTTCGTAGCATGGAAAACAAAAATTTTCTATCGCATACAAACAAACAAGCCAAGATCTATCTACTATATTGTAGCAACGAGTCGATGGAATAACTTACCCTCAAAGATTCCAAAGCGGTTAACGAGAGCAGATTCTCGTGGGTGATGTAGTCGTACTCTTCCCGATCTCAAGATCGCGTAGACGATCCTTCCGGCGCTGCGTTCCGGCAGCGCTCCCGCAGTCGGTCACACGTTCGGTACTCGACGAAGACCTTCCTCTCCCTTGTTCCAGTAGGCAGCGGAGGTTGTAGCACTCTCCTCGCGATTCCGGCAACACAACGGCGTGGTACCGGAAGTAGAGGGGAGATCCCGTAGGGCTTCGCCTTAAGCCGGAGCGAGTATGGTGGAGTATGAGAGAGAGCTATTAGTGGTCTAGAGATTAGACACACCAATTAAAAGGCTCTAAACCGCAGGCTAGAGCAATTAGAAGCTCTAAACCAAAACGGCTCTAAACCGGAGATTAGAGGATAGGAACTTGTGTGTCTAGAGGAGGAGGCCCTGCCCCTCCTTTTATAGGTGGGAGGGGCGGCCAAGGGGAGGGGAGTCCCTCCCCAAGTCGGCCTTGGTTGGCGCGCCAGCTTGGAGCGACTCCTCCTCCAAGTCGGTTCCAACCACCTCTTGCTTGTTTCCCACAGTTTCCTGCTTCACAGTTTCTGTTTTCCACAGCTCTGTTTTAGCCGTTTGACTTTCAAACTGGCAGTTTGACTTTTCAGTTTTGGAACAGCAAGAACACTTAGTACATGATGCAATCATTCAATATGTAATGACACATTCATGTACCCCCCCCCCCCGAGTGCCGGACAATCCAGAACCTTCTAGAACATTCCCGATGAAAACACCGGAATCATTCCCGAACTCCGAAACGGGACTTTCCTTATATGAATCTTATTCTCCGGACCATTCCGGATCACCTCGTGATATCCCGGATCCCATCCGAGACTCTGAACAACATTCGGTCTCTTTCTCATAATACCATAACTACTCAAACAACGTCGAATCCTTAAGTGTGTCTCCCTACGGTTCGTGAATTATGCGGACATGATCGAGACACTTCTCCGAACAATAACCAATAGTGGAATCTGGAAATTCATATGGCTCCCACATATTTCTACGATTACTTTGCGATCGAATGAACCACACATACGATACCAATTTCCCTTTGTCTCACGATAGTTTACTTATCTGAGGTTATGATCGTCGGTATCTCTGCATACCTAGTTCAACCTCGTTACCGATAAGTACTCTTTGCTCGTTCCCGTGATATGTGATCCCTTGTGACCCAGTCACATGCTTTCAAGCTAATTGGATGACATTCCACCGAGAGGGCCCAGAGTATATCTATCCGTCATATGGATGGACAAATCCCACTCTTGATCCATGTGTTTCAACCAATACTTTCTGAACACTCAATGCCACCTTTATAGCCACCCTGTTACGGTGTGGTGTTTGATGACATCAAAGCATCCGTCCGGAAAAGGTGATATGCATGATCTCATGGTCCAAGGAATTAGGTTACTATGTATCAGAAAGCATATAGCAATTGAACTATTTAAATGACTTGATCTTTATGCTACGCTTATCTATAGGAGTATGTCCATCACATCATTCTCCTAATGATATGATCCTGTTGTTAATAACATCTCTATGTTCATGATCAGGAAACCATGATCATATATTAACCAACAAGCTAGTTTAACAAGAGGCTTTACTAGGGACTCTTATTTTAGTTTACAAATCACACAAGTATTAATGTTTCCGGTTAATACAATTATAGCTTGGTATGTAAACATTTATCATAAGTGTGAAGATATGATAATAACCACTTTATTATTGCCTCTTGGGCATATCTCCAACAGTCTCCCACTTGCACTAGAGTCAATAATCTAGTTTCAAACCTTTGTGTATATAACACCTATGGCTTTCCGGTGTTGTATGTACACGATTGCTAGTGGTCAACTGATCTCCGGATCTGACACTTCCAGGTCCTTGTGCAATTGCATATCTTTGCGTCTCTACGCATCACTCATTCTCTAATGAGATGGCTTTGTATAAATTTGGTCTTTCGGTGTGACCTTTAGTTCTTTGGGGTTAAAACATGTTGATAATATTGTCGCACAATATATCTTCATAGTATTATCCCATTGTGAACTACACCTAGTTTGATAACAAACTACTTGACTCAAATGCCCTCTTTTGCTGCTATAATAGTAGTCATATACTTAGCCTTTTGTTGTAGTATCTGTCACAATGTCTTAACTTTGGAACTCATCCAAATCCATTATGGAACTCACTTTCCATTATATTGTGCCACCCTTAGTTTAGATTGAGATAAACTTAATTTGTACTTTGTGACAAAGCTAGTATCAATGTAGTACTTTTACAGTGAACTAACCATCTATTTGTCACTTCTACAAATAATAAACTCTTAGTTCTTCCAAAAGATCATAAGAATATCCTTACTATTGTCCAATGATCATCTTACGAATCATTCTCGTATATGCTCACAACATTTAGAGCATAGGACATATCTGGATTTGTACATATCACAGTATGATTGATATAAATACTCTTTGTGATTTCATACATCAAGTATCAATCTATACTTGATTATTTGTTTCACTTTACCAAATGTCAATACACTTGAATATATCATCAACATTGAACTCTTTCAATCCTTTTTGTGCGACAAGAACCTTTTCTTGTAGTTTCTATATTGAACTCATTCAATATCTCGTCTATGTACTTCTGGCACAACCATATTAGCGTCTATTGATGCCAAATATTTGGGTTTTGCCTAAGTCTTTCATCGGGATGAAATTCTTAATATGTGTTAATAAAATATCCAATCAAAAATATGTCTTCCACATAATGTATTAGAAACATGTCTTAGCGCTCCCACTTAATTTCTTGCAAATGCGAGCATCTTCATTGTCTCTAATGAACTTTTAAACTCCTTTAACAGTTTCATCATAGTGAAGATTCCAACTCCGCGATGCTCACTTCAACCATTGAAGTTTGCATATGCTTTTAGCATCCTATGAATTAACAAAACCCTATGGACCGTGTTATGCACATGTCCTAGGTAACGATTCTATTAGAAGAACTTGTTTTGTTTATTCAACTATCATATAACAAAATTATATGTAGTGGTTGCTACATTAATACGTCTAGACTAAATATCACTATGAAAGATCAAATCTTGTCATAGTCAACCTTTGAACATTGTTGTGAACTCTTTCCCAATATGTCGATTATAGATGTGAAACATCCATGTCTATTTCTTTATAGATCCAGACACAACTGTAAGGTCTTACACCTTTCTCGAGGGTCCTTCAAGTTCAAAACTTGATTTATTATGAATGGAACTATCACGGATTTTATGGCTTCAAGCTATTTGACGGAGTCAGGGCCCATCATCGCTTCTTTGCATGTAGTCGGTTCATTATTCTCAAATAATGATTCAACCCTCAAATCTTGGTATTTGATTGTTCATCCGACCTACTTGTTTCAATAGGAACTTGGATCTCCATGACCACAACCTTTGAGGTACGTGAGCCATGAGCTTTGTTGTTTGCCCGAACACTTTTCTACTGCAACTCTGCACATACAGCTAAGGTTCTTTTAACCTTATCAAAGTTCTATTGTCCTCCCACTTAACTTTTCACGAAAAATTCCTTCTCAAAGAAACTTGACGTTTTGAGTGACAAACACTTTTGTCTCCGATATTATGGAGGATTACTTAGCTTATTCAAATAACATACAAAGACAGGTTCATCCGACTTTGGTTGCAAACATCTTTCTTATGCATAGCATACCAATGTTTAAGAAAGGACAACTTGGGTTTTATCCCAAACCATAACTTTATATGGTGTCATTTCAACGGATTATAATGGAGCTCTTTTCAGTGGAAAAACGGTAATCTCTAAAGCTTTTAATCTTTAAAATATAATGGCAGTTTTATAAATTATACCTTTGATCTTACCATGTCAAACAAGGTTTAATTACATATCTCGAACGTTCCATACTCTTATGGTGTTTCGGGAAATGCAAATCCACGGAACGATTCCTTAAATCTTAGGTATTATGCTAAACTTGTAACTTAAATATTTTCCTTTATGATCTTATCATAAACTATTCATATTCTTGTTACAATGATTTTGCACTTCATCTTGAAAGTCTTTGAACTTTTCAAGTGTTTCATACTTTATCCTTATTAAGTAAATATTCATATATTCACTCAAATTTTCGGAGAAAGCATATGAAGTTGAAATCCATCGCTTTTGACTACACATAATGGATTTCGTACAACAATATGTACAAGTTCCAATAAGCTAGTCATTCGTTCCCTTTTGGCCTATGAACGAAGTTTTAATTATCTCTAGGAAAGTTTCACAAGCGTCATTTGATCAAAAATCAGAAGACTCCAAAATTCCATCAACATGGAGTTTCTTCATGTTTTCTTTCCATTATAATTAAAACGGCGATGCCACTTCCTAAGTGATCTTTCAATCAATTTGTCTTTTGACATTTTTAGCACTAGTTTTATGGATGTGATTTCTCCAACGATATTTTTGAATCATCCATCTTTTATGGATCACGGTAATTTATTTGAACAACTCTTTTGTTCTCATAATACCTAATAAAACAAATCTTGAAGGCAAGCTTTGATGTTTAACGAGCAACACAATAACCCTTTATTTGTTCTCGATGAACATCATCACATATTCTTTTGCTAGTTACTTAGGCCATTGTAGTTCATGAATTGTGTTGTTTCGTATGACGATTCACACCAAAAATTCCGTATCAAATACTTAATAACCACATTGTTTAATAAGCAAAGAATATAGCCATAACATGTATATCATCTATATACTTAAACTGAACAATTCTAGTCTTTTCTTTTCTGCCATATATTTATGAGATTCTCTTTCAATATTTCCTTTCTACTTGAAAGAATCTATCAATATCAATAGTGGAGTCATACATATGACACATAATCCAAAGCGTGTATAATTAAATACCAATGTCTTTGGACTTGCACTTTGAAGTAGATCACCTATCATCAAATGTTTGGTGTTCTTTCAAATTCCTTTCTTTAGTAATCTCTTGGTGTAGTAAACATCTTACCTACATCAAATATTCACCCTCATCATGGATTTATCCATGATCAAGCTACTTTTAGCTTGTAACGGTGAATCGCAAGTATAATGTTGCTCTCAAAACCTTTTGGAGGATTAGGACAACTAGTGTCTCCAACCTTCTGCAAATTCTCATCAAATATGAGAACATGACTTTTGCCATATTATACTCTATCATGTTGTAACCAATACTTCGTTTCAGATATCACAATATCTTCCACACATCATGGTTTCTGAAACAACTCTTTCAGATCCTAGATAACCTTGATATTAAGAGAATCCTTTGAATATCAATAATCATGGAGACAAACATGATACTTATATACTAACACTTGGAATTGTTACTCTTGATTTAATACTAATTATTAAACTTCATGGAGTAACCGGAACTTTATTGAAAGTTTGCAATAGGACTTTTAAACTTTAGATTAACACTTAAAACAATACGATACCAGTTCGTAAAGTATCTAACCAGAATTCTATAGTTCTATCATCTCAATTATAACTAAGCGCAAGGTGGTAAACGGATGCAAATGACTACAACAACTATGCAAATTCACTTTGATTTAGTTTATGATAAATTGAGTTCTAATTAATAATTAAATTAATCTAGGTGAACTCCCACTCAAAACAATATCCCTCACATTGTTTTAGTGATCACACGAACCAAATCCACCACATCAAAACCGATCATCACGAGAGTTGATATAGCTTCAATGGCGAACAATCAACATGTTCATCATATCTACTATATGACTCATGCTCTACCTTTCGGTAATCCGTGTTCCTGAGGCCATGTCTGTACATGCTAGGCTCGTCAAGATCAAACCTTAGTTTCCGCATGAGAAAATCTGGCTTGCTCACGTTGTATACACTTGTAGAATCTAACACACCCGATCATCACGTGGTGCTTCGATACAACAAGCTTTAGCAACGGTGCTAACTAAGGGTGAACACTTTATGACTTGAAATTCATGTGCATGAGGGATCATCTTATAATGCTACCGTCGTCTACTAAGCAATACAAGATGCATAAAGGATTAACATCACATGCAATTCATAATATGTGATATGATATGGCCTTTCTTCTTTGTGCTTCCGATCTCCATCTTCTAGCACGGAAATGATCTCCATCATCACCGACATTGCATCAAGGTCAATGATGCTTCTCCATGGTTGTCGTCCACCGGCTTCAACTATTACAACTACTTTGAATAGACACGCGGGTCTTAACAGAATTTAAAGACAACCATATGGCTCCTGCCGGTTGCCAACTTACAATAAGGAACCTTGCATACATCATATATAATCACAATCATGGCCATATCACATCACAGCACACCCCTGCAAAACAAAGTTAGACGCCTCTAATTTTCTTTGCATGTTTTACGTGGTTTGGGGCTTTCAATAAGTGTCGTTCTAACTTACGAACAAGAACCACAACATTGATACTAGTATTGTCAATCACCCGTTGTAAATTGAATCGTAACTATGCTAGGAGAAATAGGCACCCGCAAAGCCACTTATGCAATACAAGTTGCATGTCAAGCGTAGAGCAAGTCTCATGAACGATGTCATGTAAGGTTAGCCCGGGCCGCTTCATCCCAACATACCGCAAGATGCAAAGTACACAAGAAGTAATCGACAATAAAAGCATCAACGCCCACAATGACCATTGTGTTCTACTCGTGCAACAGATCTACATATAGACACGGCTCGATACCATCAGGGGTTCGTAGCATGGAAAACAAAAATTTTCTATCGCATACAAACAAACAAGCCAAGATATATCTACTAGATTGTAGCAACGAGTCGATGGAATAACTTACCTCGAAGATTCCAGCGGTTAACGAGAGCAGATTCTCGTGGGTGATGTAGTCGCATTCTTCCGATCTCAAGATCGCGTAGACGATCCTTCCGGCTGCGTTCAAGCGCCCCGCAATCGGTCACACACGTTCGAATCGACGAAGACCTTCCTCCCTTGTTCCAACAGTAACGGAGGTTGTAGCACTCTCCTCGCGATTCCCAAAGACAACGGCGTGGTACCGGAAGTAGAGGGGAGATCCCGCAGGGCTTCGCCTTAAGCCGGAGCGAGTATGGTGGAGTATGAGAGAGAGCTATTAGTGGTCTAGAGATTAGACACACCAATTAGAAGGCTCTAAACCGCAGGCTAGAGCAATTAGAAGCTCTAAACCAAAACGTCTCTAAACCGGATATTAGAGGATAGGAAGTTGTGTGTCTAGAGGAGGAGGCCCTGCCCCTCCTTTTATAGGTGGGAGGGGCGGCCAAGGGGAGGGGAGTCCCTCCCCAAGTCGGCCTTGGTTGGCGCGCCAGCTTGGAGCGACTCCTCCTCCAAGTCGGTTCCAACCACCTCTTGCTTGTTTCCCACAGCTCGCTTCCCACAGTTTCTGTTTTAGCTGCTTGACTTTCAAACTGGCAGTTTGCCTTTTCAGTTTTGGAACAGCAAGAACACTTCGTACATGATCCAACCATTCAATATGTAATGACCCATTCATTTACCCCCCCCCCCCCCCCGGAGTGCCGGACAATCCGGAACCTTCTAGAACATTCCATGAAAACACGGAATCATTCCCGAACTCCAAACGGACTTTCCTTATATGAATCTTATTCTCCGGACCATTCCGGATCACCTCGTGATATCCCGGATCCCATCCGAGACTCGAACAACATTCGGTCTCTTTCATAATACCATAACTACTCAAACAACGTCGAATCCTTAAGTGTGTCTCCCTACGGTTCGTGAATTATGCGGACATGATCGAGACACTTCTCAACAATAACCAATAGAGGAATCTGGAAATTCATATGGCTCCCACATATTTCTACGATTACTTTGATCGAATGAACCACTTACATACGATACCAATTTCCCTTTGTCTCACGATAGTTTACTTATCCGAGGTTATGATCGCTTGTATCTCTGCATACCTAGTTCAACCTCGTACCGACAAGTACTCTTTCTCGCCCTGATATGTGATCCCTTGTGACCCAGTCACATGCTTGCAAGCTAATTGGATGACATTCCACCGAGAGGGCCCAGAGTATATCTATCCGTCATATGGATGGACAAATCCCACTCTTGATCCATGTGTTTCAACCAATACTTTCTGAACACTCAATGCCACCTTTATAGCCACCCTGTTACGGTGTGGTGTTTGATGACATAAAAGCATCCATCCGGAAAAGGTGATATGCATGATCTCATGGTCCAAGGAATTAGGTTACTATGTATCAGAAAGCATATAGCAATTGAACTATTTAAATGACTTGATCTTTATGCTACGCTTATCTATAGGATTATGTCCATCACATCATTCTCCTAATGATATGATCCTGTTGTTAATAACATCTCTATGTTCATGATCAGGAAACCATGATCATATATTAACCAACAAGATAGTTTAACAAGAGGCTTTACTAGGGACTCTTATTTTAGTTTACAAATCACACAAGTATTAATGTTTCCGGTTAATACAATTATAGCATGGTATGTAAACATTTATCATAAGTGTGAAGATATGATAATAACCACTTTATTATTGCCTCTTGGGCATATCTCCAACACCTAGAACCCCAAAACTATGGGCAATAGCTCATGAAAATGGCCATAAAATGCAAAAACACCGAGTTTTTGGTCATGCCTCTCAAACATGTAAAGCGCCCTGGAACCCCAAAACTATGAGGGATAGCACATGAAAACGGCCATAAAACAAAAAAACTACGAGTTTTTGGCCATGCCCTCAAACATGTATCGGGTATTATGGTCGTTGTACATCGCCCTAGAACCCCAAAACTGTGGGGAATAACTCATAAAAAAGTCCATAAAATGCAAAAAAGATGTGTTTTTGGTGATAACTCTCAAACATGTAAATCGCCCTAGAACCCCAAAACTATAGGCAATAGCTCATGAAAACGGCCATAAAATGCAAAAAGATGAGTTTTTCGTCCGAACTCTAAAACATGTAAAACACCCTAAAACCCAAAAAAATGTGGGGTATAACTCATGAAAACGTCCATAAAACGCAAAAAGATGAGTTTTCGGTCATAACTCTCAAACATGTAAATCGCTAAGGAACCCCAAAATTGTGGGCAATAGCTCATGAAAACGGCCATAGAACGCAAGTTGTGGTCATGCCTCACAAACATGTAAAGCGCCCTGAAACCCCAAAACCATAGGGAATAACTCCTGAAAACGTCCACAAAATGCAAAAAAATATGAGTTTTTGGTTATAACTCTCAAACACGTAAATCGCCCTAGAGCCCTAAAACTATGGGCAAGAGGTAACGAAAATAGCCCTAAAACGCAAAAACGATGAGTTTTTGGTCATACCTCTCAAACATGTAAATCACCCTGAAACCCCAAACTGTGGGCAATAGCTCATGAAAATGGCCATAAAACGCAAAAAAGACGAGTTTTTCGTCATAACTCTAAAACATGTAAACCACCCTAAAACCCCAAAAAATGCGGGGAATAACTCATGAAAACATCCATAAAACGCAAAAGATGAGTTTTCGGTCATCACTCTCAAACATGTAAATCGCTAAGGAACACTAAAATTGTGGGTAATAGCTAATGAAAATGGCCATAGAACGCAAGTTGTGGTCATGCCTCACAAACATGTAAAGCGCCTTGAAACCCCAAAACCATGAGCAATAGCACAAGAAAACGGTCATAAAACACGAAAACAAAGAGTTCTTAGTGATGCCCTAAAACATGTATCAGGAACTATGGTCGTTGTAAATCACCTTAGAACCGCAAAACCGTGGGAAATAACACATGAAAACGGCCATAAAACGCAAAAACGACGAGTTTTTGGTCACAACCCTCAAACATGTAAAGAGCCCCGGAACCCCAATAATGTGAGCAATAGAACATGAAAACGACAATAAAATACGAAAACGACGAGTTTTTGGTCATGCCCTCAAATATGTATCGGGTACTATGGCCGTTGTAAATCACACTAGAACTACAAAACCATAGGGAATAACTCATGAAAACATCCACAAAACGCAAAAAAATATGAGTTTTTCGTCATAACTCTCAAACATGTAAATCTCCCTAGGGCCCCCAAACTATGGGCAATAGCTCACTAAAATGGCCATAAGACGCAAAAACGATGAGTTTCCGGTCATACCCCTCAAACATGTAAATCAACCTGGAACCCCAAAACTGTGGTCAATAGCTCATGAAAATGGCCATAAAACGCAAAAAAGACGAGTTTTTCGTCATTAATCTAAAACATGTAAAATTACCTAAAACCCAAAAAATGTGAGCAATAGATCATGATAACGGCCATATAATGCAAAAAAAGATGAGTTTTTTTGTCATAAATCTCAAACATGTAAATAGGCTTGGAACCCCAAAATTATGTCCAATAACTCATGAAAACGGCCGTAAAACACGAAAAGGACGAGTTTTTGGTCATGCCCTCAGACATGTATCAATTTTTAATATCTTTTTAAAACGCCCTAGAAACCCAAACTATGGGCAATAACTCATGAAAATGGCCAAAACACGCGAAAACGATGAGTTTTTGGTCATAATTATCAAACATGTATCGGGTCTTACGAATCATGCACATCTCCCTGGAACATCAAAACTAGGGGCAATAGCTCATGAAAACGGCCATAAAACAAAAAAAAACTACGATTTTTTGTCATGCCCTCAATAATGTATCGGGTATTATGGTCGTTGTAAATCTCCCTGGAACCCCAAAACTGTGGGGAATAACTCATAAAGAAGTCTATAAAATGCAAAAAAGATGTGTTTTTGGTGATAACTCTCAAACATGTAAATCGCCCTAGAACCCCAAAACTATAGGAAATAGCTCATGAAAACGGCCATAAAATGCAAAACACCGAAGTTTTGGTCATGCCTCTCAAACATGTAAAGCGCCCTGGAACCCCAAAACTATGAGGAATAGCACATGAAAATGGCCATAAAACACGAAAACGACGAGTTTTTGGTTATGCCCTCAAACATGTATCAGGTACTATGGTCGTTATAGATCTCTCGGGAACCCCAAAACCATAGGGAATAACTCATGAAAACGTCCAGAAAATGCAAAAAAATATATTAGTTTTTGGTTATAAATCTCAAACATGTAAATCGCCCTAGAGCCCTAAAACTATGGGCAAGAGGTCACGAAAATAGCCCTAAAACGCAAAAACGATGAGTTTTTGGTCGTACCTCTCAAACATGTAAATCACCCTGAAACCCCAAAACTGTGGGCAATAGCTCATGAAAATGGCCATAAAACGCAAAAAGATGAGTTTTTCGTCATAAGTCTAAAACATGTAGAACACCCTAAAAACCAAAAAATGTGGGGAATAACTCATGAAACCGTCCATAAAACGCAAAAAGATGAGTTTTCGGTCGTAACTCTCAAACATGTAAATCACTAAGGAGCCCCAAAATTGTGGGCAATAGCTCATGAAAACGGCCATAGAACACAAGTTGTGGTCATGCCTCACAAACATGTAAAGCGCCCTGAAACCCCAAAACCATGAGCAATAGCACAAGAAAACGGCCATAAAACATGAAAACAAAGAGTTCTTAGTGATGCCCTAAAACATGTATCAGGAACTATGGTCGTTGTAAATCACCTTAGAACCTCAAAACCGTGGGAAATAACACATGAAAATATCCCTAAAACGCAAAAACGACGAGTTTTTGGTCACAACTCTCAAACATGTAAAGCGCCCTGGAACCCCAATAATGTGAGCAATAGCACATGAAAACGACGATTTTTTTGTGATGCCCTCAAATATGTACCGGGTACTATGGCCGTTGTAAATCGCACTGGAACTATAAAACCATGGGGAATATCTCATGAAAACATCTACAAAATGCAAAAAAATATGAGTTTTTGGTCATAACTCTCAAACATGTAAATCTCCCTAGAGCCCCAAAACTGTGGGCAATAGCTCACGAAAATGGCCATAAAACGCAAAAACGACGAGTTTTTGGTCATACCCCTCAAACATGTAAATCACCCTAGAACCCCAAAACTGTGGTCAATAGCTCATGAAAATGGCCATAAAACGCAAAAAAGACGAGTTTTCGTCATTAATCTAAAACATGTAAAATGCCCTAAAACCCCAAAAATGTGAGCAATAGATCATGATAACTGCCATATAATGCAAAAAAGATGATTTTTTGTCATAAATCTCAAACATGTAAATAGCCTTGGAACCCCAAAATTATGGCCAATAACTCATGAAAACGGCCGTAAAACACGAAAACGACGAGTTTTCGGTCATTCCCTCAGACATGTATCTTTTTTAATATCTTTTTAAAACGACGTAGAACCCCAAACTATGGGCAATAACTCATGAAAATGGCCATAACACGCGAAAACGATGAGTTTTTGGTCATAATTCTCAAACATGTATCGGGTCTTACGAATCATGCACATCCCCCTGGAACATCAAAACTAGGGGCAATAGCTCATGAAAACGGCCATAAAACAAAAAAACTACGAGTTTTTGGTCATGCCCTCAAACATGTATAGGGTATTATGGTCGTTGTACATCGCCCTAGAACCCCAAAACTGTGGGGAATAACTCATAAAAAAGTCCATAAAATGCAAAAAAGATGTGTTTTTGGTGATAACTCTCAAACATGTAAATCGCCCTAGAACCCCAAAACTATAGGCAATAGCTCATGAAAACGGCCATAAAATGCAAAAACACCGAGTTTTTGGTCATGCCTCTCAAACATGTAAAGCGCCCTGGAACCCCAAAACTATGAGGAATAGCACATGAAAATGGCCATAAAACACGAAAACGACGAGTTTTTGGTAAGGCCCTCAAACATGTATCGGGTACTATGGTCGTTATAGATCTCTCTGGAACCCCAAAACCATAGGGAATAACTCATGAAAACGTCCACAAAATGCAAAAAAATATATTAGTTTTTGGTTATAAATCTCAAACATGTAAATCGCCCTAGAGCCCTAAAACTATGGGCAAGAGGTCACGAAAATAGCCCTAAAACGCAAAAACGATGAGTTTTTGGTCGTACCTCTCAAACATGTAAATCACCCTGAAACCCCAAAACTGTGGGCAATAGCTCATGAAAATGGCCATAAAACGCAAAAAGATGAGTTTTTCGTCATAACTCTAAAACATGTAAAACACCCTAAAACCCAAAAAATGTGGGGAATAACTCATGAAACCGTCCATAAAACGCAAAAAGATGAGTTTTCGGTCGTAACTCTCAAACATGTAAATCGCTAAGGAGCCCCAAAATTGTGGGCAATAGCTCATGAAAACGGCCATAGAACACAAGTTGTGGTCATGCCTCACAAACATGTAAAGCGCCCTGAAACCCCAAAACCGTGAGCAATAGCACAAGAAAACGGCCATAAAACATGAAAACAAAGAGTTCTTAGTGATGCCCTAAAACATGTATCAGGAACTATGGTCGTTGTAAATCACCTTAGAACCTCAAAACCGTGGGAAATAACACATGAAAACGACCATAAAACGCAAAAACGACGAGTTTTTGGTCACAACTCTCAAACATGTAAAGCGCCTGAACCCGAATAATGTGAGCAATAGCACATGAAAACGATTTTTTGGTCATGCCCTCAAACATGTACCGGTACTATGGCCGTTGTAAATCGACCGAACTATAAAACCATGGGGAATAACTCATGAAAACATCTACAAAATGCAAAAAATATGAGTTTTGGTCATAACTCTCAAACATGTAAATCCTAGAGCCCCAAAACTGTGGGCAATAGCTCACAAAATGGCCATAAACGCATAAAACGACGAAGTTTTGGTCATGCCTCAAACATGTAAATCACCCTGAAACCCCAAAACTGTGGGCAATAGCTCATGAAAATGGCCATAAAACGCAAAAAGACGAGTTTTTCGTCATTAATCTAAAACTTGTAAAATGCCCTAAAACCCCAAAAATGTGAGCAATAGATCATGATAACTGCCATATAATGCAAAAAAGATGATTTTTTGTCATAAATCTCAAACATGTAAATAGCCTTGGAACCCCAAAATTATGGCCAATAACTCATGAAAACGGCCGTAAAACACGAAAACGACGAGTTTTCGGTCATTCCCTCGACATGTATCTTTTTAATATCTTTTTAAAACGCCGTAGAACCCCAAACTATGGGCAATAACTCATGAAAATGGCCATAACAAGCGAAAACGATGAGTTTTTGGTCATAATTCTCAAACATGTATCGGGTCTTACGAATCATGCACATCCCCCTGGAACATCAAAACTAGGGGCAATAGCTCATGAAAACGGCCATAAAACAAAAAAACTACGAGTTTTTGGCCATGCCCTCAAACATGTATCGGGTATTATGGTCGTTGTACATCGCCCTAGAACCCCAAAACTGTGGGGAATAACTCATAAAAAAGTCCATAAAATGCAAAAAAGATGTGTTTTTGGTGATAACTCTCAAACATGTAAATCGCCCTAGAACCCCAAAACTATAGGCAATAGCTCATGAAAACGGCCATAAAATGCAAAAAGATGAGTTTTTCGTCCGAACTCTAAAACATGTAAAACACCCTAAAACCCAAAAAAATGTGGGGTATAACTCATGAAAACGTCCATAAAACGCAAAAAGATGAGTTTTCGGTCATAACTCAAACATGTAAATCGCTAAGGAACCCCAAAATTGTGGGCAATAGCTCATGAAAACGGCCATAGAGCATGAAGTTGTGGTCATGCCTCACAAACATGTAAAGCGCCCTGAAACCCCAAAACCATAGGGAATAACTCCTGAAAACGTCCACAAAATGCAAAAAAATATGAGTTTTTGGTTATAACTCTCAAACATGTAAATCGCCCTAGAGCCCTAAAACTATGGGCAAGAGGTAACGAAAATAGCCCTAAAACGCAAAAACGATGAGTTTTTGGTCATACCTCTCAAACATGTAAATCACCCTGAAACCCCAAACTGTGGGCAATAGCTCATGAAAATGGCCATAAAACGCAAAAAAGACGAGTTTTTCGTCATAACTCTAAAACATGTAAACCACCCTAAAACCCCAAAAAATGCGGGGAATAACTCATGAAAACATCCATAAAACGCAAAAGATGAGTTTTCGGTCATCACTCTCAAACATGTAAATCTCTAAGGAACACTAAAATTGTGGGTAATAGCTAATGAAAATGGCCATAGAACGCAAGTTGTGGTCATGCCTCACAAACATGTAAAGCGCCTTGAAACCCCAAAACCATGAGCAATAGCACAAGAAAACGGCCATAAAACACGAAAACAAAGAGTTCTTAGTGATGCCCTAAAACATGTATCAGGAACTATGGTCGTTGTAAATCACCTTAGAACCGCAAAACCGTGGGAAATAACACATGAAAACGGCCATAAAACGCAAAAACGACGAGTTTTTGGTCACAACCCTCAAACATGTAAAGCGCCCCGGAACCCCAATAATGTGAGCAATAGAACATGAAAACGACAATAAAATACGAAAACGACGAGTTTTTGGTCATGCCCTCAAATATGTATCGGGTACTATGGCCGTTGTAAATGTCACATCCCAAGATTTTCCAAATCTTGTAATGTGAAAATAAATTAATAAAATAAAACTTTGTTTGATTTTTAGAGCCAGAAGAAATTTTTTGAATTCAATTGGAACTTCAAACCCATTTGAATTAAAATAAACCTAAAGAGATTTAAAAAGATAAATAAAAGGAAAAACATTTGGAAATACTATTTTGAAACAATTAAATGAGAAGATTTGTTTTCAAATGAAATAGAAGTTTTATAAGTAAAGATTATTTAATTTAAACCTTGACCAAACTTTGGGAATTAAAAACATTTAGTTTGAATAAAAATAACAGAGGTTTATTTAAAATAAAATAATAAGGAATTAATATCAAAACTTATTATGAAAGGTTTTACTATTTTAATCAAAACATCAAGACTTATTAAATTATTTAAAATAAGTTTTCTAAGTATTTTATATTCACAAATAAAATATACTAAAATGTTTTGACTTTACCTTGGAATTAAAAATAAATATTCTCAATAAAACAAACCCTAGTGGATTTAAAAATGAAAGTCTATGTTATTTAATTAATAAAGGACTCCTTTCAAATATCCTTATTTTCAAATAAAACCTACTGGTTTGATTTTGGAAGTAATTGGATTTCAAATAGAAATTTTATTAATTAAATCAAACCAAATTTTATTAAATAACTAGATCCATTCTATTCAAATAATAAATGGATCCTAAAATAAATAAAAATATTATTTTGAATTTGGATTATGTTACTAAACAGAACCAAAATACAAGTTCAAAGTTTGTTGAATGTTTGATTGGATTTAAGTGTGATTTGTTTGATTGAAATATCAAATCAGGAAATAGAAACAGAAAAAGAAAAGAAATCAGAAACGGAAAAAAATAACAAAGAGGGCAACCCAACCCAGGCAGCCCAACAAAGCCCAGCAAGCCAGCCCAACTCTCCTTCCCCGCAGAAAACGATTCGAACCAACTAATCAACCCGCAAGGAGACTGGCAAGTGGACCCCTCCCTCCTTTCTTTTTCCACTGACAGGTAGACCCACCTCCACTGTTCTCCTTCTTCCTCCCCGCGACCTCCTCCTCCCCATAACCTCGCTGCCGTTGCTGCAGTAACTCCGCGCGTTCAATTCGCCTTAACACCGCGATAATTCCTCGTCGCGACCACGTCCTTATAATCGCCTTCTCCTCCGCGACGTATTCCCCCAGCCCACTTCCCCTCTCTGCCTCTAGGCTGTCACCAATTCACTCTGTACCGCCGCCACTCCGACGATGTTCAGGTGATGATTCCGACGGAACCAGACCACCCCAATCCTCACTGACCAAGCACGCAACTTCCCCACTCCCTGGCGCACCTCCCCGTACCAACCGTCCATCCGCGGGTGTCCCAGGAAGTCGACTTCGACAAGGATCAGAAGCGCCGCCGTATGCCTTCTTCTCCGACGAGCCCCGCAGGTAGAACCCAGTCGCCCCTCTTCTTCTGGTGCATGCTCGCATCATCTCCGTGACCTCCTGCGTCTATCCCAGCCCTTCGTTTGTCTTCTCGTGGACCGCAGCAACGTCCCCGTCGTCGACCAGAGCCGACCGTCGCCTAAAGCAACTCCGGCGAGAGATTCTTCCCGACACAGTGCGCCCCGAGCCACGCCGACCACACGACGTGCTTCACCACAGCCTCGCGACCTCGGTGAGCTTCCTCCCTCCCTGTTTTGCTTCGCCAAAGACGCCAGACCGACCGTCGCCGCCGTTAGCCATCGCCGGCGCCGCTCACGAATGGTTGAGCAAGCGAACACCGTAGGATCTCTATCCAACGCCCGAGATAGATCCACTTATTCTCGAAGGGGTATGTGCTCAGAACCATCCGATCTAACTTAATCCAACGGCCCACGATGCCGATCCACGCGAAACGGTACCCGCGAGTAGAAACACGCCGCGTGTCTTCTGTTAGAATTAGAAAACAGATTTGAATCTGATTTAATTTGCAAACTTCAAACTCTTATATCTTTTGATCCACACGTCCAAATTTTGCAAATTTTATATCAATGAATTCAGGAGAGCAAGCCCTAGCCAACCCTACCCTTAGTTTGTCAAATAGTATTTGTTAGCTTGTTTGAATTTGCAGATTCTTTTGTGTGCTTGCTAACATTGGAAAAATCATTTAAAAATGAATTTTGAGATCAAACCTTTGCCAATTGGTTTATTGTGACCCTACTGACCCTAGGAACCAGCCCATAGTGTTAAAAATGATTTTTGTGAAATTTAAGTTGAATTAGTTAACTTAGTCATTTTCTAGCCAAATAAACTCATTAAAATTTTATTATGGAAAAGTTTGTGCAAGGAAAACTTTGGGAAATGTTATGAACCCAAACCTACTGACCCAAAACACCAAGCCTTGCCAAGAGCAACTCACTTGGTGAAAAACCTAAAATTTTACTTTAAAAAGAATGATTTTCACCACATGAAAGGTGAATGGATTTTAAAATAGACTTTGGGCAAAACCCTCTAACTAATGACTTTGCCATTTTGGTGAATGACCAATGAGGACCTTACAAAGTTTATAAACCTAGTAGGGACCAACCTTGCAATAGAACCCTCTTTTTACAAAACTTAGGAACCATTGCTTGTGTATGTGAATTATTGTTTGAATGTTGAAATGCTACTTGATACTATGCTTGTTTGATTGTAGTAAAATTTGCAAAGTGTGACTATCGCAAGATCAAGGAGTGAACTTATATTCTCTACAAAAAAGGCAAGTGATGCTTCATACTTTCTGTCCCATTATTTTCTCTATGCATTAGTGATTTTTCTAAGTAAAACTTGCATGGATTTTGCTAAGTATAGACCTTGCTATAGGAAAACCTAGAAGATGAATCTTTAGTAGGATTTTTCCTAAGTTAGAGATTCCTACTACTACCAAGCTTAGCCTAGCTAATAGAAAACATGGGAGGAATATATATTCACACTATGGAAAAATCTCTAAGTCTGAGGACTTATATTTTTGTTTAATAAAACCACTAAGTCAATGAAACCCCAGGGTGGAATGGAAGGATTGGTTTATGTTGAGTGGTTACACAAGGCCATGGACTTGGGTTGTGTATCTCACTTGTGGTATGCCACCCAGGAACAAAGAGATTTGAGATGTCAAATGTTGAGAAGCTTCAAGTGCAACCACTTGGCAATATGGGCTCTGCCATGATCATATAGGTTGCAAGAACTTAGCCATATGGACAGTGGGTGGTAGTGTTTGATAGGTTGGAGCGCGTCCATTTTGGTCTAAGGGAAAGCTTCTGAAAGATCTTGTCTTGGGAAACCAAGTCTTGTGGGGAAAGTGCACCACCTCTGCAGAGTGAAAAATCTAAGTACTTAGCCATGTCCCTGGTAAAGGACAATTTGAGCATCAAGACATGGAAGCAATCAAGAATCTCATCATTCCAATTTCTAAATTAAAATCTTGTGGTTTGAACAAGGGTTGTTTGAATTCTTCAATCATTGATGGAGAGATGGCTTGGTACAAGGATCTTGAAATCTTTGATTGAGGGAAATGATTTTGTCAAGCAAAAACTTAGTATTTTCAAAATGTTAAGGAAAATATATTTTGAGCAATGCAAGCCTCAACTCCACTTAGCCAAATGCATGTAGATGATAGATTCCACTATACTACCATAGTATCACTTGCCAATACAATTCAAATGTATTGACCCTTTGTGGCTGTAACTTGTATGTTGCAGGTTTGATTGATTTTAGTGAAGATTGTTTGATTAGGATTACAAAGTCTACAACCAACATCTGCATGTGGCACTTTGAAGATGAAGGACCACTTGACCATAGTTATTCCGCTGCAATGTAATGTAATAGCCTAATGAGCTATATTTGATGTAATAAAATTATGTTATTCCTGGTTATAAAGTTATATTATGACCCTTGTTTCTTGATATTACATCTAAACTGTGGATGCTAGCTATTGATCCAGGGACTAGCATTGTAAAACACAGGAGGACTCAATCTTATTAGGTTGGGACCCCTACAGATGGTATCAGAGCATTGTGTTGCCTGTAGGATTTGTAACCCTAGGATTGGACAAAAACCCTTAGAAAAATAGGAGTTGTGTTTGTACCAAAAACTTATTTACAAAACACTTGTAAAATTCTTTCCTTAACCATTTTGGTTTCAACTCTACATCTCTTCTATCTTCAAACTTGATGGAAAAACCTATCTCATGACCAAAGACTACACCATGTACAAAGGACTTCTTCAGCTTCTTCCAACTCTAATGACTTCAACATCTTCAGCCTCTTCCCCAAGGACTTCCAATTTGGATACCACTAAGGATTACAAGTGAAACAGAGAAAGCCTTACTCAAGGTTTAGAGACTGAGGGAATGCAAAATAAGAAGGGACCATCAACAACTTTGAAGTATTGTGACCAAGAGCTGTTCTCAAGGAAACCAAGATCTCATACAAGAAGAATCAAGAAGGAAGGAAAGATCACAAGTAAACCATATAGATGGACCACCATAATTTAGTTAAGGCAAATCACCAACTTATGTGGTGTAACAAAAATATTTTGTTGACTAAAAATGTGCTTGAAACTTGTTGTTTGAGTGGAGTGTTTGTTTGGGAATGCTTGCACATTGTTTGTGTGAAATGTGATGTGTGTGATTAGAAGTAATTCCTTAGAAATGTCTTGCCTACTCTAATCTCCCTTCAACCCAAACAGATGACTACTCCAAGAGACACCAACACCAACCAAGAAGACAACATGAGAGAACTTATAGCAACCCAAAACCAGTTGAGCCAAGAGACAACTCAGCTTTTAGCCAACAACAATGGACTAGACCCAGCCATACAAAGAATTTTGAAACTTCAATCCCAATTGTTGCAAGGATTGGTTACTCAAATGATCAACATGAGAGAAAACTTTTCCCAAGGAGCTAATGACAACAAGGATGACAAAGATGTTATTCTAGAAGGAACCCAAGCTAGCAATATTTTTAGAGACAAGGATCATGCATCCAAGGAACATGAAGATCAATGCCCCAAGAAGAGAGAAAGATCTCCCACCTATGAAGAACATGAACTAGAAGAACTCTTAGCTTTGGAGAGACCCAAAAAGAAGAAAAAGGACATAAGCCAATTACAGTGTTACAATTGCAAAGAGATGGGACACTATGCCAGTGAATGCCCAGAAAAGAAGAAGATACAAGAAGACAAACAAAAGCTAGTGAAACCCAAGATAAGGAAGAATTTTAGCCAAGTGATGTGCGATATCGCAAAGAGTTAGGACATTATGCAAACTATCATCCGTAAAAGATGAAGTATAAGATAAACAAGCCTATGAGGGATATCAACCTTGTCACATGTTTCAAATGCAAGGAACTAGGTCACTATGCAAACAATTGTCCAGAAAGGATGGAGAACAAGTTAAACAAGTCTATGAAGGATCTCAACCTTGGCCCCTGAGTCAAGTATGGAAACCAAGGACACCATACAAATGTTTGCTTAGAGAAATTTTTCCCAGAATTCCAAGAAGTACAATATGTAATTTTGTTTGAAAATATTTTAAGGGTGGTAGTACCCTAGTTGTTTTGAACTTGCTTGTAACCCCAGCCTCCCCAAATCTCGGGACGAGATTTATTTTATGGGTGGTAGCCTGTCACATCCCAAGATTTTCCAAATCTTGTAATGTGAAAATAAATTAATAAAATAAAACTTTGTTTGATTTTTAGAGCCAGAAGAAATTTTTTGAATTCAATTGGAACTTCAAACCCATTTGAATTAAAATAAACCTAAAGAGATTTAAAAAGATAAATAAAAGGAAAAACATTTGGAAATACTATTTTGAAACAATTAAATGAGAAGATTTGTTTTCAAATGAAATAGAAGTTTTATAAGTAAAGATTATTTAATTTAAACCTTGACCAAACTTTGGGAATTAAAAACATTTAGTTTGAATAAAAATAACAGAGGTTTATTTAAAATAAAATAATAAGGAATTAATATCAAAACTTATTATGAAAGGTTTTACTATTTTAATCAAAACATCAAGACTTATTAAATTATTTAAAATAAGTTTTCTAAGTATTTTATATTCACAAATAAAATATACTAAAATGTTTTGACTTTACCTTGGAATTAAAAATAAATATTCTCAATAAAACAAACCCTAGTGGATTTAAAAATGAAAGTCTATGTTATTTAATTAATAAAGGACTCCTTTCAAATATCCTTATTTTCAAATAAAACCTACAGGTTTGATTTTGGAAGTAATTGGATTTCAAATAGAAATTTTATTAATTAAATCAAACCAAATTTTATTAAATAACTAGATCCATTCTATTCAAATAATAAATGGATCCTAAAATAAATAAAAATATTATTTTGAATTTGGATTATGTTACTAAACAGAACCAAAATACAAGTTCAAAGTTTGTTGAATGTTTGATTGGATTTAAGTGTGATTTGTTTGATTGAAATATCAAATCAGGAAATAGAAACAGAAAAAGAAAAGAAATCAGAAACGGAAAAAAAATAACAAAGAGGGCAACCCAACCCAGGCAGCCCAACAAAGCCCAGCAAGCCAGCCCAACTCTCCTTCCCCGCAGAAAACGATTCGAACCAACTAATCAACCCGCAAGGAGACTGGCAAGTGGACCCCTCCCTCCTTTCTTTTTCCACTGACAGGTAGACCCACCTCCACTGTTCTCCTTCTTCCTCCCCGCGACCTCCTCCTCCCCATAACCTCGCTGCCGTTGCTGCAGTAACTCCGCGCGTTCAATTCGCCTTAACACCGCGATAATTCCTCGTCGCGACCACGTCCTTATAATCGCCTTCTCCTCCGCGACGTATTCCCCCAGCCCACTTCCCCTCTCTGCCTCTAGGCTGTCGCCAATTCACTCTGTACCGCCGCCACTCCGACGATGTTCAGGTGATGATTCCGGCGGAACCAGACCACCCCAAGCCTCACTGACCAAGCACGCAACTTCCCCACTCCCTGGCGCACCTCCCCGTACCAACCGTCCATCCGCGGGTGTCCCAGGAAGTCGACTTCGACAAGGATCAGAAGCGCCGCCGTCTGCCTTCTTCTCCGACGAGCCCCGCAGGTAGAACCCAGTCGCCCCTCTTCTTCTGGTGCATGCTCGCATCATCTCCGTGACCTCCTGCGTCTATCCCAGCCCTTCGTTTGTCTTCTCGTGGAACGCAGCAACGTCCCCGTCGTCGACCAGAGCCGACCGTCGCCTAAAGCAACTCCGGAGAGAGATTCTTCCCGACACAGTGCGCCCCGAGCCACGCCGACCACACGACGTGCTTCACCACAGCCTCGCGACCTCGGTGAGCTTCCTCCCTCCCTGTTTTGCTTCCTATTTCGCCAGCACCGCCGTAATCTGACCGTCGCCGCCGTTAGCCATCGCCGGCGCCGCTCACGAATGGTTGAGCAAGCGAACACCGTAGGATCTCTATCCAACGCCCGAGATAGATCCACTTATTCTCGAAGGGGTATGTGCTCAGAACCATCCGATCTAACTTAATCCAGCGGCCCACGATGCCGATCCACGCGAAACGGTACCCGCGAGTAGAAACACGCCGCGTGTCGTCTGTTAGAATTAGAAAACAGATTTGAATCTGATTTAATTTGCAAACTTCAAACTCTTATATCTTTTGATCCACACGTCCAAATTTTGCAAATTTTATATCAATGAATTCAGGAGAGCAAGCCCTAGCCAACCCTACCCTTAGTTTGTCAAATAGTATTTGTTAGCTTGTTTGAATTTGCAGATTCTTTTGTGTGCTTGCTAACATTGGAAAAATCATTTAAAAATGAATTTTGAGATCAAACCTTTGCCAATTGGTTTATTGTGACCCTACTGACCCTAGGAACCAGCCCATAGTGTTAAAAATGATTTTTGTGAAATTTAAGTTGAATTAGTTAACTTAGTCATTTTCTAGCCAAATAAACTCATTAAAATTTTATTATGGAAAAGTTTGTGCAAGGAAAACTTTGGGAAATGTTATGAACCCAAACCTACTGACCCAAAACACCAAGCCTTGCGAAGAGCAACTCACTTGGTGAAAAACCTAAAATTTTACTTTAAAAAGAATGATTTTCACCACATGAAAGGTGAATGGATTTTAAAATAGACTTTGGGCAAAACCCTCTAACTAATGACTTTGCCATTTTGGTGAATGACCAATGAGGACCTTAAAAAGTTTATAAACCTAGTAGGGACCAACCTTGCAATAGAACCCTCTTTTTACAAAACTTAGGAACCATTGCTTGTGTATGTGAATTATTGTTTGAATGTTGAAATGCTACTTGATACTATGCTTGTTTGATTGTAGTAAAATTTGCAAAGTGTGACTATCGCAAGATCAAGGAGTGAACTTATATTCTCTACCAAAAAGGCAAGTGATGCTTCATACTTTCTGTCCCATTATTTTCTCTATGCATTAGTGATTTTTCTAAGTAAAACTTGCATGGATTTTGCTAAGTATAGACCTTGCTATAGGAAAACCTAGAAGATGAATCTTTAGTAGGATTTTTCCTAAGTTAGAGATTCCTACTACTACCAAGCTTAGCCTAGCTAATAGAAAACATGGGAGGAATATATATTCACACTATGGAAAAATCTCTAAGTCTGAGGACTTATATTTTTGTTTAATAAAACCACTAAGTCAATGAAACCCTGTGGTGGAATGGAAGGATTGGTTTATGTTGAGTGGTTACACAAGGCCATGGACTTGGGTTGTGTATCTCACTTGTGGTATGCCACCCAGGGACAAAGAGATTTGAGATGTCAAATGTTGAGAAGCTTCAAGTGCAACCACTTGGCAATATGGGCTCTGCCATGATCATATAGGTTGCAAGAACTTAGCCATATGGACAGGGTGGTAGTGTTTGATAGGTTGGAGCGGCCCATTTTGGTCTAAGGGAAAGCTTCGAAAGATCTTGTCTTGGGAAACCAAGTCTTGTGGGAAAGTGCACCACCTCTGCAGAGTGAAAAATCTAAGTACTTAGCCATGTCCCCGTAAAGGACAATTTGAGCATCAAGACATGGAAGCAATCAAGAATCTCATCATTCCAATTTCTAAATTAAAATCTTGTGGTTTGAACAAGGGTTGTTTGAATTCTTCAATCATTGATGGAGAGATGGCTTGGTACAAGGATCTTGAAATCTTTGATTGAGGGAAATGATTTTGTCAAGCAAAAACTTAGTATTTTCAAAATGTTAAGGAAAATATATTTTGAGCAATGCAAGCCTCAACTCCACTTAGCCAAATGCATGTAGATGATAGATTCCACTATACTACCATAGTATCACTTGCCAATACAATTCAAATGTATTGACCCTTTGTGGTTGTAACTTGTATGTTGCAGGTTTGATTGATTTTAGTGAAGATTGTTTGATTAGGATTACAAAGTCTACAACCAACATCTGCCTGTGGCACTTTGAAGATGAAGGACCACTTGACCATAGTTATTCCGCTGCAATGTAATGTAATAGCCTAATGAGCTATGTTTGATGTAATAAAATTATGTTATTCCTGGTTATAAAGTTATATTATGACCCTTGTTTCTTGATATTACATCTAAACTGTGGATGCTAGCTATTGATCCAGGGACTAGCATTGTAAAACACAGGAGGACTCAATCTTATTAGGTTGGGACCCCTACAGTAAATCACACTAGAACTACAAAACCATAGGGAATAACTCATGAAAACATCCACAAAACGCAAAAAAATATGAGTTTTTCGTCATAACTCTCAAACATGTAAATCTCCCTAGGGCCCCCAAACTATGGGCAATAGCTCACTAAAATGGCCATAAGACGCAAAAACGACGAGTTTCCGGTCATACCCCTCAAACATGTAAATCAACCTGGAACCCCAAAACTGTGGTCAATAGCTCATGAAAATGGCCATAAAACGCAAAAAAGACGAGTTTTTCGTCATTAATCTAAAACATGTAAAATGCCCTAAAACCCAAAAAATGTGAGCAATAGATCATGATAACGGCCATATAATGCAAAAAAAGATGAGTTTTTTTGTCATAAATCTCAAACATGTAAATAGCCTTGGAACCCCAAAATTATGTCCAATAACTCATGAAAACGGCCGTAAAACACGAAAAGGACGAGTTTTTGGTCATGCCCTCAGACATGTATCAATTTTTATTATCTTTTTAAAACGCCCTAGAAACCCAAACTATGGGCAATAACTCATGAAAATGGCCAAAACACGCGAATACGATGAGTTTTTGGTCATAATTATCAAACATGTATCGGGTCTTACGAATCATGCACATCTCCCTGGAACATCAAAACTAGGGGCAATAGCTCATGAAAACGGCCATAAAACAAAAAAAAACTACGAGTTTTTGTCATGCCCTCAATAATGTATCGGGTATTATGGTCGTTGTAAATCTCCCTGGAACCCCAAAACTGTGGGGAATAACTCATAAAGAAGTCTATAAAATGCAAAAAAGATGTGTTTTTGGTGATAACTCTCAAACATGTAAATCGCCCTAGAACCCCAAAACTATAGGAAATAGCTCATGAAAACGGCCATAAAATGCAAAAACACCGAGTTTTTGGTCATGCCTCTCAAACATGTAAAGCGCCCTGGAACCCCAAAACTATGAGGAATAGCACATGAAAATGGCCATAAAACACGAAAACGACGAGTTTTTGGTTATGCCCTCAAACATGTATCAGGTACTATGGTCGTTATAGATCTCTCTGGAACCCCAAAACCATAGGGAATAACTCATGAAAACGTCCAGAAAATGCAAAAAAATATATTAGTTTTTCGTTATAAATCTCAAACATGTAAATCGCCCTAGAGCCCTAAAACTATGGGCAAGAGGTCACGAAAATAGCCCTAAAACGCAAAAACGATGAGTTTTTGGTCGTACCTCTCAAACATGTAAATCACCCTGAAACCCCAAAACTGTGGGCAATAGCTCATGAAAATGGCCATAAAACGCAAAAAGATGAGTTTTTCGTCATAACTCTAAAACATGTAGAACACCCTAAAAACCAAAAAATGTGGGGAATAACTCATGAAACCGTCCATAAAACGCAAAAAGATGAGTTTTCGGTCGTAACTCTCAAACATGTAAATCACTAAGGAGCCCCAAAATTGTGGGCAATAGCTCATGAAAACGGCCATAGAACACAAGTTGTGGTCATGCCTCACAAACATGTAAAGCGCCCTCAAACCCCAAAACCATGAGCAATAGCACAAGAAAACGACCATAAAACATGAAAACAAAGAGTTCTTAGTGATGCCCTAAAACATGTATCAGGAACTATGGTCGTTGTAAATCACCTTAGAACCTCAAAACCGTGGGAAATAACACATGAAAACGACCATAAAACGCAAAAACGACGAGTTTTTGGTCACAACTCTCAAACATGTAAAGCGCCCTGGAACCCCAATAATGTGAGCAATAGCACATGAAAACGACGATTTTTTGGTGATGCCCTCAAATATGTACCGGGTACTATGGCCGTTGTAAATCGCACTGGAACTATAAAACCATGGGGAATATCTCATGAAAACATCTACAAAATGCAAAAAAATATGAGTTTTTGGTCATAACTCTCAAACATGTAAATCTCCCTAGAGCCCCAAAACTGTGGGCAATAGCTCACAAAATGGCCATAAAACGCAAAAACGACGAGTTTTTGGTCATGCCCCTCAAACATGTAAATCACCCTGGAACCCCAAAACTGTGGTCAATAGCTCATGAAAATGGCCATAAAACGCAAAAAAGACGAGTTTTTCGTCATTAATCTAAAACATGTAAAATGCCCTAAAACCCCAAAAATGTGAGCAATAGATCATGATAACTGCCCTATAATGCAAAAAAGATGATTTTTTGTCATAAATCTCAAACATGTAAATAGCCTTGGAACCCCAAAATTATGGCCAATAACTCATGAAAACGGCCGTAAAACACGAAAACGACGAGTTTTCGGTCATTCCCTCAGACATGTATCATTTTTTAATATCTTTTTAAAACGCCGTAGAACCCCAAACTATGGGCAATAACTCATGAAAATGGCCATAACAAGCGAAAACGATGAGTTTTTGGTCATAATTCTCAAACATGTATCGGGTCTTACGAATCATGCACATCCCCCTGGAACATCAAAACTAGGGGCAATAGCTCATGAAAACGGCCATAAAACAAAAAAACTACGAGTTTTTGGCCATGCCCTCAAACATGTATCGGGTATTATGGTCGTTGTACATCGCCCTAGAACCCCAAAACTGTGGGGAATAACTCATAAAAAGTCCATAAAATGCAAAAAAGATGTGTTTTTGGTGATAACTCTCAAACATGTAAATCGCCCTAGAACCCCAAAACTATAGGCAATAGCTCATGAAAACGGCCATAAAATGCAAAAACACCGAGTTTTTGGTCATGCCTCTCAAACATGTAAAGCGCCCTGGAACCCCAAAACTATGAGGAATAGCACATGAAAATGGCCATAAAACACGAAAACGACGAGTTTTTGGTAATGCCCTCAAACATGTATCGGGTACTATGGTCGTTATAGATATCTCTGGAACCCTAAAACCATAGGGAATAACTCATTAAAACGTCCACAAAATGCAAAAAAAAAAATATTAGTTTTTGGTTATAAATCTCAAACATGTAAATCGCCCTAGAGCCCTAAAACTATGGGCAAGAGGTCACGAAAATAGCCCTAAAACGCAAAAACGATGAGTTTTTGGTCGTACCTCTCAAACATGTAAATCACCCTGAAACCCCAAAACTGTGGGCAATAGCTCATGAAAATGGCCATAAAACGCAAAAAGATGAGTTTTTCGTCATAACTCTAAAACATGTAAAACACCCTAAAACCCAAAAAATGTGGGGAATAACTCATGAAACCGTCCATAAAACGCAAAAAGATGAGTTTTCGGTCATAACTCTCAAACATGTAAATCGCTAAGAAGCCCCAAAATTGTGGGCAATAGCTCATGAAAACGGCCATAGAACGCAAGTTGTGGTCATGCCTCACAAACATGTAAAGCGCCCTGAAACCCCAAAACCGTGAGCAATAGCACAAGAAAACGGCCATAAAACACGAAAACAAAGAGTTCTTAGTGATGCCCTAAAACATGTATCAGGAACTATGGTCGTTGTAATTCACCTTAGAACCTCAAAACCGTGGGAAATAACACATGAAAACGGCCATAAAACGCAAAAACGACGAGTTTTTGGTCACAACACTCAAACATGTAAAGCGCCCTGGAACCCCAATAATGTGAGCAATAGCACATGAAAACGACGATTTTTTGGTCATGCCCTCAAATATGTATCGGGTACTATGGCCGTTGTAAATCGCACTGGAACTATAAAACCATGGGGAATATCTCATGAAAACATCTACAAAATGCAAAAAAATATGAGTTTTTGGTCATAACTCTCAAACATGTAAATCTCCCTAGAGCCCCAAAACTGTGGGCAATAGCTCACGAAAATGGCCATAAAACGCAAAAACGACGAGTTTTTGGTCATACCCCTCAAACATGTAAATCACCCTAGAACCCCAAAACTGTGGTCAATAGCTCATGAAAATGGCCATAAAATGCAAAAAAGACGAGTTTTCGTCATTAATCTACAACATGTAAAATGCCCTAAAACCCCAAAAATGTGAGCAATAGATCATGATAACTGACATATAATGCAAAAAAGATGATTTTTTGTCATAAATCTCAAACATGTAAATAGCCTTGGAACCCCAAAATTATGGCCAATAACTCATGAAAACGGCCGTAAAACACGAAAACGACGAGTTTTCGGTCATTCCCTCAGACATGTATCTTTTTTAATATCTTCTTAAAACGACGTAGAACCCCAAACTATGGGCAATAACTCATGAAAATGGCCATAACACGCGAAAACGATGAGTTTTTGGTCATAATTCTCAAACATGTATCGGGTCTTACGAATCATGCACATCCCCTGGAACATCAAAACTAGGGGCAATAGCTCATGAAAACGGCCATAAAACAAAAAAACTACGAGTTTTTGGCCATGCCCTCAAACATGTATCAGGTATTATGGTCGTTGTACATCGCCCTAGAACCCCAAAACTGTGGGCAATAACTCATGAAATGGCCATAAAATGCAAAAAAGATGTGTTTTTGGTGATAACTCTCAAACATGTAAATCGCCCTAGAACCCCAAAACTATAGGCAATAGCTCATGAAAACGGCCATAAAATGCAAAAACACCGAGTTTTTGGTCATGCCTCTCAAACATGTAAAGCACCCTGAAACCCCAAAACTATGAGGAATAGCACATGAAAATGGCCATAAAACACGAAAACGACGAGTTTTTGGTAAGGCCCTCAAACATGTATCGGGTACTATGGTCGTTATAGATCTCTCTGGAACCCCAAAACCATAGGGAATAACTCATGAAAACGTCCACAAAATGCAAAAAAATATATTAGTTTTTGGTTATAAATCTCAAACATGTAAATCGCCCTAGAACCCAAAAACTATGGGCAAGAGGTCACGAAAATAGCCCTAAAACGCAAAAACGATGAGTTTTTGGTCGTACCTCTCAAACATGTAAATCACCCTGAAACCCCAAAACTGTGGGCAATAGCTCATGAAAATGGCCATAAAACGCAAAAAGATGAGTTTTTCGTCATAACTCTAAAACATGTAAAACACCCTAAAACCCAAAAAATGTGGGGAATAACTCATGAAACCGTCCATAAAACGCAAAAAGATGAGTTTTGGTCAGAATCCTCAAACATGTAAATCGCTAAGGAGCCCCAAAATTGTGGGCAATAGCTCATGAAAACGGCCATAGAACACAAGTTGTGGTCATGCCTCACAAACATGTAAAGCGCCCTGAAACCCCACAACCGTGAGCAATAGCACAAGAAAACGGCCATAAAACATGAAAACAAAGAGTTCTTAGTGATGCCCTAAAACATGTATCAGGAACTATGGTCGTTGTAAATCACCTTAGAACCTCAAAACCGTGGGAAATAACACATGAAAACGACCATAAAACGCAAAAACGACGAGTTTTTGGTCACAACTCTCAAACATGTAAAGCGCCCTGGAACCCGAATAATGTGAGCAATAGCACATGAAAACGACGATTTTTTGGTCATGCCCTCAAACATGTACCGGGTACTATGGCCGTTGTAAATCGCACTGGAACTATAAAACCATGGGGAATAACTCATGAAAACATCTACAAAATGCAAAAAAATATGAGTTTTTGGTCATAACTCTCAAACATGTAAATCTCCCTAGAGCCCCAAAACTGTGGGCAATAGCTCACGAAAATGGCCATAAAACGCAAAAACGACGAGTTTTTGGTCATGCCCCTCAAACATGTAAATCACCCTGGAACCCCAAAACTGTGGTCAATAGCTCATGAAAATGGCCATAAAACGCAAAAAAGACGAGTTTTTCGTCATTAATCTAAAACATGTAAAATGCCCTAAAACCCCAAAAATGTGAGCAATAGATCATGATAACTGCCCTATAATGCAAAAAAGATGATTTTTTGTCATAAATCTCAAACATGTAAATAGACTTGGAACCCCAAAATTATGGCCAATAACTCATGAAAACGGCCGTAAAACACGAAAACGACGAGTTTTCGGTCATTCCCTCAGACATGTATCTTTTTTAATATCTTTTTAAAACGCCGTAGAACCCCAAACTATGGGCAATAACTCATGAAAATGGCCATAACACGCGAAAACGATGAGTTTTTGGTCATAATTCTCAAACATGTATCGGGTCTTACGAATCATGCACATCCCCCTGGAACATCAAAACTAGGGGCAATAGCTCATGAAAACGGCCATAAAACAAAATAACTACGATTTTTTGGCCATGCCCTCAAACATGTATCGGGTATTATGGTCGTTGTACATCGCCCTAGAACCCCAAAACTGTGGGGAATAACTCATAAAAAAGTCCATAAAATGCAAAAAAGATGTGTTTTTGGTGATAACTCTCAAACATGTAAATCGCCCTAGAACCCCAAAACTATAGGCAATAGCTCATGAAAACGGCCATAAAATGCAAAAACACCGAGTTTTTGGTCATGCCTCTCAAACATGTAAAGCGCCCTGGAACCCCAAAACTATGAGGAATAGCACATGAAAATGGCCATAAAACACGAAAACGACGAGTTTTTGGTAAGGCCCTCAAACATGTATCGGGTACTATGGTCGTTATAGATCTCTCTGGAACCCCAAAACCATAGGGAATAACTCATGAAAACGTCCACAAAATGCAAAAAATATTAGTTTTTGGTTATAAATCTCAAACATGTAAATCGCCTAGAGCCCTAAAACTATGGGCATGAGGTCACGAAAATAGCCCTAAACGCAAAACGATGAGTTTTGGTCGCACTCTCAAACATGTAAATCACCCCGAAACCCCAAAACTGTGGGCAATAGCTCATGAAAATGGCCATAAACGCAAAAGATGAGTTTTTTCATAACTCTAAAACATGTAAAACACCCTAAAACCCAAAAATGTGGGAATAACTCATGAAACCGCCCATAAACGCAAAAGATGAGTTTTGGTCAGAACTCTCAAACGTAAATCGCTAAGGAGCCCCAAAATTGTGGGCAATAGCTCATGAAAACGCCATAGAACACAAGTTGTGGTCATGCCTCACAAACATGTAAAGCGCCGAAACCCCAAAACCGTGAGCAATAGCACAAGAAAACGGCCATAAAACATGAAAACAAAGAGTTCTTAGTGATGCCCTAAAACATGTATCAGAACTATGGTCGTTGTAAATCACCTTAGAACCTCAAAACCGGGAAATAACACATGAAAACGACTATAAAACGCAAAACGACGAAGTTTTTGGTCACAACTCTCAAACATGTAAAGCGCCTGAACCCGAATAATGTGAGCAATAGCACATGAAACGACGATTTTTGGTCATGCCTCAAACATGTACCGGTACTATGGCCGTTGTAAATCGTGACCGAACTATAAAACCATGGGGAATAACTCATGAAAACATCTACAAAATGCAAAAAATATGAGTTTTTGGTCATAACTCACAAACATGTAAAACTCCCTAGAGCCCCAAAACTTTGGTCAATAGCTCACGAAAATGGCCATAAAACGCAAAGACGACGAGTTTTTGGTCATGCCCCTCAAACATGTAAATCACCCTGGAACCCCAAAACTGTGGTCAATAGCTCATGAAAATGGCCATAAAATGCAAAAAAGACGAATTTTTCGTCATTAATCTAAAACATGTAAAATGCCCTAAAACCCCAAAAATGTGAGCAATAGATCATGATAACTGCCCTATAATGCAAAAAAGATGATTTTTTGTCATAAATCTCAAACATGTAAATAGCCTTGGAACCCCAAAATTATGGCCAATAACTCATGAAAACGGTAGAAACACGAAACGACGAAGTTTTGGTCATTCCCTCGCACATGTATCTTTTTAATATCTTTTTAAACGCCGAGAACCCCAAACTATGGGCAATAACTCATGAAAATGACCATAACACGCGAAACGATGAGTTTTGGTCATAATTCTCAAACATGTATCGGGTCTTACGAATCATGCACATCCTCGAACATCAAAACTAGGGGCAATAGCTCATGAAAACGGCCATAAAACAAAATAACTACGATTTTTGGCCATGCCTCAAACATGTATCGGGTATTATGGTCGCTGTACATCGCCCTAGAACCCCAAAACTGTGGGAATAACTCATAAAAAGTCCATAAATGCATGCAAAAAGATGTGTTTTGGTGATAACTCTCAAACATGTAAATCGCCCTAGAACCCCAAAACTATAGGCAATAGCTCATGAAAACGCCATAAATGCAAAACACGAAGTTTTGGTCATGCCTCTCAAACATGTAAAGCGCCTGAACCCCAAAACTATGAGGAATAGCACATGAAAATGGCCATAAAACACGAAAACGACGAGTTTTTGGTAAGGCCCTCAAACATGTATCGGGTACTATGGTCGTTATAGATCTCTCTGGAACCCCAAAACCATAGGGAATAACTCATGAAAACGTCCACAAAATGCAAAAAAAATATTAGTTTTTGGTTATAAATCTCAAACATGTAAATCGCCCTAGAGCCCTAAAACTATGGGCATGAGGTCACGAAAATAGCCCTAAAACGCAAAAACGATGAGTTTTTGGTCGTACCTCTCAAACATGTAAATCACCCTGAAACCCCAAAACTGTGGGCAATAGCTCATGAAAATGGCCATAAAACGCAAAAAGATGAGTTTTTCGTCATAACTCTAAAACATGTAAAACACCCTAAAACCCAAAAAATTGTGGGGAATAACTCATGAAACCGTCCATAAAACGCAAAAAGATGAGTTTTCGGTCGTAACTCTCAAACATGTAAATCGCTAAGGAGCCCCAAAATTGTGGGCAATAGCTCATGAAAACGGCCATAGAACACAAGTTGTGGTCATGCCTCACAAACATGTAAAGCGCCCTGAAACCCCAAAACCGTGAGCAATAGCACAAGAAAACGGCCATAAAACATGAAAACAAAGAGTTCTTAGTGATGCCCTAAAACATGTATCAGGAACTATGGTCGTTGTAAATCACCTTAGAACCTCAAAACCGTGGGAAATAACAAATGAAAACGACCATAAAACGCAAAAACGACGAGTTTTTGGTCACAACTCTCAAACATGTAAAGCCTGAACCCGAATAATGTGAGCAATAGCACATGAAAACGACGATTTTTGGTCATGCCTCAAACATGTACCGGTACTATGGTCATGTAAATCGTGACCGAACTATAAAACCATGGGGAATAACTCATGAAAACATCTACAAAATGCAAAAAAATATGAGTTTTTGGTCAGAACTCTCAAACATGTAAATCTCCCTAGAGCCCCAAAACTGTGGGCAATAGCTCACGAAAATGGCCATAAAACGCAAAAACGACGAGTTTTTGGTCATGCCCCTCAAACATGTAAATCACCCTGGAACCCAAAACTGGTCAATAGCTCATGAAAATGGACATAAACGCAAAAAAGACGAAGTTTTTCGTTATTAATCTAAAACATTTAAAATGCCCTAAAACCCAAAAATGTGAGCAATAGATCATGATAACAGCCTATAATGCAAAAAAAGATGATTTTTGTCATAAATCTCAAACATGTAAATAGCCTTGAACCCCAAAATTATGGCCAATAACTCATGAAAACGGTCAGAAACACGAAAACGACGAAGTTTTCGGTCATTCCCTCAGACATGTATCATTTTTTAATATCTTTTTAAAACGCCGTAGAACCCCAAACTATGGGCAATAACTCATGAAAATGGCCATAACAAGCGAAAACGATGAGTTTTTGGTCATAATTCTCAAACATGTATCGGGTCTTACGAATCATGCACATCCCCCTGGAACATCAAAACTAGGGGCAATAGCTCATGAAAACGGCCATAAAACAAAAAAACTACGAGTTTTTGTTCATGCCCTCAAACATGTATCGGGTATTATGGCCGTTGTAAATCGCACTGGAACTATAAAACCATGGGGAATAACTCATGAAAACATCTACAAAATGCAAAAAAATATGAGTTTTTGGTCAGAACTCTCAAACATGTAAATCTCCCTAGAGCCCCAAAACTGTGGGCAATAGCTCACGAAAATGGCCATAAAACGCAAAAACGACGAGTTTTTGGTCATGCCCCTCAAACATGTAAAGCGCCCTGGAACCCCAAAATTATGAGGAATAGCACATGAAAATGGCCATAAAACACGAAAATGACGAGTTTTTGGTAAGGCCCTCAAACATGTATCGGGTACTATGGTCGTTATAGATCTCTCTGGAACCCCAAAACCATAGGGAATAACTCATGAAAACGTCCACAAAATGCAAAAAAATATATTAGTTTTTGGTTATAAATCTCAAACATGTAAATCGCCCTAGAGCCCTAAAACTATGGGCAAGAGGTCACGAAAATAGCCCTAAAACGCAAAAACGATGAGTTTTTGGTCGTACCTCTCAAACATGTAAATCACCCTGAAACCCCAAAACTGTGGGTAATAGCTCATGAAAATGGCCATAAAACGCAAAAAGATGAGTTTTTCGTCATAACTCTAAAACACGTAAAACACCCTAAAACCCAAAAAATGTGGGGAATAACTCATGAAACCGTCCATAAAACGCAAAAAGATGAGTTTTCGGTCGTAACTCTCAAACATGTAAATCGCTAAGGAGCCCCAAAATTGTGGGCAATAGCTCATGAAAACGGCCATAGAACGCAAGTTGTGGTCATGCCTCACAAACATGTAAAGCGCCCTGAAACCCCAAAACCGTGAGCAATAGCACAAGAAAACGGCCATAAAACATGTAAACAAAGAGTTCTTAGTGATGCCCTAAAACATGTATCAGGAACTATGGTCGCTGTAAATCACCTTAGAACCTCAAAACCGTGGGAAATAACACATGAAAACGACCATAAACGCAAAACGACGAGTTTTTGGTCACAACTCTCAAACATGTAAAGCGCCCTGGAACCCGAATAATGTGAGCAATAGCACATGAAAACGACGATTTTTTGGTCATGCCCTCAAACATGTACCGGGTACTATGGCCGTTGTAAATCGCACTGGAACTATAAAACCATGGGGAATAACTCATGAAAACATCTACAAAATGCAAAAAAATATGAGTTTTTGGTCATAACTCTCAAACATGTAAATCTCCCTAGAGCCCCAAAACTGTGGGCAATAGCTCACGAAAATGGCCATAAAACGCAAAAACGACGAGTTTTTGGTCATGCCCCTCAAACATGTAAATCACCCTGGAACCCCAAAACTGTGGTCAATAGCTCATGAAAATGGACATAAAACGCAAAAAAGACGAGTTTTTCGTTATTAATCTAAAACATTTAAAATGCCCTAAAACCCCAAAAATGTGAGCAATAGATCATGATAACTGCCCTATAATGCAAAAAAGATGATTTTTTGTCATAAATCTCAAACATGTAAATAGCCTTGGAACCCCAAAATTATGGCCAATAACTCATGAAAACGGCCGTAAAACACGAAAACGACGAGTTTTCGGTCATTCCCTCAGACATGTATCATTTTTTAATATCTTTTTAAAACGCCGTAGAACCCCAAACTATGGGCAATAACTCATGAAAATGGCCATAACAAGCGAAAACGATGAGTTTTTGGTCATAATTCTCAAACATGTATCGGGTCTTACGAATCATGCACATCCTCGAACATCAAAACTAGGGCAATAGCTCATGAAAACGGCCATAAAACAAAAAACTACGAAGTTTTGGTCATGCCCTCAAACATGTATCGGGTATTATGGTCGCAGTACATCGCCCTAGAACCCCAAAACCTGGGGAATAACTCATAAAAAGTCCATAAAATGCAAAAAGATGTGTTTTTGGTGATAACTCTCAAACATGTAAATCGCCTAGAACCCCAAAACTATAGGCAATAGCTCATGAAAACGGCCATAAATGCAAAAACACCGAGTTTTTGGTCATGCCCCTCAAACATGTAAAGCGCCCTGGAACCCCAAAACTATGAGGAATAGCACATGAAAATGGCCATAAAACACGAAAATGACGAGTTTTTGGTAAGGCCCTCAAACATGTATCGGGTACTATGGTCGTTATAGATCTCTCTGGAACCCCAAAACCATAGGGAATAACTCATGAAAACGTCCACAAAATGCAAAAAATATATTAGTTTTTGGTTATAAATCTCAAACATATAAATCGCCCTAGAGCCCTAAAACTATGGGCAAGAGGTCACGAAAATAGCCCTAAAACGCAAAAACGATGAGTTTTTGGTCGTACCTCTCAAACATGTAAATCACCCTGAAACCCCAAAACTGTGGGCAATAGCTCATGAAAATGGCCATAAAAGCAAAAGATGAGTTTTTCATAACTCTAAAACATGTAAAACACCCTAAAACCCAAAAAATGTGGGGAATAACTCATGAAACCGTCCATAAAACGCAAAAAGATGAGTTTTCGGTCGTAACTCTCAAACATGTAAATCGCTAAGGAGCCCCAAAATTGTGGGCAATAGCTCATGAAAACGGCCATAGAACACAAGTTGTGGTCATGCCTCACAAACATGTAAAGCGCCCTGAAACCCCAAAACCGTGAGCAATAGCACAAGAAAACGGCCATAAAACATGAAAACAAAGAGTTCTTAGTGATGCCCTAAAACATGTATCAGGAACTATGGTCGTTGTAAATCACCTTAGAACCTCAAAACCGTGGGAAATAACACATGAAAACGACCATAAAACGCAAAAACGACGAGTTTTTGGTCACAACTCTCAAACATGTAAAGCGCCCTGGAACCCGAATAATGTGAGCAATAGCACATGAAAACGACGATTTTTTGGTCATGCCCTCAAACATGTACCGGGTACTATGGCCGTTGTAAATCGCACTGGAACTATAAAACCATGGGGAATAACTCATGAAAACATCTACAAAATGCAAAAAAATATGAGTTTTTGGTCATAACTCTCAAACATGTAAATCTCCCTAGAGCCCCAAAACTGTGGGCAATAGCTCACAAAATGGCCATAAAACGCAAAAACGACGAGTTTTTGGTCATGCCCCTCAAACATGTAAATCACCCTGGAACCCCAAAACTGTGGTCAATAGCTCATGAAAATGGCCATAAAACGCAAAAAAGACGAGTTTTTCGTCATTAATCTAAAACATGTAAAATGCCCTAAAACCCCAAAAATGTGAGCAATAGATCATGATAACTGCCCTATAATGCAAAAAAGATGATTTTTTGTCATAAATCTCAAACATGTAAATAGACTTGGAACCCCAAAATTATGGCCAATAACTCATGAAAACGGTCAGAAACACGAAAACGACGAGTTTTCGGTCATTCCCCCAGACATGTATCATTTTTTAATATCTTTTTAAAACGCCGTAGAACCCCAAACTATGGGCAATAACTCATGAAAATGGCCATAACACGCGAAAACGATGAGTTTTTGGTCATAATTCTCAAACATGTATCGGGTCTTACGAATCATGCACATCCCCCTGGAACATCAAAACTAGGGGCAATAGAACATGAAAACGGCCATAAAACAAAAACTACGAGTTTTTGGCCATGCCTCAAACATCTATCGTGTATTATGGTCGTTGTACATCGCCCTGGAACCCCAAAACTGTGGGGAATAACTCATAAAAAAGTCCATAAAATGCAAAAAAGATGTGTTTTTGGTGATAACTCTCAAACATGTAAATCGCCCTAGAACCCCAAAACTATAGGCAATAGCTCATGAAAACGGCCATAAAATGCAAAAACACCGAGTTTTTGGTCATGCCTCTCAAACATGTAAAGCGCCCTGGAACCCCAAAACTATGAGGAATAGCACATGAAAATGGCCATAAAACACGAAAACGACGAGTTTTTGGTAAGGCCCTCAAACATGTATCGGGTACTATGGTCGTTATAGATCTCTCTGGAACCCCAAAACCATAGGGAATAACTCATGAAAACGCCCACAAATGCAAAAAAAATATTAGTTTTGGTTATAACTCTCAAACATGTAAATCGCCCTAGATCCCTAAAACTATGGGCAAGAGGTCACGACAATAGCCCTAAAACGCAAAAACGATGAGTTTTTGGTCATACCCCTCAAACATGTAAATCACCCTGAAACCCCAAAACTGTGGGCAATAGCTCATGAAAATGGCCATAAAACGCAAAAAGACGAGTTTTTCGTCATAACTCTAAAACATGTAAAAGACCCTAAAACCCAAGAAACGCGGGGAATAACTAATGAAACGCCCATAAACGCAAAAAGATGAGTTTTCGGTCATAACTCTCAAACATGTAAATCGCTAAGGAACCCCAAAATTGTGGGCAATAGCTCATGAAAACGGCCATAGAACACAAGTTGTGGTCATGCCTCACAAACATGTAAAGCGCCCTGAAACCCCAAAACCGTGAGCAATAGCACAAGAAAACGGCCATAAAACACGAAAACAAAGAGTTCTTAGTGATGCCCTAAAACATGTATCAGGAACTATGGTCGTTGTAAATCACCTTAGAACCTCAAAACCGTGGAAATAACACATGAAAACGGCCATAAAACGCAAAAACGACGAGTTTTTGGTCACAACTCTCAAACATGTAATGCGCCCGGGAACCCCAATAATGTGAGCAATAGCACATGAAAACGACGATTTTTTGGTCATGCCTCAAACATGTACCGGTACTATGGTCATGTAAATCGTGACCGAACTATAAAACCATGGGGAATAACTCATGAAAACATCTACAAAATGCAAAAAATATGAGTTTTGGTCATAACTCTCAAACATGTAAATCACCCTAGAGCCCCAAAACTGGCAATAGCTCACGAAATGGCCATAAAACAAAAACGACGAAGTTTTTGGTCATGCCTCAAACATGTAAATCACCGAACCCCAAAACTGTGGTCAATAGCTCATGAAAATGGCCATAAAACGCAAAAATACGAGTTTTTCGTTATTAATCTAAAACATGTAAAATGCCCTAAAACCCCAAAAATGTGAGCAATAGATCATGATAATGGCCATATAATGCAAAAAAGATGATTTTTTGTCATAAATCTCAAACATGTAAATAGCCTTGGAACCCAAAATTATGGCCAATAACTCATGAAAACGGTCAGAAACACGAAACGACGAAGTTTGGTCATTCCCCGACATGTATCATTTTTAATATCTTTTAAAACGCCGAGAACCCCAAACTATGGGCAATAACTCATGAAAATGGCCATAACACGCGAAAACGATGAGTTTTGGTCATAATTCTCAAACATGTATCGGGTTCTTAATCATGCACATCCCCTCGAACATCAAAACTAGGGGCAATAGCTCATGAAAACGCCATAAAACAAAAAACTACGAGTTTTGGCCATGCCCTCAAACATGTATCGGGTATTATGGTCGCTGTACATCGCCTGAACCCCAAAACTGTGGGAATAACTCATAAAAAGTCCATAAAATGCAAAAAGATGTGTTTTTGGTGATAACTCTCAAACATGTAAATCGCCTAGAACCCCAAAACTATAGGCAATAGCTCATGAAAACGGCCATAAATGCAAAACACCGAAGTTTTTGGTCATGCCTCTCAAACATGTAAAGCGCCTGAACCCCAAAACTATGAGGAATAGCACATGAAAATGGCCATAAAACACGAAAACGACGAAGTTTTTGGTAATGCCCTCAAACATGTATCGGGTACTATGGTCGTTATAGATCTCTCCGAACCCCAAAACCATAGGGAATAACTCATGAAAACGTCCACAAAATGCAAAAAAATATTAGTTTTGGTTATAAATCTCAAACATGTAAATCGCCCTAGAGCCCTAAAACTATGGGCAAGAGGTCACGAAAATAGCCCTAAACGCAAAAACGATGAGTTTTGGTCGTACCTCAAACATGTAAATCACCTGAAACCCCAAAACTGTGGGCAATAGCTCATGAAAATGGCCATAAACGCAAAAAGATGAGTTTTTTACATAACTCTCAAACATGTAAAACACCCTAAAACCCCAAAAAATGTGGGGAATAACTCATGAAACCGTCCATAAAACGCAAAAAGATGAGTTTTCGGTCATAACTCTCAAACATGTAATCGCTAAGGAACCCCAAAATTGTGGGCAATAGCTCATGAAAACGCCATAGAACGCAAGTTGTGGTCATGCCTCACAAACATGTAAAGCGCCAAACCCCAAAACCGTGAGCAATAGCACAAGAAAACGCCATAAAACATGAAAACAAAGAGTTCTTAGTGATGCCCTAAAACATGTATCAGAACTATGGTCGTAAATCACCTTAGAACCTCAAAACCGGGAAATAACACATGAAAACGACCATAAACGCAAAAAAACGAAGTTTTGGTCACAACTCTCAAACATGTAAAGCGCCTGAACCCAATAATGAGCAATAGCACATGAAAACGTTTTGGTCATGCCTCAAACATGTACCGGTACTATGGCGTTGTAAATCGACCGAACTATAAAACCATGGGGAATAACTCATGAAAACATCCACAAAATGCAAAAAAATATGAGTTTTTGGTCATAACTCTCAAACATGTAAATCGCCCTAGAGCCCCAAAACTGTGGGCAATAGCTCACGAAAATGGCCATAAAACGCAAAAACGACGAGTTTTTGGTCATACCCCTCAAACATGTAAATCACCCTGGAACCCCAAAACTGTGGTCAATAGCTCATGAAAATGGCCATAAAACGCAAAAAACACGAGTTTTTCGTTATTAATCTAAAACATGTAAAATGCCCTAAAACCCCAAAAATGTGAGCAATAGATCATGATAACGGCCATATAATGCAAAAAAGATGATTTTTTGTCATAAATCTCAAACATGTAAATATCCTTGGAACCCCAAAATTATGGCCAATAACTCATGAAAACGGCCGTAAAACACGAAAACGAAGTTTTGGTCATTCCTCGACATGTATCATTTTTTAATATCTTTTTAAAACGACGTAGAACCCCAAACTATGGGCAATAACTCATGAAAATGGCCATAACAAGCGAAAACGATGAGTTTTTGGTCATAATTCTCAAACATGTATCGGGGCATACGAATCATTCACATCCCCTCGAACATCAAAACTAGGGCAATAGCTCATGAAAACGGCCATAAAACAAAAAACTACGAAGTTTTGGTCATGCCTCAAACATGTATCGGGTATTATGGTCGCTGTACATCGCCTAGAACCCCAAAACCATGGGGAATAACTCATAAAAAGTCCATAAATGCAAAAAGATGTGTTTTGGTGATAACTCTCAAACATGTAAATCGCCTAGAACCCCAAAACTATAGGCAATAGCTCATGAAAATGGCCATAAATGCAAAACACCGAAGTTTTGGTCATGCCTCTCAAACATGTAAAGCGCCTGAACCCCAAAACTATGAGGAATAGCACATGAAAATGGCCATAAAACACGAAACGACGAAGTTTTGGTAATGCCCTCAAACATGTATCGGGTACTATGGTCGTTATAGATCTCTCTGAACCCCAAAACCATAGGGAATAACTCATGAAAACGCCCACAAAATGCAAAAAAAATATTAGTTTTGGTTATAAATCTCAAACATGTAAATCGCCCTAGAGCCCTAAAACTATGGGCAAGAGGTCACGAAAATAGCCTAAAACGCAAAACGATGAGTTTGGTCGCACCTCTCAAACATGTAAATCACCCAAACCCCAAAACTGTGGGCAATAGCTCATGAAAATGGCCATAAACGCAAAAGATGAGTTTTCATTATAACTCTAAAACATGTAAAACACCCTAAAACCCAAAAAATGTGGGAAATAACTCATGAAACCGTCCATAAAACGCAAAAAGATGAGTTTTCGGTCATAACTCTCAAACATGTAAATCGCTAAGGAGGCCCAAAATTGTGGGCAATAGCTCATGAAAACGGCCATAGAACGCAAGTTGTGGTCATGCCTCACAAACAAGTAAAGCGTCCTGAAACCCCAAAACCGTGAGCAATAGCACAAGAAAACGACCATAAAACATGAAAACAAAGAGTTCTTAGTGATGCCCCAAAACATGTATCAGGAACTATGGTCGTTGTAAATCACCTTAGAACCTCAAAACCGTGGGAAATAACACATGAAAACGACCATAAAACGCAAAAACGACGAGTTTTTGGTCACAACTCTCAAACATGTAAAGCGCCCTGGAACCCCAATAATGTGAGCAATAGCACATGAAAACGACGATTTTTTGGTCATGCCCTCAAATATGTACCGGGTACTATGGCCGTTGTAAATCGCACTGGAACTATAAAACCATGGGGAATAACTCATGAAAACATCTACAAAATGCAAAAAAATATGAGTTTTTGGTCATAACTCTCAAACATGTAAATCGCCCTAGAGCCCCAAAATTGTGGGCAATAGCTCACGAAAATGGCCATAAAACGCAAAAACGATGAGTTTTTGGTCATACCCCTCAAACATGTAAATCACCCTGGAACCCCAAAACTGTGGTCAATAGCTCATGAAAATGGCCATAAAACACAAAAAGACGAGTTTTTCGTCATTAATCTAAAACATGTAAAATGCCCTAAAACCCCAAAAATGTGAGCAATAGATCATGATAACTGCCATATAATGCAAAAAAGATGATTTTTTGTCATCAATCTCAAACATGTAAATAGCCTTGGGACCCCAAAATTATGGCCAATAACTCATGAAAACGGCCGTAAAACACGAAAACGACGAGTTTTCGGTCATTCCCCCAGACATGTATCATTTTTTAATATCTTTTTAAAAGGCCGTAGAACCCCAAACTATGGGCAATAACTCATGAAAATGGCCATAACACGCGAAAACGATGATTTTTTGGTCATAATTCTCAAACATGTATCGGGTCTTACGAATCATGCACATCCCCCTAGAACATCAAAACTAGGGGCAATAGCTCATGAAAACGGCCATAAAACAAAAAAACTACGAGTTTTTGGTCATGCCCTCAAACATGTATCGGGTATTATGGTCAAGTACATCGCCTAGAACCCCAAAACTATGGGGAATAACTCATAAAAAGTCCATAAATGCAAAAAAGATGTGTTTTTGGTGATAACTCTCAAACATGTAAATCCCTAGAACCCCAAAACTATAGGCAATAGCTCATGAAAACGGCCATAAATGCAAAAACACGAAGTTTTTGGTCATGCCTCTCAAACATGTAAAGCGCCATGAACCCCAAAACTATGAGGAATAGCACATGAAAATGGCCATAAAACACGAAAACGACGAAGTTTTTGGTAATGCCCTCAAACATGTATCGGGTACTATGGTCGTTATAGATCTCTCGAACCCCAAAACCATAGGGAATAACTCATGAAAACGCCCACAAAATGCAAAAAAATATTAGTTTTTGCTTATAAATCCCAAACATGTAAATCGCCCTAGAGCCCTAAAACTATGGGCAAGAGGTCACGAAAATAGCCCTAAAACGCAAAAAACGATGAGTTTGGTCGTACCTCTCAAACATGTAAATCACCGAAACCCCAAAACTGTGGGCAATAGCTAATGAAAATGGCCATAAACGAAAAAGATGAGTTTTTCGTCATAACTCTAAAACATGTAAAACACCCTAAAACCCAAAAAATGTGGGGAATAACTCATGAAACCGTCCATAAAACGCAAAAAGATGAGTTTTCGGTCGTAACTCTCAAACATGTAAATCGCTAAGGAGCCCCAAAATTGTAGGCACTAGCTCATGAAAACGGCCTTAGAACGCAAGTTGTGGTCATGCCTCACAAACATGTAAAGCGCCCTGAAACCCCAAAACCGTGAGCAATAGCACAAGAAAACGGCCATAAAACATGAAAACAAAGAGTTCTTAGTGATGCCCTAAAACATGTATTAGGAACTATGGTCGTTGTAAATCACCTTAGAACCTCAAAACCATGGGAAATAACACATGAAAACGACCATAAAACGCAAAAAACGACGAGTTTTTGGTCACAACTCTCAAACATGTAAAGCGCCCTGGAACCCCAATAATGTGAGCAATAGCACATGAAAACGACGATTTTTTGGTCATGCCCTCAAATATGTACCGGGTACTATGGCCGTTGTAAATCGTGACCGAACTATAAAACCATGGGGAATAACTCATGAAAACATCTACAAAATGCAAAAAATATGAGTTTTTGGTCATAACTCTCAAACATGTAAATCGCCTAGAGCCCCAAAACTGTGGGCAATAGCTCACGAAATGGCCATAAACGCAAAACGACGAAGTTTTGGTCATACCTCAAACATGTAAATCACCCTAGAACCCCAAAACTGTGGTCAATAGCTCATGAAAATGTCCATAAACGCAAAAAAGACGAAGTTTTTCCATTAATCTAAAACATGTAAAATGCCCTAAACCCCAAAAATGTGAGCAAGAGATCATGATAATCGCCATATAATGCAAAAAGATGATTTTTGTCATAAATCTCAAACATGTAAATAGCCTTGGAACCCCAAAATTATGGCCAATAACTCATGAAAACGGTAGAAACACGAAAACGACGAAGTTTTCTCCCTCGCACATGTATCATTTTTAATATCTTTTAAAAGGCCAGAGAACCCCAAACTATGGGCAATAACTCATGAAAATGGCCATAACACGCGAAAACGATGAGTTTTTGGTCATAATTCTCAAACATGTATCGGGTCTTACGAATCATGCACATCCCGCTGGAACATCAAAACTAGGGGCAATAGCTCATGAAAACGGCCATAAAAGAAAAAACTACGAGTTTTTGGTCATGCCCTCAAACATGTATCGGGTATTATGGTCGTTGTACATCGCTCTGGAACCCCAAAACTGTGGGGAATAACTCATAAAAAAGTCCATAAAATGCAAAAAAGATGTGTTTTTGGTGATAACTCTCAAACATGTAAATCGCCCTAGAACCCCTAAACTATAGGCAATAGCTCATGAAAACGGCCATAAAATGCAAAAACACCGAGTTTTTGGTCATGCCTCTCAAACATGTAAAGCGCCCTGGAACCCAAAAACTATGAGGAATAGCACATGAAAATGGCCATAAAACACGAAAACGACGAGTTTTTGGTAATGCCCTCAAACATGTATCGGGTACTATGATCGTTATAGATCTCTCTGGAACCCCAAAACCATAGGGAATAACTCATGAAAACGTCCACAAAATGCAAAAAAAATATTAATTTTTGCTTATAAATCTCAAACATGTAAATCGCCCTAGAGCCCTAAAACTATGGGCAAGAGGTCACGAAAATAGCCCTAAAACGCAAAAACGATGAGTTTGGTCGTACCTCTCAAACATGTAAATCACCCTGAAACCCCAAAACTGTGGGCAATAGCTCATGAAAATGGCCATAAAACGCAAAAAGACGAGTTTTTCGTCATTAATCTAAAACTTGTAAAATGCCCTAAAACCCCAAAAATGTGGGGAATAACTCATGAAACCGTCCATAAAACGCAAAAAGATGAGTTTTCGGTCATAACTCTCAAACATGTAAATCGCTAGGGAGCCCCAAAATTGTGGGCAATAGCTCATGAAAACGGCCATAGAACGCAAGTTGTGGTCATGCCTCACAAACATGTAAAGCGCACTGAAACCCCAAAACCGTGAGCAATAGCACAAGAAAACGGCCATAAAACATGAAAACAAAGAGTTCTTAGTGATGCCCTAAAACATGTATCAGGAACTATGGTCGTTGTAAATCACCTTAGAACCTCAAAACCATGGGAAATAACACATGAAAACGACCATAAAACGCAAAAACGACGAGTTTTTGGTCACAACTCTCAAACATGTAAAGCGCCCTGGAACCCCAATAATGTGAGGAATAGCACATGAAAACGAAGATTTTTTGGTCATGCCCTCAAATATGTACTGGGTACTATGGCCTTTGTAAATCGCACTGGAACTATAAAACCATGGGGAATAACTCATGAAAACATCTACAAAATGCAAAACAATATGAGTTTTTGGTCATAACTCTCAAACATGTAAATCGCCCTAGAGCCCCAAAACTGTGGGCAATAGCTCACGAAAATGGCCATAAAACGCAAAAACGACGAGTTTTTGGTCATACCCCTCAAACATGTAAATCACCCTGGAACCCCAAAACTGTGGTCAATAGCTCATGAAAATGTCCATAAAACGCAAAAAAGACGAGTTTTTCGTCATTAATCTGAAACATGTAAAATGCCCTAAAACCCCAAAAATGTGAGCAAGAGATCATGATAACTGCCATATAATGCAAAAAAGATGATTTTTTTTCATAAATCTCAAACATGTAAATAGCCTTGGAACCCCAAAATTATGGCCAATAACTCATGAAAACGGCCGTAAAACACGAAAACGACGAGTTTTCGGTCATTCCCCCAGACATGTATCATTTTTTAATATCTTTTTAAAACGCCGTAGAACCCCAAACTATGGGCAATAACTCATGAAAATGGCCATAACACGCGAAAACTATTAGTTTTTGGTCATAATTCTCAAACATGTATCGGGTCATACGAATCATGCACATCCCCCTGGAACATCAAAACTAGGGGAAATAGCTCATGAAAACGGCCATAAAACAAAAAAAACTACGAGTTTTTGGTCATGCCCTCAAACATGTATCGGGTATTATGGTCGTTGTACATCGCCCTGGAACCCCAAAACTGTGGCGAATAACTCATAAAAAAGTCCATAAAATGCAAAAAAGATGTGTTTTTGGTGATAACTCTCAAACATGTAAATTGCCCTAGAACCCCAAAACTATAGGCAATAGCTCATGAAAACGGCCATAAAATGCAAAAACACCGAGTTTTTGGTCATGCCTCTCAAACATGTAAAGCGCCCTGGAACCCCAAAACTATGAGGAATAGCACATGAAAATGGCCATAAAACACGAAAACGACGAGTTTTTGCTAATGCCCTCAAACATGTATCGGGTACTATGGTCGTTATAGATCTCTCTGGAACCCCAAAACCATAGGGAATAACTCATGAAAACGTCCACAAAATGCAAAAAAAAATATTAGTTTTTGCTTATAAATCTCAAACATGTAAATCGCCCTAGAGCCCTAAAACTATGGGCAAGAGGTCACGGAAATAGCCCTAAAACGCAAAAACGATGAGTTTTTGGTCGTACCTCTCCAACATGTAAATCACCCTGAAACCCCAAAATTGTGGGCAATAGCTCATGAAAATGGCCATAAAACGCAAAAAGATGAGTTTTTCGTCATAACTCTGAAACATGTAAAACACCCTAAAACCCAAAAAATGTGGGGAATAACTCATGAAACCGGCCATAAAACGCAAAAAGATGAGTTTTCGGTCATAACTCTCAAACATGTAAATCGCTAAGGAGCCCCAAAATTGTGGGCAATAGCTCATGAAAACGGCCATAGAACGCAAGTTGTGGTCATGCCTCACAAACATGTAAAGCGCCCTGAAACCCCAAAACCGTGAGCAATAGCACAAGAAAACGGCCAAAAAACATGAAAACAAAGATTTCTTAGTGATGCCCTAAAACATGTATCAGGAACTATGGTCGTTGTAAATCACCTTAGAACCTCAAAACCGTGGGAAATAACACATGAAAACGACCATAAAACGCAAAAACGACGAGTTTTTGGTCACAACTCTCAAACATGTAAAGCGCCCTGGAACCCCAATAATGTGAGCAATAGCACATGAAAACGACGATTTTTTGGTCATGCCCTCAAATATGTACCGGGTACTATGGCCGTTGTAAATCGCACTGGAACTATAAAACCATGGGGAATAACTCATGAAAACATCTACAAAATGCAAAAAAATATGAGTTTTTGGTCATAACTCTCAAACATGTAAATCGCCCTAGAGCCCCAAAACTGTGGGCAATAGCTCACGAAAATGGCCATAAAACGCAAAAACGACGAGTTTTTGGTCATACCCCTCAAACATGTAAATCACCCTGGAACCCCAAAACTGTGGTCAATAGCTCATGAAAATGGCCATAAAACGCAAAAAAGACGAGTTGTTCGTCATTAATCTAAAACATGTAAAATGCCCTAAAACCCCAAAAATGTGAGCAATAGATCATGATAACTGCCATATAATGCAAAAAAGATAATTTTTTTTCATAAATCTCAAACATGTAAATAGCCTTGGAACCCCAAAATTATGGCCAATAACTCATGAAAACGGCCGTAAAACACGAAAACGACGAGTTTTCGGTCATTCCCTCAGACATGTATCATTTTTTAATATCTTTTTAAAACGCCGTAGAACCCCAAACTATGGGCAATAACTCATGAAAATGGCCATAACACGCGAAAACGATGAGTTTTTGGTCATAATTCTCAAACATGTATCGGGTCTTACGAATCATGCACATCCCCCTGGAACATCAAAACTAGGGGCAATAGCTCATGAAAACGGCCATAAAACAAAAAAAACTACGAGTTTTTGGTCATGCCCTCAAACATGTATCGGGTATTATGGTCGTTGTACATCGCCCTGGAACCCCAAAACTGTGGGGAATAACTCATAAAAAAGTCCATAAAATGCAAAAAAGATGTGTTTTTGGTGATAACTCTCAAACATGTAAATCGCCCTAGAACCCCAAAACTATAGGCAATAGCTCATGAAAACGGCCATAAAATGCAAAAACACCGAGTTTTTGGTCATGCCTCTCAAACATGTAAAGCGCCCTGGAACCCCAAAACTATGAGGAATAGCACATGAAAATGGCCATAAAACACGAAAACGACGAGTTTTTGGTAATGCCCTCAAACATGTATCGGGTACTATGGTCGTTATAGATCTCTCTGGAACCCCAAAACCATAGGGAATAACTCATGAAAACGTCCACAAAATGCAAAAAAAAATATTAGTTTTTGCTTATAAATCCCAAACATGTAAATCGCCCTAGAGCCCTAAAACTATGGGCAAGAGGTCACGAAAATAGCCCTAAAACGCAAAAACCATGAGTTTGGTCGTACCTCTCAAACATGTAAATCACCCTGAAACCCCAAAACTGTGGGCAATAGCTAATGAAAATGGCCATAAAACGAAAAAAGATGAGTTTTTCGTCATAACTCTAAAACATGTAAAACACCCTAAAACCCAAAAAATGTGGGGAATAACTCATGAAACCGTCCATAAAACGCAAAAAGATGAGTTTTCGGTCATAACTCTCAAACATGTAAATCGCTAAGGAGCCCCAAAATTGTGGGCAATAGCTCATGAAAACGGCCATAGAACGCAAGTTGTGGTCATGCCTCACAAACATGTAAAGCGCCCTGAAACCCCAAAACCGTGAGCAATAGCACAAGAAAACGGCCAAAAAACATGAAAACAAAGATTTCTTAGTGATGCCCTAAAACATGTATCAGGAACTATGGTCGTTGTAAATCACCTTAGAACCTGAAAACCGTGGGAAATAACACATGAAAACGACCATAAAACGCAAAAACGACGAGTTTTTGGTCACAACTCTCAAACATGTAAAGCGCCCTGGAACCCCAATAATGTGAGGAATAGCACATGAAAACGAAGATTTTTTGGTCATGCCCTCAAATATGTACCGGGTACTATGGCCGTTGTAAATCGCACTGGAACTATAAAACCATGGGGAATAACTCATGAAAACATCTACAAAATGCAAAAAAATATGAGTTTTTGGTCATAACTCTCAAACATGTAAATCGCCCTAGAGCCCCAAAACTGTGGGCAATAGCTCACGAAAATGGCCATAAAAGCAAAACGACGAAGTTTTGGTCATACCCTCAAACATGTAAATCACCCCGAACCCCAAAACTGTGGTCAATAGCTCATGAAAATGGCCATAAACGCAAAAAGACGAAGTTTTTCATTAATCTAAAACATGTAAAATGCCCTAAAACCCCAAAAATGTGAGCAATAGATCATGATAACTGCCATATAATGCAAAAAAGATAATTTTTTTTCATAAATCTCAAACATGTAAATAGCCTTGGAACCCCAAAATTATGGCCAATAACTCATGAAAACGGCCGTAAAACACGAAAACGACGAGTTTTCGGTCATTCCCTCAGACATGTATCATTTTTTAATATCTTTTTAAAACGCCGTAGAACCCCAAACTATGGGCAATAACTCATGAAAATGGCCATAACACGCGAAAACTATTAGTTTTTGGTCATAATTCTCAAACATGTATCGGGTCATACGAATCATGCACATCCCCCTGGAACATCAAAACTAGGGGCAATAGCTCATGAAAACGGCCATAAAACAAAAAAAACTACGAGTTTTTGGTCATGCCCTCAAACATGTATCGGGTATTATGGTTGTTGTACATCGCCCTAGAACCCCAAAACTGTGGGGAATAACTCATAAAAAATTCCATAAAATGCAAAAAAGATGTGTTTTTGGTGATAACTCTCAAACATGTAAATTGCCCTAGAACCCCAAAACTATAGGCAATAGCTCATGAAAACGGCCATAAAATGCAAAAACACCGAGTTTTTGGTCATGCCTCTCAAACATGTAAAGCGCCCTGGAACCCCAAAACTATGAGGAATAGCACATGAAAATGGCCATAAAACACGAAAACGACGAGTTTTTGCTAATGCCCTCAAACATGTATCGGGTACTATGGTCGTTATAGATCTCTCTGGAACCCCAAAACCATAGGGAATAATTCATAAAACGTCCACAAAATGCAAAAAAAAATATTAGTTTTTGCTTATAAATCTCAAACATGTAAATCGCCCTAGAGCCCTAAAACTATGGGCAAGAGGTCACGAAAATAGCCCTAAAACGCAAAAACGATGAGTTTGGTCGTACCTCTCAAACATGTAAATCACCCTGAAACCCCAAAACTGTGGGCAATAGCTAATGAAAATGGCCATAAAACAAAAAAAGATGAGTTTTTCGTCATAACTCTAAAACATGTAAAATACCGTAAAACCCAAAAAATGTGGGGAATAACTCATGAAATCGTCCATAAAACGCAAAAAGATGAGTTTTTGGTCATAACTCTCAAACATGTAAATCGCTAGGGAGCCCCAAAATTGTGGGCAATAGCTCATGAAAATGGCCATAGAACGCAAGTTGTGGTCATGCCTCACAAACATGTAAAGCGCCCTGAAACCCCAAAACCGTGAACAATATCACAAGAAAATGGCCAACAAACATGAAAACAAAGATTTCTTAGTGATGCCCTAAAACATGTATCAGGAACTATGGTCGTTGTAAATCACCTAAGAACCTCAAAACCATGCGAAATAACACATGAAAACGACCATAAAACGCAAAAACGACGAGTTTTTGGTCACAACTCTCAAACATGTAAAGCGCCCTGGAACCCCAATAATGTGAGCAATAGCACATGAAAACGACGATTTTGTGGCCATGCCCTCAAATATGTACCGGGTACTATGGCCGTTGTAAATCGCACTGGAACTATAAAACCATGGGGAATAACTCATGAAAACATCCACAAAATGCAAAAAAATATGAGTTTTTGGTCATAACTCTCAAACATGTAAATCACCCTAGATCCCCAAAACTGTGGGCAATAGCTCACGAAAATGGCCATAAAACGCAAAAACGACGAGTTTTTGGTCATACCCCTCAAACATGTAAATCACCCTGGAAACCCAAAACTGTGGTCAATAGCTCATGAAAATGGCCATAAAACGCAAAAAAGACGAGTTTTTCGTCATTAATCTAAAACATGTAAAATGCCCTAAAACCCCAAAAATGTGAGCAATAGATCATGATAACTGCCATATAATGCAAAAAAGATGATTTTTTGTCATCAATCTCAAACATGTAAATAGCCTTGGAACCCAAAAATTATGGCCAATAACTCATGAAAACGGCCGTAAAACACGAAAACGACGAGTTTTCGATCATTCCCTCAGACATGTATCATTTTTGAATATCTTTTTAAAACGCTGTAGAACCCCAAACTATGGGCAATAACTCATGAAAATGGCCATAACACGCAAAAACTATGAGTTTTTGGTCATAATTCTCAAACATGTATTGGGTCTGACGAATCATGCACATCCCCCTGGAACATCAAAACTAGGGGCAATAGCTCATGAAAACGGCCATAAAACAAAAAACTACGAGTTTTTGGTCATGCCCTCAAACATGTATCGGGTATTATGGTCGTTGTACATCGCCCTAGAACCCCAAAACTGTGGGGAATAACTCATAAAAAAGTCCATAAAATGCAAAAAAGATGTGTTTTTGGTGATAACTCTCAAACATGTAAATCGCCCTAGAACCCCAAAACTATAGGCAATAGCTCATGAAAACGGCCATAAAATGCAAAAACACCGAGTTTTTGGTCATGCCTCTCAAACATGTAAAGCGCTAAGGAGCCCCAAAACTATGAGAAATAGCACATGAAAATGGCCATAAAACACGAAAACGACGAGTTTTTGGTAATGCCCTCAAACATGTATCGGGTACTATGGTCGTTATAGATCTCTCTGGAACCCCAAAACCATAGGGAATAACTCATGAAAACGTCCACAAAATGCAAAAAAAATATTAGTTTTTGCTTATAAATCTCAAACATGTAAATCGCCCTAGAGCCCTAAAACTATGGGCAAGAGGTCACGAAAATAGCCCTAAAACGCAAAAACGATGAGTTTGGTCGTACCTCTCAAACATGTAAATCACCCTGAAACCCCAAAACTGTGGGCAATAGCTCATGAAAATGGCCATAAAACGCAAAAAGATGAGTTTTTCGTCATAACTCTAAAACATGTAAAACACCCTAAAACCCAAAAAATGTGGGGAATAACTCATGAAACCGTCCATAAAACGCAAAAAGATGAGTTTTCGGTCATAACTCTCAAACATGTAAATCGCTAAGGAACCCCAAAATTGTGGGCAATAGCTCATGAAAACGGCCATAGAACGCAAGTTGTGGTCATGCCTCACAAACATGTAAAGCGCCCTGAAACCCCAAAACCGTGAGCAATAGCACAAGAAAACGGCCATAAAACACGAAAACAAAGAGTTCTTAGTGATGCCCTAAAACATGTATCAGGAACTATGGTCGTTGTAAATCACCTTAGAACCTCAAAACCGTGGGAAATAACACATGAAAACGGCCATAAAACGCAAAAACGACGAGTTTTTGGTCACAACTCTCAAACATGTAAAGCGCCCTGGAACCCCAATTATGTGAGCCATAGCACATGAAAACGACGATTTTGTGGTCATGCTTTCAAATATGTACCGGGTACTATGGCCGTTGTAAATCGCACTGGAACTATAAAACCATGGGGAATAACTCATGAAAACATCCACAAAATGCAAAAAAATATGAGTTTTTGGTCATAACTCTCAAACATGTAAATCACCCTAGATCCCCAAAACTGTGGGCAATAGCTCACGAAAATGGCCATAAAACGCAAAAACGACGAGTTTTTGGTCATACCCCTCAAACATGTAAATCACCCTGGAAACCCAAAACTGTGGTCAATAGCTCATGAAAATGGCCATAAAACGCAAAAAGACGAAGTTTTAGTCATTAATCTAAAACATGTAAAATGCCCTAAAACCCCAAAAATGTGAGCAATAGATCATGATAATCGCCATATAATGCAAAAAGATGATTTTTGTCATCAATCTCAAACATGTAAATAGCCTTGGAACCCAAAAATTATGGCCAATAACTCATGAAAACGGTCAGTAATAAAAACGACGAAGTTTCGATCATTCCTCGACATGTATCATTTTTGAATATCTTTTAAAAGCGTAGAACCCCAAACTATGGGCAATAACTCATGAAAATGGCCATAACACGCAAAAACTATGAGTTTTTGGTCATAATTCTCAAACATGTATTGGGTCTGACGAATCATGCACATCCCCCTGGAACATCAAAACTAGGGGCAATAGCTCATGAAAACGGCCATAAAACACGAAAACGACGAGTTTTTGGTAATGCCCTCAAACATGTATCGGGTACTATGGTCGTTATAGATCTCTCTGGAACCCCAAAACCATAGGGAATAACTCATGAAAACGTCCACAAAATGCAAAAAAACAAAAATTAGTTTTTGCTTATAAATCTCAAACATGTAAATCGCCCTAGAGCCCTAAAACTATGGGCAAGAGGTCATGAAAATAGCCCTAAAACGCAAAAACGATGAGTTTGGTCGTACCTCTCAAACATGTAAATCACCCTGAAACCCCAAAACTGTGGGCAATAGCTAATGAAAATGGCCATAAAACGAAAAAAGATGAGTTTTTCGTCATAACTCTAAAACATGTAAAACACCCTAAAACACAAAAAATGTGGGGAATAACTCATGAAACCGTCCATAAAACGCAAAAAATGAGTTTTCGGTCATAAGTCTCAAACATGTAAATCGCTAAGGAGCCCCAAAATTGTGGGCAATAGCTCATGAAAACGGCCATAGAACGCAAGTTGTGGTCATGCCTCACAAACATGTAAAGCGCCCTGAAACCCCAAAACCGTGAGCAATAGCACAAGAAAACGGCCATAAAACACGAAAACAAAGAGTTCTTAGTGATGCCCTAAAACATGTATCAGGAACTATGGTCGTTGTAAATCACCTTAGAACCTCAAAACCGTGGGAAATAACACATGAAAACGGCCATAAAACGCAAAAACAACGAGTTTTTGGTCACAACTCTCAAACATGTAAAGCGCCCTGGAACCCCAATTATGTGAGCAATAGCACATGAAAACGACGATTTTGTGGTCATGCCTTCAAATATGTACCGGGTACTATGGCCGTTGTAAATCGCACTGGAACTATAAAACCATGGGGAATAACTCATGAAAACATCCACAAAATGCAAAAAAATATGAGTTTTTGGTCATAACTCTCAAACATGTAAATCACCCTAGATCCCCAAAACTGTGGGCAATAGCTCACGAAAATGGCCATAAAACGCAAAAACGACGAGTTTTTGGTCATACCCCTCAAACATGTAAATCACCCTGGAAACCCAAAACTGTGGTCAATAGCTCATGAAAATGGCCATAAAACGCAAAAAAGACGAGTTTTTCGTCATTAATCTAAAACATGTAAAATGCCCTAAAACCCCAAAAATGTGAGCAATAGATCATGATAACTGCCATATAATGCAAAAAAGATGATTTTTTGTCATCAATCTCAAACATGTAAATAGCCTTGGAACCCAAAAATTATGGCCAATAACTCATGAAAACGGCCGTAACACACGAAAACGACGAGTTTTCGATCATTCCCTCAGACATGTATCATTTTTGAATATCTTTTTAAAACGCCGTAGAACCCCAAACTATGGGCAATAACTCATGAAAATGGCCATAACACGCAAAAACTATGAGTTTTTGGTCATAATTCTCAAACATGTATTGGGTCTGACGAATCATGCACATCCCCCTGGAACATCAAAACTAGGGGCAATAGCTCATGAAAACGGCCATAAAACAAAAAACTACGAGTTTTTGGTCATGCCCTCAAACATGTATCGGGTATTATGGTCGTTGTACATCGCCCTAGAACCCCAAAACTGTGGGGAATAACTCATAAAAAAGTCCATAAAATGCAAAAAAGATGTGTTTTTGGTGATAACTCTCAAACATGTAAATCGCCCTAAAACCCCAAAACTATAGGCAATAGCTCATGAAAACGGCCATCAAATGCAAAAACACCGAGTTTTTGGTCATGCCTCTCAAACATGTAAAGCGCTAAGGAGCCCCAAAACTATGAGAAATAGCACATGAAAATGGCCATAAAACACGAAAACGACGAGTTTTTGGTAATGCCCTCAAACATGTATCGGGTACTATGGTCGTTATAGATCTCTCTGGAACCCCAAAACCATAGGGAATAACTCATGAAAACGTCCACAAAATGCAAAAAAACAAAAATTAGTTTTTGCTTATAAATCTCAAACATGTAAATCGCCCTAGAGCCCTAAAACTATGGGCAAGAGGTCATGAAAATAGCACTAAAACGCAAAAACGATGAGTTTGGTCATGCTCTCAAACATGTAAATCACCTGAACCCCAAAACTGTGGGCAATAGCTAATGAAAATGGCCATAAAACGAAAAAAGATGAGTTTTTCGTCATAACTCTAAAACATGTAAAACACCCTAAAACACAAAAAATGTGGGGAATAACTCATGAAACCGTCCATAAAACGCAAAAAATGAGTTTTCGGTCATAAGTCTCAAACATGTAAATCGCTAAGGAGCCCCAAAATTGTGGGCAATAGCTCATGAAAACGGCCATAGAACGCAAGTTGTGGTCATGCCTCACAAACATGTAAAGCGCCCTGAAACCCCAAAACCGTGAGCAATAGCACAAGAAAACGGCCAAAAAACATGAAAACAAAGATTTCTTAGTGATGCCCTAAAACATGTATCAGGAACTATGGTTGTTGTAAATCACCTTAGAACCTCAAAACCATGGGAAATAACACATGAAAACGACCATAAAACGCAAAAACGACGAGTTTTTGGTCACAACTCTCAAACATGTAAAGCGCCCTGGAACCCCAATAATGTGAGCAATAGCACATGAAAATGACGATTTTTTGGTCATGCCCTAAAATATGTACCGGGTACTATGGCCGTTGTAAATCGCACTAGTGTTGCCTGCCAAAACTCACCGGCGGGCAGCGGCGAGCAACACGAAGAGCCGGGAGGCTCCAGATCGGGCCTGGTCCCTCTCGGGCGACCCCAAAAGCTCGGCACGTCTGGCTTGGTTCGAGGGCGTTCCACCTGACCTATACCTGATCAGGAAGGTGATGGATTGTTCCGATTGATTTCCTGCATGATAAACAAGTATACGTAAAATTCGAGCCGTGATCGGCTCCCAGGTTTCCCTGTAAATCGGCTTCTAGAGCCGATTAAACCCATGGTTCTGCGTTAGATTGTTATGATAACATGGGGTTTTGCTTGATCATCACAAGTCAAATCGATCTACGACAGTTTAATGTTTTCACCACGTAATCGAACGCCTGGCATTGAGCTGGTACATACAAAAGACGAAGAATACTAATCCTAGAGGAGGCCTAATAACCAACGTGACGTCAATTACCGGAACAACTTCTCTAGAGCGAGTAAACTACGTTCTTATGTACTACTGGATCGTTCAACCCGTTTGTAAGGCCTGATTACGTAGATATCAAACTAAACCTTGTTGAACAAGGTACAACCATAATAGATCGGATCAACTAAATAAAGATCAAGCAAGATGCTACCCTTGCACTTGGGAAAAGGTGCAAGGGTAGCGAGATAACTAGAGGTAGCATAACTTCGACAATAATAATGAAAAGCACCGATGCTAGCCTCAAACAATCTATGATAAAGGTATTACTCGCCATCAACAACGCTTCAGTACGAGTAAAACCAGGTAACGCATAAGTAAAAGTACTGCCTAGATCGCAAGATGAGATCTAGGCAGCATGACACTTACCCTAAAGAAAACCCTAGAAACAAGGGGTGGCGATGCGCCGATATTGTGTTTGTTGTGAACGTGATTGTCCTCCTTTTTCGATAACCTTAGGTACATATTTATAGTCCGGAGACTCTCTACTTTTGGAATAACTCTACAACTCTATCTTTACCTAAACATAAACGGAACCTACACAAACACGAATCCTACTATGATACAAGATACACGGGCAATTTAGCCCAAACCCACGCACTAGGCCAATCCAACAACACGTTGAATATACGTATCTTCCAAGCCCATCTTGATCACGGCCCATCTCCGTCTTTGGCCAAAATACGGTGATAACACATGCCCCCCTGGTTTTGGCAATGATAATTCCAAAACCACTCTGTGTGTTTTTTTCTTCTTCTCCTCTTTTTTTTTATCGGGCGTCGGCTGAATCGTGGCGAGCAGAATGTAATCGTCACGCTACCCCTTCATCATGATGCCCTGTCTTCTCAACTCCTGCGCAATGCATGATTTGACGATTTTGGCAGTGCAATCTGGGAAACCGCTATGGCATTGAACCGTCTCTCCACTATTCTCCTTATTTAAATTCGCCTGAACAGTTCGCAGTCCCCATCTTCCTCCAGTTGCCATAAAACCCTTCTTCCTCCGAAGAAAAACCCTCTTTCTCGCCATGGCCTCCTCTGCTTCCTCCGGTCTGTCCTCCCACGCCTCCAACTCGATGAATGACCGAGAGCCGACGCTAGAACACCCGAGGATGGCGGCGTACAACACTCTCGCCCCACAATGGTGGGATGAGAGGGGTTGGGACTTCGCTGTCTGGTCGGAGGACGATGCGTCCATGACCGATGGCGAGGAAGATCTGCAGTTCCTCGCCGATGGGGAACTGGAGGCGGACAGCACCGACGACGCCATGTCCTGGGACGGCGTCGATTCCTCCGAAGAAGAGGAGGAGGAGGAGGACACCTCCTCCGAGGAGTACCAGCCGGTGAGGTACTTCCGCGCTGGGTCCGATGAAGACACCGAAGACGACGACGAGAGCGAGGAGGCCCCTGCTGGCTTCTTCAGCAGCAGCAGCGAAGACGATGCCGGCAGTAGCGCTGAAGACAGCGAAGAAGACGGCGGCAACGACAGCGACGACGACCTCGGTCTAGATTAGGAATTCGTAGCAGCAGTAGCAGTAATATGCTCCCTTCTGTAATCCATCAGTCGTGTAAGCAATCCGCTTTTGAATGAATGAAAATCTGCTTTCCGAAGATTGCCTTGTTCGCCCCTGTTTTTGCCGATAACAAAAATAAGTCGATATTCCAGGAGCCGATAGCACCGTATCGGCTTTTACCTTGTTACGTTCTTCACAGTCAACCAAACTATAACTCAAAGAGCCGATGCACCTCGGCTTTCCCAAAATCGTTGACAGGGCCAAAACTTGGTCGCATCTTTAGGCACATTACAACGGCCATTTCTTGGTTTCAAACGGTAACCTGCAACCCTTTGCAAAACGGGCGGCCTGCGCCCTTTTTCAAAATGGGCCACCCAAATCTTCAATTGTCCATCGAAAAACGTGCCCCGAACAAACAACTTGTAACAAGCAAGGATGAAGAGAACGAAACTGAGATTGCCTAGGTAGATTGTGTCTATGCCGATGCCCTCCTTGCCTTCGAAGCATTTCTTTAGTAGCTTGTTTCTAGAGTCGATGACCGTGCATCGGCTATAGGGTTTTTTTACTATCCATCGTCTCACGTGCTTTACTTAGCCGATTTCATGTATCGGCCCCTCAAACTTTACTGTCCAACATCCCACATGCTTGGGAAATATTTCTTGAGATGTTGACCGTTGACCGCCACTGGGAATTTTACGCCATCCAGCTGCTCGAGCATGTATGCGTTTCCTCTTAAAACTTTATCGACCCTGTACGGTCCATGCCAATTTGGAGACCATTTACCATATGCTGTATCCTTAGTCCCCAAGGGCAACACGGCTTCCCATACCAGATCACCAACATGGAACTCCTTTGGCTTCACTTTTTTGTTGTATGCACGAGCTACTTTGGCTTTGTTCTCTTTGATTTTCTCCAGTGACCACAGCCTGAGCTCAGTTAAGTCCTCCACACTGTCACTCATCAGGGTTGCGTATTCTTCAGCTGTTAGATCGTTCTGAAAAGTGACGCGTCTCGACCCAGCCGTAATTTCCCAAGGCAATACGGCTTCTTGTCCATATACTAGATGGTATGGCGAGGTTTTAATCGCCCCATGGCATGACATGCGATAAGCCCACAATGCCTCTGACAAAACCTCATGCCAACGCCTAGGGTGCTCATCGATTTTCCTCTTGATTAGCTTGATAAGGCTTTGGTTAGACGCTTCAGCTTGCCCATTTGCTTGAGCATAGTATGGAGATGATCGCATCAGCTTAATCCCTATGTCCTCACAGAACTTTCTGAACTCGTGGGAAATAAAGACCGAACCTCCATCGGTCGTGATAGTTTGAGGAATCCCGAATCTATGGATGACATGTTCTTTCACAAAATTGATCACATCCTTTGAGTTTACTGACTTCATCGGGACAGCCTCCACCCATTTAGTGAAGTAATCAGTAATGGCAAAAATCCACATATGGCCTTTGCTGGATGGAGGATTGATTTTGCCGATCATGTCCATGCCCCAACCTCGGAATGGCCAAGGCTTGATGATGGGGTTCATTGCTGACGCGGGTACCATCTGGATTTTTCCAAATTTCTGACATGCTTGACACCCTTTGTAGTAGTTGAAACAGTCCTCAAGCATGGTGGGCCAATAAAACCGATCGCTGATCAACCATTTCATCTTATGAGCCGATTGGTGAGTTCCAGCGCCTTCGTACCTCGTGTAGGAGCCGATTGGCCTCGTCCCCGTGCATTTGAGCAATAGCCCTTCCAGTCCTGTAAAACATGTCATCCCCAATAAGCACGTACTTCATGGCTTTGTACCTTATCCGTTTAGGTGCCCCAGCGAATCCTTCAAGTAATTGAAGATATCGGCTCTCCGATCGTCGCTTCGAGGCTGCACGAGCGTCGGCTCATACGCCACGTCCTTGTAGCTCAAGCCATCTGCGCAAGATCGTTTGCCTCGGTATTCTGCGATCGTGGGATCCAAGTGAAGTTTATGTACCGAATTGCGCCATCAGCTCATGCGATTGCAGCCATAATGGGAAGAGGGACTCGCTCGCACTTGTAGTCCTCCGTGAGCTGAAATCACCAACTTGGAGTCTCCAAAAATTTCCACCGCTTCGCTCCGACTTGAAGTAACTCCATCCTTGCGTATCGCCTCGTGCTCGGCTACATTGTTGGTGCGAGGTAGACAATCTAATGGAGAAGGAAAAGGTTGCCCCGGGCGACACGAGTAAAATGCCGATGCCGCAGCCATCGTCACAAACCGATCCGTCGAAAAACATAGCCCACGCTCTTATGGACAAGGTCTTGCTATGTTAGTGTTGATCCTTTCAGCGATAAGATCGGCCTTTGTCCCTTAATCGCTTTCGCGGGTTGATACCGGATGTCAAACTCGATAATGCAAACATCCATTTGCCCATCGGCCTTTTAACAACATAGCCGACAAAGATGTGCTTTATGACGTCTGATTTGCATATGATGATGATCTATGCTGATAGCAAAATGTGGCGCAACTTGGTGCAGGTGAAAAACAGGCAGAGGCACAACTTATCGATATCAGGGTACCTTGTCTCTGCGTCCAGCATTCTTCTGCTGATGTAAAAGACGACTCGCTCCATCCCATCATACACTTGCACCACTACCGAGGCGATGGACGTGTCAGCTACTGACAAGTAAATGTAGAACGGCCTGTCAGGCTGCGGTGGAACTAACACTGGCGGCTTCGTCAAATAATCCTTGATCTCGTCGAAGGCTCGTTGTTACGCCCCAATGAATTCCTCGTCAGATTTGATTTTTACTAGTCCCATGAACGGCTCTATCCTTCCTGACAGATTAGAGATGAATCTTCTGACGAAGTTGATCTTGCCGATGAGGGACTGCAGTTCTTTTTTCGTGGTGGGTGGCCTCATTGTTCGCACTGCCTCCTGACTTTTCAGGACGATTTCAATTCCACGTTCGTGGACCAAAAAACCAAAGAACTGACCGGCCGTCACCCCGAAGGCGCACTTCTTTGGATTCATCCGTACTACAAGGAATGTGTTATTCTATGACCTTCTAATAGTGACCGTGAATAAAATCGTCATAGAGTTATGACGATTTTGCACTAGATGGTCGTAAGTAGTTCAAGAAAGCCTATACCCTAGAAAATTACGACGATTTTACTAAAAATCGTCATAGTTACTTTAGATGAAATCGTCATAACCTAGTGGAAGCAGCCTGCAGTGTTACTTGTAGCTCAATATGACGATTTTAAATCGTCATATTGTCCAAATTAGCATAACTTGAAATGAGTAGTCAGCCACATCAGCAATTGCGCCTATGTGGCGTGTCTATGTGTCAGTTTCTCCCGCCTCTCCATCCTTCCACCAAATTTGTACCTAAAATGACTGAAACACCCTGCGGCTTACATCGGCAGGTAGCACAAGTGTTCAAGGGTAGTTTTGTCAAAACATTCCATCCATCTGGATCACGATACAGGCGGACAACAAACCCTAATCCCCTTATTCCTCTTGCTCAGACCCGCCGCTACCACCTCCCTCCCCCCTCCCTCGCGCGGCTCTGTCCCTCCTCCCCTTCCTTCCCCATCGAACCCTAATCCCATCGCCCACCCCTGTGGCGCCCGCGCCCTCCCCACCGTAGAGCCACTCCTCGTAGTGCAACCTCGTGCGCCCTCTCTCTCCGACTCTACCGTGCTGTCAAGCTTGCCTGGCCGCCATGCTCCTTCTGCTGACCTCGTCGCGAGCGTGAACGGGATGGACGAGAGGTGGAGCCCCGCACGGATCCGACGTCTTGGACTACCCTAGCGCCCCACTTCCGACCGTCCTCGCGCGGCTTCTACTCCTCCTCCCAGACCTCCTATGCGGTGCCTCGTCGAAGGTATGGTCCGGTGACACAGAGACCGACCTGCTGCTGGCCTCCGCCACCATGATTTGCTCGCCTTCCAGCTGATTTGCTGCTTTGCCTTTGCAGCTGTTTTAGATGGGGTGGAGCTTTCCCTCTCTCCGGAGCTCGCTGTCCTGCACACCATGGCAATTACCGGACACCACACCTTCGTCTACAACACTCCCGTCTCCAGGATCGCGCTCCGCCTCCCAGACAAGGCGCAGGTCTACCGGATCCCCTTTTATTCATATTTCTGCTTGATATGCCTCAATCTTCCCATGCCCTTAGGGTTTTATTGTGGAGGAATCAGAGATGAAATGAGAACTATAGTTTAGTGCTTAGGGTTATAATCTCGGCTTGTTAGGATTGTATGGAGGGTTTTTGGGCTAGTAATCTTATTTAATAGTAGAAGCTATTACTGTTAAGTGCATTCCAGATAACTCGTGGAAGGGTGCTAGCTCCATATGTTCATGCAAACTAGAGGATTTGCATCCGAGATGAGTCATCGAAGTTTGGTAGCTCCTGTTGTTTACTTCCTAGAAGCTGATACAATTAGTGGCATTGGTTGATTAGGTAGTTGTATCTCGTGGTGTTGTCCTTAGTCAATGTCTTTAGCTATTGAAGGGAATATGCCCTGAGAGGCAATAATAAATTGTTTATTATGTGTATTCCAAGTATATGATAGATGTTTATTTTGCATGCTATAATTGTATTAATACGGAAACGTTAATACATGTGTGTTTAATAAACAAACAGAAAGTTCCTAGTTAAGCCTCTCTCATAAACTAGCTCGTTGATTAACAAGATGATCAAGGTTTCCTGATCATGGACATTGGATGTTGTTAATAACGGGATCACAACATTAGTGTAATGATGTGATGAACATTCATCCGAAGTATAGCATTACGATCAAAGTCATTGAGTTTATATTGCTATAACAACTTACAAAGTGATCCTAATCCTTAGACCATGAGATCATGTCAATCACTAACACCGGAAGAGTTTCTTGATAACATCAAACGTCACACCGTAACAGGGTGATTATAAAGATGGGTTCAGAACTAATAAAGTGTTATGTTGAGGCTCATGGATCAATAGTGGAATTTGTTCATCCCGATGACGGATAGATATACTCTGGGCCCTCTCGGTGATATCACATTGATTAGCTTGCAAGCAAGTGATTTGATCACTAGAATGTTATATCACGGGAACGAGAAAAGAGTGCATGTCGGTAACGAGATCAAACTAGGTATGGAGATACCGATGATCGAATCTCGGACATGTAATATATCGTGAGACAAAGGGATTAAGATACTAGCGTAAAAGGTTCCGACGATCACAAGAAAGTCATCGTTGAATGTGTGGGAGTCAGTATGGGTCTCCAGATCCCGCTTCTGATTATTGATCTGAGAGGGGTCTCGATCATGTCCGCATTATTCACGAACCGTAGGGTGACACACTTAAGAGACACCGACATCCAATTGGAGCAAAAGTTTCATGCCAAAAGAATAAACAAGCGCAGGAATTTATTTCACTAGATACCGAAACAGGTTTTCGGGTGAAATTGCATAAAGTGGTTATGCATGTGAAATAGAATTATAGCAAGGGGTTATTTGTGAATGTTTGTCATTAAAGTAATTGACAAAATTCTGAATAAAATAAAAGAGTTTTATTTAATGAGAGTTTGCATTAAATTTGGTGGAAATTTAATGGGATCTTTGAGTGGGATTTTGAGTGGAGGAATTTGGAGGAGTTTTGTGAGTGGAGTGTCCACCCACATGAAGAGGGGAGGGCAAGGGGGCAGCCCCCATGCGCCGGCCACCCCCTTGGGGTTCCCCCCCCCCTCCTCCTATAAAAGGAGCCCCTCCTCTCACTTCTCACTCACACCTCCTCGTGAAGGATCTCTCTCCCCCTCTAGAATTTATCCCCCATGGTCTCGGACTAGCGAGATACATGTTCCCGGTGGCTATTCGGCAAGAAAGAGTTGTGATTCCGCTGCATCGCTGGAGCGAGGAGGCGGAGGTTGCTCGGTGCCTCGAACGTGTGCGAGCACGGATGCGCTGATTTGCGGCGCTAGGACTTCCTCTCGATCTTGAGATCGGCAAGAGATCGTCTACATCAACCACGAGTGGGACTCGTTAAACTTTGTCGGTCTTCAAGGGTATGTTCTCTACGGATATACATCCGCCCGTTGTTTGTATCTAGTATAAATAGATCTTGGTATATAGTTCACATCGTAGGAAATTTTTTTTCTATGCTGCGAACCCTTCAGTGGTATCAGAGCCAGGTTTATGCGTAGATACTTTACACGGGTAGTACACATATGAGTATGTGGGCGATGATGATCATGTTGTTGCTCCTTTCTTGTGATTTTGGATATTGGTGGCATAGTGGGATGAAGCGGCCCGGACAAACTTTACATGTCCTCGCACATGAGACCTGTTCCACGCTTGACATGCAACTAGTTTGCATAAGTGGCTAGCGGGTGTCTGTCTCTCCTACTATAGTCAATATCTATTTTGCAAGCGAGTTGTCAACAATTTGATTATCCTCGTTGTGGTTCATGTTCGTAGGTAAGAACGGTTCTATCTCGAAAGCCCTAAGCCACGTAAAACTTGCAATGGATAAATTAGAGGCGTCTAGTTTAGATTGTTCTTTGGGCTAGTGTTATGATATGGTAGTGTTGTAAGTAGAAGTATGAGATGATACTCTTACAACACACATAGCGTGTACAATCCATAGACCTTGGATTTACACATATAGGTATGATAGTGATCATACCACGATGCACATGATAGAGATCATCTGCGGGAACCATATAATTTCACTAATAAACATATGATGTTTGATTGCATCTTATATTGCTTGTTTAGCGCTTTGTTAAGCATAATAAGATGATCCCTCATTTAAATATCAAGATAAGAATGTGTTCTTCCTTTAGTATGCACCGATTATGTTTTCGTCGCTCCAAGACATCACGTGATGATCGGGTGTTCTTGGATCCTCGACCATACTTCGGGTGTAAAACAGTTACACACGCAAAATACTAAGGTTCTAACTTGGCGAGCCTAGCATGTACAGACATGGCCTCGGAACACAGACCGAAAGGTTAAGCATGAGTCATATAGTTGATATGATGCCCATTTGATGCTCGCCTTTGAAGCTATACCGACTCACGTGATGATCGGACTTGGTGTAGTGGATTTGGTTCATGTAATCACCAAAAGGACACGAGGGATGTCGCTTTTGAGTGGGAGTTCATTCGTAATATAGATTAGTTGAACTCAATCTATCATACACTTAGTCTAAACTTTACAAATTGTTGTAGATGGCACCACCGCTTTTAATTTCAATGCGTTCATGGAGAAAGAGAAACTAGCAACGAACGGTAGCAACTTTACTGAATGGGCCATGAATTTGAGGATTCTCCTCTCTGCACAAAAGCAATATGTGCTAGAAGCGCCGTTAGGCCCCCACCTTTGACGATGCCCCGACGAGGAGAAGAATGTCTATCCGACTCGTCGGTGGGACCACAACTTAGTTCATTGCGGCATATTGTATGGGCTAGAGCCGAACTCAAAGCGTTTAACGGCAATGCTTTTGATACAATGGGTGAGTTGAAAATGATTTTCGACACACATGTCTGTAGAGAGCTACAATGCTTGAAAAGTTCTTTAGTCTGCATGATGGAAGAGAACAGCTCGTTAGTGAGCATGTACTCAAGATGTCGATTACCGATAAGCTTGTGTCCTTGGGAATAACGATTCCCATTGACTTAGGCATCCATCGTGTTCTGCGGTCTCTACCACCTAGCTATAAGAGCTTCGTGATGAACTATAATATGCAAGGCATGAAGAAGTCTCTCCCGAGCTTCGCCAATGCTTAAAACCGCAGTGGAGATCAAAAAGGAACATCAAGTGTTGATGATCAATAGGAACACTGGTTTCAAGAAAGACAAGAAGGGAAAACGGAAGGGAAAGGCGGCAAGCCCATGCTGTGCTGAAAAGAAACCCCGAGTTGGACCCAAGTCCGATGCAAAGTGCTACTATTGTAAGGGATCGCCACTAGAAGCGAATCGCCCAAGTATCTGGCGCACAAGAAGGCCGCAAGGCAAACAAAGGTATATATGATATACATGTTATTGATGTGTACTTGACTAGTGCTCGCAGAGTACACCGGGTATTTGATACCGTTCGATTGCTAATATTTGTAACTCGAATCGAGGTCATGCGGAGGCGACCGCTAGCAAGGGTGAGGTCAAGATGCGTGTCGGCAATGGATCAAGTGTTGATGTGATCGCCGTCGAACGCTACCTCTCCACTTACCGTCGGGATTAGTCATAAACTTAAATAAATGTTATCCGGTGCACCGAGCATGAACATTGTATCTGGATCATGTTTGATGCAAAGTGGTTATTCATTTAAGTCTGAGAACAATGGTTGTTCCATTTATATGAATGAAATCTTTTATGGTCATGCACCGATGATGAATGGTTTATTTCTGTTAGATCTCGATGATAATGTTACACATATTCATAATGTTGATGCTAAAAGGATTAAACTTGATGATGATATATCCGCATATATGTGGCACTGCCGTCTAGGTCATATTGGCATTAAACGCATGAAGAAGCTCCATTCGGATGGACTTTTGGAATCACTTGATTATGAATCATTTGATACATGTGAGCCATGCCTTATGGGCAAGATGACTAGAACGCCGTTTTCCGGTTCAATGGAAAGGGCGACAGATTTATTGGAGATCATACATTCTGATGTATGTGGTCCAATGAGTGTGTCGGCGCGAGGTGGATATCGTTATTTTGTTACTTTCACGGATTATTTGAGTAGATACGGTTATATCTACTTGATGAAACACAAGTCTGAAACCATTGAAAAGTTCAAGGAATTTCAGAATGAAGTGGAAAATCATCGTAATAGAAAGATCAAATTTCTACGGTCTGACCGTGGAGGTGAGTATCTAAGTTACGAGTTAAGCACTCACATGAAAGAGTGTGGAATTGTTTCACAACTCACACCTGCCGGAACACCACAGCGAAATGGTGTGTCGGAACGTCGTAATCGTACTTTATTAGATATGGTTCGATCTATGATGTCTCTGACGGACTTGCCGTTGTCATTTTGGGGTTATGCACTAGAAACTACATTCACTTTAAATCGGGCACCATCTAAATCCGTTGAAACGACACCGTATGAATTGTGGTTTGGAAACAAACCTAAGCTGTCATTTCTTAAAGTTTGGGGATGCGATGTTTATGTGAAGAAACTTCAACCGGATAAACTCGAACCCAAAGCAAAAAAATGCGTCTTCATAGGATACCCTAAAGAAACTATTGGGTATTCCTTCTATCACAGATCCGAGGGCAAGGTTTTGTTGTTAAGAATGGATCCTTTCTAGAGAAAGAGTTTCTCGAAAGGTGTGAGTAGTCGGAAGGTAGAACTCAAGAGGTTGTGGAACCTTCTCTTCAAAGTATGGCGAGTAGCGCCTTGTGCGGAAGTCGTTCCGGAGTTGGCTCCACCATTGAAGAGGGAACTAATGATAATGATCATGAAACTCGAAGAGAGTACTACAATCTCGCAGGTCAAACAGACGCGTGCAGCCCCGAAATGTCACGGAAATCTGTCGTAAATTTCATGGTTGATGAAAATAATGACCTGCGACGTATGAAGAAGCGATGATGAGCCCGGATTCCAACAAATGGTTAGAAGCCATGAAATCCGAGATGGAATCCATGTATGAAAATCAAGTTTGGAACTTGGTGGAATTACCTCACGGCCGAAAGGCCGTGGAGAACAAATGGATTTTCAAAAGGAAAACTGATGCTGATGGTATTGTGACCATCTATAAAGCTCGACTTGTCGCAAAGGGGTTTCGACAAATTCAAGGAGTTGACTACGATGAGACTTTCTCTCCGTGGCGATGCTAAAGTCGATTAGGATTATGTTAGCAATTGCATATTTTGATTATGAAATATGGCGGATGGATGTCAAAACCGCTTCTCAATGGTAATATTGAAGAAGAGTTGTATATGATACAACCAAAGGGTTTTGTCGATCCTAAGGATGCTGACAAGGTGTGCAAGCTTCAGCGATCCATCTATGGATTGAAGCAAGCATCACGAAGTTGGAATCTCCGCTTTGATGAGGTGATCAAAGAGTTTGGATTTGTCCAAACTTATGGAGAAGCTTGTATTTACAAGAAAGTGAGCAATGTGGCATTTCTGATATTATATGTGGATGACATATTATTGATCGGAATGATATAGAACTTTAAACAAAGGTTAAAAGTTATCTAAACAAAGAAATTTTCAATGAAGGACCTAGGTGAAGCGTCATACATATTAGGCATAAAGATCTATAGAGATAGATCTAGGCGCCTAATAGGGCTATCGCAAAGTACATACCTTGATAAGATTTTAAAGAAGTTTAAAATGGACTAAGTAAGAAGGGTTCTTACCTATGTTGCAAGGCAAGACATTGAGTAAGACTCAAAGTCCGGCTTGATGGAAGAAAGAGAGATAATGGACAAAGTCCCTATGCTTCACCATAGGCTCTATAATGTATGCCATGCTATGTACAAGACCGGATGTGGCACACGCTATTAGTTTGACTAGTAGGTACCAATCGGATCCGTGTTCGAACATCGGATAGCGGTCAAGAATATCCTTAAGTACTTACGAAGAACTAAGGATATGTTTCTTGTATCTGGAGGTGAAGAAGAGCTCGTCGCTAAGTGTTATGTCGACGCTTAGCTTTGACACCGATCCGGATGACTCTAAGTCTCAATCCGTATCGTATTTCTCATGAATGGCGGAGCGTTAGTTGGAGGAGCTCCAAACAACCTGTGGTAGCGGGATCAACAACGGAGGCCGAATATGTTGTCGCTTGAAGCGGCAGAAGCGATTTGGATGAAGGAGTTCATATCCGAACTAGGAGTTGTGGCAAGTCGTTGGACCCAATGGTGATCTATTGTGACAACAATGGTGCCATTGCCAATGCCAAAGAGCCAAGGTCTCACAAGCATTCCAAGCATATTAAGCGCCGTTTCACTCCATCCGCGAGCATGTCAAGGATGGAGATATAAAGATTTAGAAGTACATACGGATCTCAATGTAGCAGATCCGTTGACTAAAACTCTCCCTAGAGCAAAACATGATCAACACCGAACTCAATGGGTGTTAGATATATCACTATGTAACTAGATTATTGTCTCTAGTGCAAGTGGGAGATCAAGGAATATGCCCTGAGAGGCAATAATAAATTGTTTATTATGTGTATTCCAAGTATATGATAGATGTTTATTTTGCATGATATAATTGTATTAATACGGAAACGTTAATACATGTGTGTTTAATAAACAAACAGAAAGTTCCTAGTTAAGCCTCTCTCATAAACTAGCTCGTTGATTAACAAGATGATCAAGGTTTCCTGATCATGGACATTGGATGTTGTTAATAACGGGATCACAACATTAGTGTAATGATGTGATGAACATTCATCCGAAGTATAGCATTACGATCAAAGTCATTGAGTTTATATTGCTATAACAACTTACAAAGTGATCCTAATCCTTAGACCATGAGATCATGTCAATCACTAACACCGGAAGAGTTTCTTGATAACATCAAACGTCACACCGTAATGTGGTGATTATAAAGATGGGTTCGTAACTAATAAAGTGTTATGTTGAGGCTCATGGATCAATAGTGGAATTTGTTCATCCCGATGACGGATAGATATACTGGGCCCTCTCGGTGATATCACATTGATTAGCTTGCAAGCAAGTGATTTGATCACTAGAATGTTATATCACGAACGAGAAAAGAGTGCATGTCGAACGAGATCAAACTAGGTATGGAGATACCGATGATCGAATCTCGGACATGTAATATATCGTGAGACAAAGGGATTAAGATACTAGCGTAAAGGTTCCGACGATCACAAGAAAGTCATCGTTGAATGTGTGGGAGTCGGTATGGGTCTCGAGATCCCGCTCGATTATTGATCCGAGAGGGTCTCGATCATGTCCGCATTATTCACGAACCGTAGGGTGACACACTTAAGAGACACCGACATCCAATTGGAGCAAAAGTTTCATGCCGAAAGAATAAACAAGCGCAGGAATTTATTTCACTAGATACCGAAAGCAGGTTTTCAGTGAAATTGCATAAAGTGGTTATGCATGTGAAATAGAATTCTAGCAAGGTTATTTGTGAATGTTTGTCATTAAAGTAATTGACAAAATTCTGAATAAAAATAAAAGAGTTTTATTTAATGAGAGTTTGCATTAAATTTGGTGGAAATTTAATGGGATCTTTGAGTGGGATTTTGAGTGGAGGAATTTGGAGGAGTTTTGTGAGTGGAGTGTCCACCCACATGAAGAGGGGAGGGCATGGGGGCTGCCCCCTTGGGGTTCCCCCCTCCTCCTATAAAAGGAGCCCCTCCTCTCACTTCTCACTCACACCTCCTCGTGAAGGATCTCTCTCCCCCTCTAGAATTTATCCCCCATGGTCTCGGACTAGCGAGATACATGTTCCCGGTGGCTATTCGGCAAGAAAGAGTTGTGCTCACTGCATCACCTGGAGCGAGGAGGCGGAGGTTGCTCGGTGCCTCGAGCGTGTGTGCGAGCACGGATGCGCCGCTGATTGCGGGCGCTAGGACTTCCTCTCGATCTTGAGATCGGCAAGAGATCGTCTACATCAACCACGAGTGGGACTCGTTAAACTTTGTCGGTCTTCAAGGGTATGTTCTCTACGGATATACATCCGCCCGTTGTTTGTATCTAGTATAAATAGATCTTGGTATATAGTTCACATCGTAGGAAATTTTTTGTTTTCTATGCTGCGAACCCTTCAGCTATGCTGTGCTACTAGCTACTAGCTGAGTCCGACTCTATAATATGGAACAGAGGTAGTATTACTGTTAAGTGCATTCCAAAGTATTACTGTTGTTAAACCTACAAGTATAGCCTTCTTTAGTTGCCTCCAAACTTGAGTTCAGCTGCTTGGAAGTTTTGAGCTTCATTCTTATGAAACTTGTTGGTACTATCAGATTTATTCGATGTTGGCAGATGCCACTGTGTCCCTCGACGCCCTCAGGATGCGCTCCATCACCACCATCCTCCTCTACTCTGGCCGAATCAGGTACTACCACTACTCCTCCGTAGTTTTTCTGAGCAGTTGTTTTGTTTATTTCAAACATTTAGATAGATACTTGTATATGCTCATTCTGATGGGTGGGACACAGAATGGGCTTTGTTTATATCCTAGGAGCTTTATTTTTAATTATAGGTGAAGGCCACGAACCCTGTATGACAATGGTAGCTCCTGTGTGTGTTGATAGCTCAAAGTTATAGTTTGATAATCAATTGATGATGATTGGTAGCTCCTGTTTTCGATATGATCTGATCTGACCTGGGCTGGGTACATGACCATGCACGTTTGTGTGTTTGATATAGTATTCCCTTCTTTTTCTAATAGAAGGCAATAGATTACTATGCAGCATATTTTCCTCTTTTGCTACTGGTTTATGTATAGATAGCAATATAGGCTTAGGCCATGTATAATAATTTCCATTTCTATGATCAATTTGGTATCCCAAATCCTCAATTTCTTCTATATCATGACAGTACAGATCTACGGAAGAATCCACTACTTTGATTAGTCATTCTGTCCTTGACCTGTTTGTTTTGGATCTTTGTTGTGGCAGGACTCTAGTGTCCGTATCTGTCTTCTCCGGTTCCCGACGATGCTTACGCTACTCCGGCCTCCCCACTGCCTCGAGTGGCCTGATCTCTTCACTCTCCTTCCGCTAGAGTAGGACACCTCGTCGGTCGCCCGAACACCGGGAAGTGCTCACGTGCTCCTGAACCTGCCCCTGTCTGTAATCTGTACTGATCCTCTCTCCTCTCCTCATACGAATCATGCTCTCTTTAGATTTTTTACTGAATTCCACTTGTCCACCAAAAACCTATGCAAACCATGTACATGTGCTCATTTCCTATTATTGTTTTACTTGATTCTGTAGCTGTGGGTTATCCTTAGAATCTATACTATATGATCTTGGTTGCAGCAACTTAAGCAAACAACAAATAAAACTGGGGTCAAGTTAGCTAACTGAACCTTTTTCTAAACTATTACTCCTTCATGATTTTGATCTGTATGTATGTATGTATGTATGTTTGGCATGAATTCAAGGATACTGGAAGCATATACTGAGGACTGAGTGAGGGTCTATCTGTTCACTTGTATCCAAGGATTAGTTTCTACAGACACCTAATCATCATTCTCTAACATGCCAAAAAAATGGACTGTTTTGTTCTTTTGGGAATGCACAAGCAGATATTTTACTCAGAGTCATACTGAGCGATGAACGATATTCCTCTCCCCAGTTCACACGATTTTCTTGTTATTAAGCGTCATGAGGCAGCTAACAAGTCGCTTCAAACTAACTCCGCAATGTTTTTGCATGCATGATCAGGAACGGGGATCCAGGCCACGTGGAAGATCGATCAAGGCTTTTCTTGCTTCTATCTAATCTTGTTCATGGTTTGGTCTCGAACTCGTGCAAACTGTCGAACCAAACTGGTCAAAACCGTGGCTGGTTTCAGGTGTTTCGATCATGTCGTCACTATCCCTTGTTCGCCCTTTTCTCCTCCACTTGTTTTATGAGACATGGCTGTAGTATCTACTGTTTATTTGCAATATGTGTCGTTCATAGACCATGTTTAAGCACTCGCAGAGAGTTGGTCACTGCAGATTCCCCGACGTCCAATTAGTATACATGTTATGTGACCATGCTAGCTGATCTTTACTAGCAGTGCATATGCCAAAACATTAGTTGTTCCTTGGCTTGTACATGTCAGGATTATGTTATCATTATTCATGTGCATTAAGAAACTAGTTATGCCTTTCTCTCAACTACATATTGCACACATTTAACAATATAGCTATGCAGCAAACCTTTTCTGTCCATGTCTTGAATTATGATTTCTGCTAAGTATGAAAAGGATAGCTAATGTTCTTCTGAAACTTCCTAGGACTATGCTTATTTACAGATGAGTTAACATGTAATCTCCTAGTTGGTTTTATTTGTACTACTAATTTTCCTTGAGTTGAAACCATATTGGCATAACATTATATTGGTTTTCATACCCTCAAATCAGGATATGCTTCTCAGGATAAGATAATGAAGCCACCCTTTATCATTACTGTCGCATCCCCCACCCTCACCGTCTCCATCGTCGTGGTTTGGTTCAGATAAGTATTCGGTCTCTCCCACTCCCTTATAGTCCTTGTTAATTCACCCAAGTGAGTTGCTAGCTCAAAGTTATAGTTTGATAATCAATTGATGATGATTGGTAGCTCCTATTTTCGATATGATCTGATCTGACCTGGGCTGGGTACATGACCATGCACGTTTGTGTGTTTGATATAGTATTTCCTTCTTTTTCTAATAGAAGGCAAGAGATTATTATACAGCATATTTTCCTCTAGTAGCAGTAGTACTAATGGTTTATGTATAGATAGCAATATAGGTTTAGGCCATGTATAATAATTTCCATTTCTATGATCAATTTGGTATCCCAAATCCTCAATTTCTTCTATATCATGATAGTACTGCAGTGTATCTTCTATATCATGATTCTCCATCAATTTACTCACGTCATGACAAGATCGCGATCTATCTTCTATGACAGTACTGCAGTCTACTATTTCTATGATCAATTTGGTATCCCAAATCCTCAATTTCTTCTATAGATTACTCATTCTAGATAAATTACTGTACCAGGGAATTGCTCCGAGAGGATTATTCATCATTGACAAGGGGGTGTGATTCAGCACTCTACTATTAACAACCTTATTTACAAGGAGTGCAGCACTATATTAATATGTTTTGTTTAATAACTTGCAGGTGTTGGATTTCATTTTCCAGCAACTGTTATTCTGTCACATTTTTACAAAGGCTCTTAGATGAAGTCTGCCGGAAGAAGCTAGAACATGCACTCAACTTCTAGCCACAGCGACAAGCTCCCCGCCAGCCACAACGGGGCTTTTCTAAGGACCTTGAAGCCCAATGATGGTGAGGGTTCTTGTCTGACCTGTGGTGGTTCTTGTCTGTCTTTATGCGATCGCCGAGATCAGCGTATGGTTGTGTTGTCGAGGAACTGTCGAGGAAATTTTTGCATTTTCGTGTTTTGAGGTGGTTTCGTAAACATCCTGTACTAGTTATGCTTACGGTGTATTCGGGTTGCATGCATGTCATATGATTACGAATGAATGTGATACTACTTCAGATCTGTTTTGATTAAATTATTAATTGTTTCATTCCTTTCAAAACATTAAAAATTAAATCTGGGATCAAACTGAAATGAAAAGATATGTAAAAGGCCAAGGCCGAAAACAAAGTAAAAATATTGGGCTTGGCCCATGTAGATGACTATAATGGATAGGAGAAAAAACAAAATTTGGAATTGTTGGGCTGAGCCCATGTAGAATCGAAATGGACCTGGCTGAATTAACACTACGACGATTTAATTTCGTCATAATTTTGCCACGTAGGATCGGCCACGTAGGATCTGACTTGGCTAGACTAGATGGATCGTGACGATATTGGATCGTCATAGACGTTATGACGATCCAATATCGTCATAGACGGTTATGACGATTTTACCAAAAACGTCGTTATAGTTCATTTGCGACGCCCAGCTTTCGACGATCTCAAAATCGTCACAGAATCGTCATAAATGGACTACTATGACGATTTTGTGATGAAAATGGAGGGTCATATATAGCCAGATTTCTTGTAGTGCCGTAGCCCGAATTTTCTCGTTCGGTCCAGGACACGTTGCAGATCGCCCAAGTGTCCTTGCGCTGAAGCAGACTTGACCACCACGTCGTCGATGTAAATTTCCACCAATTTGCCGATCAGATCATGAAAAATATAATTCATGTCTCTTTGGTATGTGGCGTCGGCATTCTTCAGGCCGAACGTCATGACTACATACTCAAACAACCCCACTGAACCTGGGACTCTGAATGCAGTCTTGTGTATGTCCTCCGGAGCCATAAAGATCTGGTTGTAACCGGCATTGCCGTCCATGAAGCTCAAGATCTTGTGACCAGCCGCGGCGTTGATTAACGTCTCTGCCACCGGCATTGGATACTCATCCTTTGGGGTGGCTCTGTTGAGATCTCGAAAATCTATGGCAACACGCCAACGGCCATCCTTCTTCTCTACAGGTACGATACTAGAAATCCACTCACGATATGCATGGCACGATCAATTTGGTATCAACATTTTCTCGACCTCCTTCTTGACCTCTTCGAATTTCGGCCTTCATCATGTGCTCGCTGCTGAAATGGCGAAATCCTTTTCAGCCGAGTCGATGCTCAATGATGCTCCTGTCTAACCCTGGCATCTCTGTGTAGTCCCAGCGAAGCGGCCGGATATTGTTTCAACAGGCTATCATCGGACCCGCACTCGGATCTAGCTTCTTCGATAAATGTTGGTCGGCTTATCCCGGGACCAATGTCGATTTCTTCTAGTTCATCGCGGATGTGAACCCGTACCCTAGCTTCCGTCACTGTCAAATCGATGCTAAGCATGTGGCAAGCGGTAGGTGAGGATAACAAAAATAATTTGGGCCGATTGCTTGAATCGGCCCCCTTTTTGCTTGCATTATTCAGGGACGGTTTACACCTTGTTGTTTTACAACGGCAGAGCATCTCTCTGCTACGACTACATGAGCTGCTTGTCGTATGATCGCTGCGCTTTATTTTTTGTTGCCGATCGCAGGGATCGGCCGTACCACGGATGCTTGTGGGCTTTCCTACTCTGTAAGGCCAGTGGATAAGACCAGCCTCACCCCGTTTTTTGTAGCTTCAATGCGCTCACAGCCGTCTAGACTGATTCCAGAGATCGGCTCTTGGTCTTCTGCTTCCCAGACGTTCATGCTCGCTGGAAATCTCGATAGAATCGTCTGCGTGGATGACCTCCACGTCTCCATCCTTTGGATTAGGCACTGGTGCATTGTGGACGGGATGCAGCAATTAGCGTGAATCCAATCCCTTCCTAGCAAGACAGCGTAGGTACTTTTGCTGTCCACGACGAAAAATGACGTGGGTACGGTTTTCCGCCTTCGTCGGTCCACGTTCGACGCCTTGCGTTCCGGACCGACCGTTGAAGTCGCTTAACGTGGCGTTGATTTTGATCGGTCTGCGGTGGGCGTCCCAAACGTCGTAGCATGGAGTACGGCATGATATTGACTGCCGCTCCGGTGTCCACCAACATCTTGCTGACAGGTTGCCCATTGATGTAACCTCGCAGGTACAGGGCTTTCAGATGTTTGTAACCCTTCACACGTGGCTTCTCAAAGATAACCGGCCGTGGACCGCAGTCAAATTGTGCCACTGGTAGCTCATCGGTTCTTGGCGCGCAGAATTCTGACGGGAGTACAAACACCATGTTTGTGCCAGCCGATGTCTTTGCATCGGCTTTTACCGGTTTGGGGCGCCACTCCTTTTTTCCGGGGCGATCTTCCGTTTCCAGAGTCTGTCTCACTTTGACGGCCAGATCAGGCCGTGCCTTCTTTAAAGCGTGGAGATACTGCGCTTCGGCTTCCTCTAAGTTACGTAGCCGCTGTACCCTGCGCTTTTGGGTGTGTCTGAGTCCGTCGGGACACCACCTTGGACGGTGATATCTGTCTTCTTCTTTGTCGTCCCTTGGCTTCGCGAGATCTTTTGCTCGAGCGGACTCCCTGTAACGGCTCTGAGGTGGGAGAGGCCCTAGCCGTTTGAACACTGAAACTGGCCCCGTGTCCTCCTTCTGCTGTCCACATTCCGGGCAGTTGTCGACTGTAGGCAATCGGCTCATTCCCGCGTCCCAGCAATACTTGAAGAAAGGACAATCCCAATGTTTGTCTGCGCCTTCCTTTTCCTTTGACGGTCCCCTAGCCAGGTGATCATATCCTTCGTCTTCTCTGTTGCGCCGGAGATGTTGGTCATACTGGCACTCATACTTGTTAAGGAGATGCGTGGAATGTGGTTTCTGATATCGCACTCTCCTTACTTGCTCCTCTGTTAAGTACCGCCTGTCATTGTGGCTGGGCCGGTCGCGTGGACCAGCCTCCCCTCTTTCTTTGCCCCGAGGGCGACCACCTTCCTCCTTGTGCGTGTCATGGTGGTACCCAGACCCTGCCATATTAACGCCGAACGAAAAATCCAGCTGACGCCTCGCGGAGCGACTGAGTTCTACCATGTTGACGCCGGGAAATGGGTTTGTGTCCACTTTCATGGCGAACTGCCCCAGGATCAGACGGCCTTGTTCTATCGCCATTTGGATTTGGCGGCGAAGCTCTTTGCACTCGTTGGTGGGGTGGGTGAACGAGTGATGCCATTTGCAGTATTGTCTCCCGTTCATCTCCTGGGCCGTAGGGATTTTGTGGCCTTCGGGTAACCTGAGCTGTTTCTCCTTCAACAGCAAATCGAATATCTGCTCGGCTTTGCTCACATCGAAGTCGAACCCTTTTGCAGGTCCTTGCTGTTTTACCCATTTGCAGGCCACAGGATCTGCCCCGCGAGCCCATTCAGCCACTGCCACTTCCTGGTCCTGTGTAGGATCATCTTCTTCTGCATCGACCGAGGCTTATCGGACGCTTGAATTTTTCCGTACAACTCGGGGTGGCGCTGTTCATACATCGCCGATTTCGGGCCATGTCGCCAATGAGTTGTACTCCACTTGGAAAGCCAGTCCTTGATGGGTGCTAAGAGACCCGATCGCCAGCTCGGCTTCCTTCTCGATTAAACAAGCTGAGTAACATCGGTTCTTGACGGTCCCGGTTACCGAATGTACTCGCTCGATTTCTCCCGTTCGCACCGAGCCAGGTCGCAATGCCGCCTCGTAGCCTCGAATGGTACCGGATGTGGAACTCTTCCAGTTGCTTCGGTATGAATTGAATCGGTGGCAGCGAGGTGTACCACCCAAAGGCTGGTCTGTCGAGATTGCGCAAAAATCGTGACGCATCGATCCGATGCCGATATCATGCCTAGTTGTGCCGTGTATCGGCTTATGTGCTCGATCGAGCTTGACCTTCGACCAATGAACCTTGAGAACTCGGAGTTTATACTTGGGTGGCAGCGGAATCGATCAAACTTCGTTAGTACGGCTTTGAATAGCCGATTGTCCTTCTCTTGACGGTCGAAGCGTCCTCGTGATGGTACCGATTTGCTCCATCGCTTGAGCTGGGGCCAGATTCTCATGACTTGTTCCATGGCATACTTGGCTAGCCACGCTGTTTGTCGGCGTCAGCGGACGCCGCTGCTCGAACACGCCGCTGCAGGTCTGCTCGAGAACTCCTGCCGTCGAAACTCCTGCGGCTGCAATCTGTTTGGTGCGTGTCAGGTTACTGCAGTCCGGCACGTAGGCGCATATATACCCGTGTGGGATTTCCTTAGGCGGCTCAAACAGGAATTGGCAATCGCCTGGGTCGCCTCCGGCCTTGTAAACGACATAAGCTACTGCTCCTGGCGGCTCCGGAGCTGCAAGTGCGAACGGGAGCTGTGGCCTGGTCTGGAGCGGTCTTTCTCCCTGGTGAGTCCCTAAAGTAGGCCCCGACGGAGAGTACTGATGTTTCATGATCTCCTGAACTACGCGAACCGCGACCCGCTCAAAAGCGTTCACCAGGCTCTCAGAATGGCGGTGCAGAGAATGCGCCACCATGTAGTTGACTTCCTGTCGTAGAGCTCTGGTGCGTTCCTCCGAAGGAACAGACAGATCCACCTCATCAAGAGCACCCTCGGGGGAGAACCCCCTCCACCTGATGCCATGCTTACGGGTCCTCTCAAAAGAGCCGATGAGGTCTTCCTCGAAGAGAGCCTTGATCTCGTCGTACTTGGCCTTGTGCTCGTCAGGTAGATCGTCGTAAGTGGTAGTCTTCTCCATCGTAGCGTCGGATGTTGATGTAGACGCGTCGTTGATGGTCCCACCGGCGCGAGAATGTGTTGCCTGCCAAAACTCACCGGGCAGCGGCGAAAGCAACACGAAGAGCCGGAGGCTCCAGATCGCCGGTGGGCCTCGTCCCTCGGGCGACGGCCGCAAAGCTCCGCACGTCCTGGCTTAGTTCGAGGGCGTGCCACCTGACCTATACCTGATCAGGAAGGTGATGGATTGTTCCGATTGATTTCCTGCATGATAAACAAGTATACGTAAAATTCGAGCCGTGATCGGCTCCCAGGTTTCCCTGTAAATCGGCTTCTAGAGCCGATTAAACCCATGGTTCTGCATTAGATTGTTATGATAACATGGGGTTTTGCTTGATCATCACAAGTCAAATCGATCTACGACAGTTTAATGTTTTCACCACGTAACTGGAACGTCCTACGCGTAATTGAGCCTGGTACATACAAAAGACGAAGAATACTAATCCTAGAGGAGGCCTAATAACCAACGTGACGTCAATTACCGGAACAACTTCTCTAGAGCGAGTAAACTACGTTCTTATGTACTACTGGATCGTTCAACCCGTTTGTAAGGCCTGATTACGTAGATATCAAACTAAACCTTGGTGAACAAGGTACAACCATAATAGATCGGATCAACTAAATAAAGATCAAGCAAGATGATACCCTTGCACTTGGGAAAAGGTGCAAGGGTAGCGAGATAACTAGAGGTAGCATAACTTCGACAATAATAATGAAAAGCACCGATGCTAGCCTCAAACAATCTATGATAAAGGTATTACTCGCCATCAACAACGCTTCAGTACGAGTAAAACCAGGTAATGCATAAGTAAAAGTACTGCCTAGATCGCAAGATGCGATCTAGGCAGCATGACACTTACCCGAAAGAAAACCCTAGAAACAAGGGGTGGCGATGCGCCGAGATTGTGTTTGTTGTGAACGTGATTGTCCTCCTTTTTCGATAACCTTAGGTACATATTTATAGTCCGGAGACTCTCTACTTTTGGAATAACTCTACAACTCCATCTTTACCTAAACATAAACGGAACCTACACAAACACGAAACCTACTATGATACAAGATACACGGGCAATTTAGCCCAAACCCACGCACTAGGCCGATCCAACAACACGTTGAATATACGTATCTTCCAAGCCCATCTTGATCACGGCCCATCTCCGTCTTTGGCCAAAATACGGTGATAACAACTAGAACTATAAAACCATGGGGAATAACTCATGAAAACATCTACAAAATGCAAAAAAATATGAGTTTTTGGTCATAACTCTCAAACATGTAAATCGCCCTAGAGCCCCAAAACTGTGGGCAATAGCTCACGAAAATGGCCATAAAAGCATAAAAGCACGAAGTTTTTGGTCATACCCTCAAACATGTAAATCACCTCGAACCCCAAACTGTGGTCAATAGCTCATGAAAATGGCCATAAAAGCAAAAAATGACGAAGTTTTTCGTCATTAATCTAAAACATGTAAAATGCCCTAAAACCCCAAAATGTGAGCAATAGATCATGATAACTGCCATATAATGCAAAAAGATGATTTTTTGTCATAAATCTCAAACATGTAAATAGCCTTGGAACCCCAAAATTATGGCCAATAACTCATGAAAACGGCCGTAAAACACGAAAACGACGAGTTTTCGGTCATTCCCTCAGACATGTATCATTTTTTAATATCTTTTTAAAACGCCGTAGAACTCTAAACTATGGGCAATAACTCATGAAAATGGCCATAACACGCGAAAACGATGAGTTTTTGGTCATAATTCTCAAACATGTATCGGGTACTATGGTCATTATAGATCTCTCTGGAACCCCAAAACCATAGGGAATAACTCATGAAAACGTCCACAAAATGCAAAAAAAAATATTAGTTTTTGCTTATAAATCTCAAACATGTAAATCGCCCTAGAGCCCTAAAACTATGGGCAAGAGGTCACGAAAATAGCCCTAAAACGCAAAAACGATGAGTTTTTGGTCGTACCTCTCAAACATGTAAATCACCCTGAAACCCCAAAAATGTGGGCAATAGCTCATGAAAATGGCCATAAAACGCAAAAATATGAGTTTTTCGTCATAACTCTAAAACATGTAAAACACCCTAAAACCCAAAAAATGTGGGGAATAACTCATGAAACCGTCCATAAAACGCAAAAAGATGAGTTTTCGGTCATAACTCTCAAACATGTAAATCGCTAAGGAGCCCCAAAATTGTGGGCAATAGCTCATGAAAACGGCCATAGAACGCAAGTTGTGGTCATGCCTCACAAACATGTAAAGCGCCCTGAAACCCCAAAACCATGAGCAATAGCACAAGAAAACGGCCATCAAACATGAAAACAAAGAGTTCTTAGTGATGCCCTAAAACATGTATCAGGAACTATAGTCGTTGAAAATCACCTTAGAACCTCAAAACCGTGGGAAATAACACATGAAAACGACCATAAAACGCAAAAACGACGAGTTTTTGGTCACAACTCTCAAACATGTAAAGCGCCCTGGAACCCCAATAATGTGAGCAATAGCACATGAAAACGACGATTTTTTGGTCATGCCCTCAAATATGTACCGGGTACTATGACCGTTGTAAATCGCACTGGAACTATAAAACCATGGGGAATAACTCATGAAAACATCTACAAAATGCAAAAAAATATGAGTTTTTGGTCATAACTCTCAAACATGTAAATGGCCCTAGATCCCCAAAACTGTGGGCAATAGCTCACGAAAATGGCCATAAAACGCAAAAACGACGAGTTTTTGGTCATACCCCTCAAACATGTAAATCACCCTGGAACCCCAAACTGGTCAATAGCTCATGAAAATGGCCATAAACGCAAAAAAAGAGTTTTCGTCATTAATCTAAAACATGTAAAATTCCTAAAACCCCAAAATGTGAGCAATAGATCATGATAATCGCCATATAATGCAAAAAGATGATTTTTCATAAATCTCAAACATGTAAATAGCCTTGGAACCCCAAAATTATGGCCAATAACTCATCAAAACGTAGAAACACGAAACGACGAAGTTTGGTCATTCAGACATGTATCATTTTTTAATATCTTTTAAAAACGCCATAGAACCCCAAACTATGGGCAATAACTCATGAAAATGGCCATAACACGCGAAAACGATGAGTTTTTGGTCATAATTCTCAAACATGTATTGGGTACTATGGTCATTATAGATCTCTCTGGAACCCCAAAACCATAGGGAATAACTCATGAAAACGTCCACAAAATGCAAAAAAAAATATTAGTTTTTGCTTATAAATCTCAAACATGTAAATCGCCCTAGAGCCCTAAAACTATGGGCAAGAGGTCACGAAAATAGCCCTAAAACGCAAAAACGATGAGTTTTTGGTCGTACCTCTCAAACATGTAAATCACCCTGAAACCCCAAAACTGTGGGCAATAGCTCATGAAAATGGCCATAAAACGCAAAAAGACGAGTTTTTCGTCATAACTCTAAAACATGTAAAACACCCTAAAACCCAAAAAATGTGGGGAATAACTCATGAAACCGTCCATAAAACGCAAAAAGATGAGTTTTCGGTCATAACTCTCAAACATGTAAATCGCTAAGGAGCCCCAAAATTGTGGGCAATAGCTCATGAAAACGGACATAGAACGCAAGTTGTGGTCATGCCTCACAAACATGTAAAGCGCCCTGAAACCCCAAAACCGTGAGCAATAGCACAAGAAAACAGCCATCAAACATGAAAACAAAGAGTTCTTAGTGATGCCCTAAAACATGTATCAGGAACTATAGTCGTTGTAAATCACCTTAGAACCTCAAAACCGTGGGAAATAACACATGAAAACGACCATAAAACGCAAAAACGACGAGTTTTTGGTCACAACTCTCAAACATGTAAAGCGCCCTGGAACCCCAATAATGTGAGCAATAGCACATGAAAACGACGATTTTTTGGTCATGCCCTCAAATATGTACCGGGTACTATGGGCCGTAAATCGTGACCGAACTATAAAACCATGGGGAATAACTAATGAAAACATCTACAAAATGCAAAAAATATGAGTTTTGGTCATAACTCTCAAACATGTAAATCGCCTAGAGCCCCAAAACTGTGGGCAATAGCTCACGAAATGGCCATAAAACGCAAAAACGAAGTTTTTGGTCATACCCTCAAACATGTAAATCACCCGAACCCCAAACTGTGGTCAATAGCTCATGAAAATGGCCATAAAGCAAAAAAATGACGTTTTAAGTCATTAATCTAAAACATGTAAAATGCCCTAAAACCCCAAAAATGTGAGCAATAGATCATGATAACTGCCATATAATGCAAAAAGATGATTTTTTGTCATAAATCTCAAACATGTAAATAGCCTTGGAACCCCAAAATTATGGCCAATAACTCATGAAAACGGCCGTAAAACACGAAAACGACGAGTTTTCGGTCATTCCCTCAGACATGTATCATTTTTTAATATCTTTTTAAAACGCCGTAGAACTCTAAACTATGGGCAATAACTCATGAAAATGGCCATAACACGCGAAAACGATGAGTTTTTGGTCATAATTCTCAAACATGTATCGGGTACTATGGTCATTATAGATCTCTCTGGAACCCCAAAACCATAGGGAATAACTCATGAAAACGTCCACAAAATGCAAAGAAAATATGAGTTTTTGGTTATAAATCTCAAACATGTAAATCGCCCTAGAGCCCTAAAACTATGGGCAAGAGGTCACGAAAATAGCCCTAAAACGCAAAAACGATGAGTTTTTGGTCATACCTCTCAAACATGTAAATCACCCTGAAACCCCAAAACTGTGGGCAATAGCTCATGAAAATGGCCATAAAACGCAAAAAGACGAGTTTTTCGTCATAAATCTAAAACATGTAAAACACCCTAAAACCCAAAAAATGTGCGGAATAACTCATGAAACCGTCCATAAAACGCAAAAAGATGAGTTTTCGGTCATAACTCTCAAACATGTAAATCGCTAAGGAACCCCAAAATTCTGGGCAATAGCTCATGAAAACGGCCATAGAACGCAAGTTGTGGTCATGCCTCACAAACATGTAAAGCCCCCTGAAACCCCAAAACCATGAGCAATAGCACAAGAAAACGGCCATAAAACACGAAAACAAAGAGTTCTTAGTGATGCCCTAAAACATGTATCAGGAACTATGGTCGTTGTAAATCACCTTAGAACCTCAAAACCGTGGGAAATAACACATGAAAACGACCATAAACGCAAAACGACGAAGTTTTTGGTCACAACTCAAACATGTAAAGCGCCCTGGAACCCCAATAATGTGAGCAATAGCACATGAAAACGACGATTTTTTGGTCATGCCCTCAAATATGTACCGGGTACTATGACCGTTGTAAATCGCACTGGAACTATAAAACCATGGGGAATAACTCATGAAAACATCTACAAAATGCAAAAAAATATGAGTTTTTGGTCATAACTCTCAAACATGTAAATGGCCCTAGATCCCCAAAACTGTGGGCAATAGCTCACGAAAATGGCCATAAAACGCAAAAACGACGAGTTTTTGGTCATACCCCTCAAACATGTAAATCACCCTGGAACCCCAAAACTGTGGTCAATAGCTCATGAAAATGGCCATAAAACGCAAAAAAGACGAGTTTTTCGTCATTAATCTAAAACATGTAAAATTCCCTAAAACCCCAAAAATGTGAGCAATAGATCATGATAACTGCCATATAATGCAAAAAAGATGATTTTTTTCATAAATCTCAAACATGTAAATAGCCTTGGAACCCCAAAATTATGGCCAATAACTCATCAAAACGGCCGTAAAACACGAAAACGACGAGTTTTCGGTCATTCCCTCAGACATGTATCATTTTTTAATATCTTTTAAAAACGCCATAGAACCCCAAACTATGGGCAATAACTCATGAAAATGGCCATAACACGCGAAAACGATGAGTTTTTGGTCATAATTCTCAAACATGTATCGGGTACTATGGTCATTATAGATCTCTCTGGAACCCCAAAACCATAGGGAATAACTCATGAAAACGTCCACAAAATGCAAAAAAAAATATTAGTTTTTGCTTATAAATCTCAAACATGTAAATCGCCCTAGAGCCCTAAAACTATGGGCAAGAGGTCACGAAAATAGCCCTAAAACGCAAAAACGATGAGTTTTTGGTCGTACCTCTCAAACATGTAAATCACCCTGAAACCCCAAAAATGTGGGCAATAGCTCATGAAAATGGCCATAAAACGCAAAAATATGAGTTTTTCGTCATAACTCTAAAACATGTAAAACACCCTAAAACCCAAAAAATGTGGGGAATAACTCATGAAACCGTCCATAAAACGCAAAAAGATGAGTTTTCGGTCATAACTCTCAAACATGTAAATCGCTAAGGAACCCCAAAATTCTGGGCAATAGCTCATGAAAACGGCCATAGAACGCAAGTTGTGGTCATGCCTCACAAACATGTAAAGCCCCCTGAAACCCCAAAACCATGAGCAATAGCACAAGAAAACGGCCATAAAACACGAAAACAAAGAGTTCTTAGTGATGCCCTAAAACATGTATCAGGAACTATGGTCGTTGTAAATCACCTTAGAACCTCAAAACAGTGGGAAATAACACATGAAAACAGCCATAAACGAAAACGACGAAGTTTTTGGTCACAACTCTCAAACATGTAAAGCGCCTGAACCCCAATAATGTGAGCAATAGCACATGAAAACGACGATTTTTGGTCATGCCTCAAATATGTACCGGTACTATGGTCGTTGTAAATCGTGACCGAACTATAAAACCATGGGGAATAACTCATGAAAACATCTACAAAATGCAAAAAATATGAGTTTTTGGTCATAACTCTCAAACATGTAAATCGCCCTAGAGCCCCAAAACTGTGGGCAATAGCTCACGAAAATGGCCATAAAACGCAAAAACGACGAGTTTTTGGTCATACCCCTCAAACATGTAAATCACCCTGGAACCCCAAAACTGTGGTCAATAGCTCATGAAAATGGCCATAAAACGCAAAAAAGACGAGTTTTGCGTCATTAATCTAAAACATGTAAAATGCCCTAAAACCCCAAAAATGTGAGCAATAGATCATGATAACGGCCATATAATGCAAAAAAGATGATTTTTTGTCATAAATCTCAAACATGTAAATAGCCTTGGAACCCCAAAATTATGGCCAATAACTCATGAAAACGTAGAAACACGAAACGACGAAGTTTTGGTCATTCCTCAAACATGTATCATTTTTAATATCTTTTAAAACGCCGAGAACCCCAAACTATGGGCAATAACTCATGAAAATGGCCATAACACGCGAAAACGATGAGTTTTTGGTCATAATTTCAAACATGTATCGGGTCTTACGAATCATGCACATCCCCTCGAACATCAAAACTAGGGCAATAGCTCATGAAAACGGCCATAAAACAAAAAACTACGAAGTTTTGGTCATGCCCTCAAACATGTATCGGGTATTATGGTCGTTGTACATCGCCCTGGAACCCCAAAACTGTGGGGAATAACTCATAAAAAAGTCCATAAAATGCAAAAAAAGATGTGTTTTTGGTGATAACTCTCAAACATGTAAATCGCCCTAGAACCCCAAAACAATAGGCAATAGCTCATGAAAACGGCCATAAAATGCAAAAACACCAAGTTTTTGGTCATGCCTCTCAAACATGTAAAGCGCCCTGGAACCCCAAAACTATGAGGAATAGCACATGAAAATGGCCATAAAACACGAAAACGACGAGTTTTTGGTAATGCCCTCAAACATGTATCGGGTACTATGGTCGTTATAGATCTCTCTGGAACCCCAAAACCATAGGGAATAACTCATGAAAACGTCCACAAAATGCAAAAAAATATGAGTTTTTGGTTATAAATCTCAAACATGTAAATCGCCCTAGAGCCCTAAAACTATGGGCAAGAGGTCACGAAAATAGCCCTAAAACGCAAAAACGATGAGTTTTTGGTCATACCTCTCAAACATGTAAATCACCCTGAAACCCCAAAACTGTGGGCAATAGCTCATGAAAATGGCCATAAAACGCAAAAAGACGAGTTTTTCGTCATAACTCTAAAACATGTAAAACACCCTAAAACCCAAAAAATGTGGGGAATAACTCATGAAACCGTCCATAAAACGCAAAAAGATGAGTTTTCGGTCATAACTCTCAAACATGTAAATCGCTAAGGAGCCCCAAAATTGTGGGCAATAGCTCATGAAAACGGCCATAGAACGCAAGTTGTGGTCATGCCTCACAAACATGTAAAGCGCCCTGAAACCCCAAAACCGTGAGCAATAGCACAAGAAAACGGCCATAAAACATGAAAACAAAGAGTTCTTAGTGATGCCCTAAAACATGTATCAGGAACTATGGTCGTTGTAAATCACCTTAGAACCTCAAAACCGTGGGAAATAACACATGAAAACGACCATAAAACGCAAAAACGACGAGTTTTTGGTCACAACTCTCAAACATGTAAAGCGCCCTGGAACCCCAATAATGTGAGCAATAGCACATGAAAACGATGATTTTTTGGTCATGCCTCAAATATGTACCGGTACTATGGCCGTTGTAAATCGCACTGGAACTATAAAACCATGGGGAATAACTCATGAAAACATCTACAAAATGCAAAAAAATATGAGTTTTTGGTCATAACTCTCAAACATGTAAATCGCCCTAGAGCCCCAAAATTGTGGGCAATAGCTCACGAAAATGGCCATAAAACGCAAAAACGATGAGTTTTTGGTCATACCCCTCAAACATGTAAATCACCCTGGAACCCCAAAACTGTGGTCAATAGCTCATGAAAATGGCCATAAAACACAAAAAGACGAGTTTTTCGTCATTAATCTAAAACATGTAAAATGCCCTAAAACCCCAAAAATGTGAGCAATAGATCATGATAACTGCCATATAATGCAAAAAGATGATTTTTTGTCATAAATCACAAACATGTACATAGCCTTGGAACCCCAAAATTATGGCCAATAACTCATGAAAACGGTCGTAAAACACGAAAACGACGAGTTTTCGGTCATTCCCTCAGACATGTATCATTTTTTAATATCTTTTTAAAACGCCGTAGAACCCCAAACTATGGGCAATAACTCATGAAAATGGCCATAACACGCGAAAACGATGAGTTTTTGGTCATAATTCTCAAACATGTATCGGGTCTTACGAATCATGCACATCACCCTGGAACATCAAAACTAGGGGCAATAGCTCATGAAAACGGCCATAAAACAAAAAAACTACGAGTTTTTGGTCATGCCTCAAACATGTATCGGTATTATGGTCGTTGTACATCGCACTGAACCCCAAAACTGTGGGGAATAACTCATAAAAAAGTCCATAAAATGCAAAAAAGATGTGTTTTTGGTGATAACTCTCAAACATGTAAATCGCCCTAGAACCCCAAAACTATAGGCAATAGCTCATGAAAACGGCCATAAAATGCAAAAACACCGAGTTTTTGGTCATGCCTCTCAAACATGTAAAGCGCCCTGGAACCCCAAAACTATGAGGAATAGCACATGAAAATGGCCATAAAACACGAAAACGGCGAGTTTTTGGTAATGCCCTCAAACATGTATCGGGTACTATGGTCGTTATAGATCTCTCTGGAACCCCAAAACCATACGGAATAACTCATGAAAACGTCCACAAAATGCAAAAAAATATGAGTTTTTGGTTATAAATCTCAAACATGTAAATCGCCCTAGAGCCCTAAAACTATGGGCAAGAGGTCACGAAAATAGCCCTAAAACGCAAAAACGATGAGTTTTTGGTCATACCTCTCAAACATGTAAATCACCCTGAAACCCCAAAACTGTGGGCAATAGCTCATGAAAATGGCCATAAAACGCAAAAAGACGAGTTTTTCGTCATAACTCTAAAACATGTAAAACACCCTAAAACCCAAAAAATGTGGGAAATAACTCATGAAACCGTCCATAAAACGCAAAAAGATGAGTTTTCGGTCATAACTCTCAAACATGTAAATCGCTAAGGAGGCCCAAAATTGTGGGCAATAGCTCATGAAAACGGCCATAGCACGCAAGTTGTGGTCATGCCTCACAAACATGTAAAGCGCTCAAACCCCAAAACCGTGAGCAATAGCACAAGAAAACGCCATAAAACATGAAAACAAAGAGTTCTTAGTGATGCCCTAAAACATGTATCAGAACTATGGTCGTTGTAAATCACCTTAGAACCTCAAAACCGTGGGAAATAACACATGAAAACGACTATAAACGCAAAAACGACAAGTTTTTGGTCACAACTCTCAAACATGTAAAGCGCCCTGGAACCCCAATAATGTGAGAAATAGCACATGAAAACGACGATTTTTTGGTCATGCCTCAAATATGTACCGGTACTATGGTCAAGTAAATCGTGACCGAACTATAAAACCATGGGGAATAACTCATGAAAACATCCACAAAATGCAAAAAATATGAGTTTTTGGTCACAACTATCAAACATGTAAATCGCCCTAGAGCCCCAAAACTGTGGGCAATAGCTCACGAAAATGGCCATAAAACGCAAAAACGACGAGTTTTTGGTCATACCCCTCAAACATGTAAATCACCCTGGAACCCCAAAACTGTGGTCAATAGCTCATGAAAATGGCCATAAAACGCAAAAAAGACGAGTTTTTCGTCATTAATCTAAAACATGTAAAATGCCCTAAAACCCCAAAAATGTGAGCAATAGATCATGATAACTGCCATATAATGCAAAAAAGATGATTTTTTGTCATAAATCTCAAACATGTAAATAGCCTTGGAACCCCAAAATTATGGCCAATAACTCATGAAAACGGCCGTAAAACACGAAAACGACGAGTTTTCGGTCATTCCTCGCACATGTATCATTTTTAATATCTTTTAAAACGCCAGAGAACCCCAAACTATGGGCAATAACTCATGAAAATGGCCATAACACGCGAAAACGATGAGTTTTTGGTCATAATTTCAAACATGTATCGGGTCTTACGAATCATGCACATCCTCGAACATCAAAACTAGGGCAATAGCTCATGAAAACGGCCATAAAACAAAAAAACTACGAAGTTTTTGGTCATGCCTCAAACATGTATCGGGTATTATGGTCAAGTAACATCGCCCGAACCCCAAAACTGTGGGGAATAACTCATAAAAAGTCCATAAATGCAAAAAAGATGTGTTTTTGGTGATAACTCTCAAACATGTAAATCGCCTAGAACCCCAAAACTATAGGCAATAGCTCATGAAAACGGCCATAAATGCAAAACACGAAGTTTTTGGTCATGCCTCTCAAACATGTAAAGCGCCTGAACCCCAAAACTATGAGGAATAGCACATGAAAATGGCCATAAAACACGAAAACGACGAAGTTTTTGGTAATGCCTCAAACATGTATCGGGTACTATGGTCGTTATAGATCTCTCTCGAACCCAAAACCATAGGGAATAACTCATGAAAACGCCCACAAAATGCAAAAAAATATGAGTTTTTGGTTATAAATCTCAAACATGTAAATCGCCCCTAGAGCCCTAAAACTATGGGCAAGAGGTCACGAAAATAGCCCTAAAACGCAAAAACGATGAGTTTTTGGTCATACCTCAAACATGTAAATCACCCGAAACCCCAAAACTGTGGGCAATAGCTCATGAAAATGGCCATAAACGCAAAAAGACGAAGTTTTTCATAACTCTAAAACATGTAAACACCCTAAAGCCCAAAAAATTATGGTGAATAACTCATGAAACCGTCCATAAAACGCAAAAAGATGAGTTTTCGGTCATAACTCTCAAACATGTAAATCGCTAAGGAACCCCAAAATTGTGGGCAATAGCTCATGAAAACGGCCATAGAACGCAAGTTGTGGTCATGCCTCACAGACATGTAAAGCGCCCTAAAACCCCAAAACCGTGAGCAATAGCACAAGAAAACGGCCATAAAACACGAAAACAAAGAGTTCTTAGTGATGCCCTAAAACATGTATCAGGAACTATGGTCGTTGTAAATCACCTTAGAACCTCAAAACCGTGGGAAATAACACATGAAAACGACTATAAACGCAAAAACGACGAAGTTTTTGGTCACAACTCTCAAACATGTAAAGCGCCTGAACCCCAATAATGTGAGCAATAGCACATGAAAACGACGATTTTTTGGTCATGCCTCAAATATGTACCGGTACTATGGTCATGTAAATCGTGACCGAACTATAAAACCATGGGGAATAACTCATGAAAACATCTACAAAATGCAAAAAATATGAGTTTTTGGTCATAACTCTCAAACATGTAAATCGCCCTAGAGCCCCAAAACTGTGGGCAATAGCTCACGAAATGGCTATAAAACGCAAAACGACGAAGTTTTTGGTCATACCTCAAACATGTAAATCACCCCGAACCCCAAAACTGTGGTCAATAGCTCATGAAAATGGCCATAAACGCAAAAAGACGAAGTTTTCATTAATCTAAAACATGTAAAATGCCCTATACCCCCATTAATGTTAGCAATATATTATAATAACGTCCATATAATGCAAAAAAAAGATGATTTTTTTGTCATAAATCTCAAACATGTAAATAGCCTTGAACCCCAAAATTATGGCCAATAACTCATGAAAACGGCCAGAAACACGAAAACGACGAAGTTTTGGTCATGCCTCCTCACATGTATCATTTTTAATATCTTTTAAAACGCCGAGAACCCCAAACTATGGGCAATAACTCATGAAAATGGCCATAACACGCGAAAACGATGAGTTTTGGTCATAATTTCAAACATGTATCGGGTCTTTTAATCATGCACATCCTCGAACATCAAAACTAGGGGCAATAGCTCATGAAAACGGCCATAAAACAAAAAACTACGAAGTTTTGGTCATGCCTCAAACATGTATCGGGTATTATGGTCGTTGTACATCGCCTCGAACCCCAAAAACCATGGGGAATAACTCATAAAAAGTCCATAAATGCAAAAAAGATGTGTTTTGGTGATAACTCTCAAACATGTAAATCGCCCTAGAACCCCAAAACTATAGGCAATAGCTCATGAAAACGGCCATAAAATGCAAAAACCGAAGTTTTTGGTCATGCCTCAAACATGTAAAGCGCCTGAACCCCAAAACTATGAGGAATAGCACATGAAAATGGCCATAAAACACGAAAACGACGAAGTTTTGGTAATGCCTCAAACATGTATCGGGTACTATGGTCGTTATAGATCTCTCCGAACCCCAAAACCATAGGGAATAACTCATGAAAACGCCCACAAAATGCAAAAAATATTAGTTTTTGGTTATAAATCTCAAACATGTAAATCGCCTAGAGCCCTAAAACTATGGGCAAGAGGTCACGAAAATAGCCCTAAAACGCAAAACGATGAGTTTTGGTCACCTCTCAAACATGTAAATCACCTCAAACCCCAAAACTGGGCAATAGCTCATGAAAATGGCCATAAACGCAAAAGACGAAGTTTTTCTCATAACTCTAAAACATGTAAAACACCCTAAACCCAAAAATGTGGGGAATAACTCATGAAACCGCCCATAAACGCAAAAAGATGAGTTTTGGTCGTAACTCTCAAACATGTAAATCGCTAAGGAGCCCCAAAATTGTGGGCAATAGCTCATGAAAACGGCCATAGAACGCAAGTTGTGGTCATGCCTCACAAACATGTAAAGCGCCCTGAAACCCCAAAACCGTGAGCAATAGCACAAGAAAACGGCCATAAAACATGAAAACAAAGAGTTCTTAGTGATGCCCCAAAACATGTATCAGGAACTATGGTCGCTAAATCACCTTAGAACCTCAAAACCGGGAAATAACACATGAAAACGACTATAAAACGCGCAAAAACGACGAAGTTTTTGGTCACAACTCAAACATGTAAAGCGCCTGAACCCCAATAATGTGAGCAATAGCACATGAAAACGACGATTTTTGGTCATGCCTCAAATATGTACCGGTACTATGGTCAAGTAAATCGTGACCGAACTATAAAACCATGGGGAATAACTCATGAAAACATCTACAAAATGCAAAAAATATGAGTTTTTGGTCATAACTCTCAAACATGTAAATCGCCTAGAGCCCCAAAACTGTGGGCAATAGCTCACGAAATGGCCATAAAACGCAAAACGACGAAGTTTTTGGTCATACCTCAAACATGTAAATCACCCCGAACCCCAAAACTGTGGTCAATAGCTCATGAAAATGGCCATAAACGCAAAAAGACGAAGTTTTTCATTAATCTAAAACATGTAAAATGCCCTAAAACCCCAAAAATGTGAGCAATAGATCATGATAACTGCCATATAATGCAAAAAAGATGATTTTTTGTCATAAATCTCAAACATGTAAATAGCCTTGGAACCCCAAAATTATGGCCAATAACTCATGAAAACGGCCGTAAAACACGAAAACGACGAGTTTTCGGTCATTCCCTCAGACATGTATCATTTTTTAATATCTTTTTAAAACGCCGTAGAACCCCAAACTATGGGCAATAACTCATGAAAATGGCCATAACACGCGAAAACTATGAGTTTTTGGTCATAATTCTCAAACATGTATCGGGTCTTACGAATCATGCACATCCCCCTAGAACATCAAAACTAGGGGCAATAGCTCATGAAAACGGCCATAAAACAAAAAAACTACGAGTTTTTGGTCATGCCCTCAAACATGTATCGGTATTATGGTCGTTGTACATCGCTCGAACCCCAAAACCATGGGGAATAACTCATAAAAAGTCCATAAAATGCAAAAAGATGTGTTTTGGTGATAACTCTCAAACATGTAAATCGCCTAGAACCCCAAAACTATAGGCAATAGCTCATGAAAACGGCCATAAATGCAAAAACACCGAAGTTTTTGGTCATGCCTCAAACATGTAAAGCGCCTGAACCCCAAAACTATGAGGAATAGCACATGAAAATGGCCATAAAACACGAAACGACGAAGTTTTGGTAATGCCTCAAACATGTATCGGGTACTATGGTCGTTATAGATCTCTCTGGAACCCAAAAACCATACGGAATAACTCATGAAAACGTCCACAAAATGCAAAAAAATATGAGTTTTTGGTTATAAATCTCAAACATGTAAATCGCCCTAGAGCCCTAAAACTATCGGCAAGAGGTCACGAAAATAGCCCTAAAACGCAAAAAACGATGAGTTTTTGGTCATACCTCTCAAACATGTAAATCACCCTGAAACCCCAAAACTGTGGGCAATAGCTCATGAAAATGGCCATAAAACGCAAAAAGACGAGTTTTTCGTCATAACTCTAAAACATGTAAAACACCCTAAAACCCAAAAAAATGTGGGGAATAACTCATGAAACCGTCCATAAAACGCAAAAAGATGAGTTTTCGGTCATAACTCTCAAACATGTAAATCGCTAAGGAGCCCCAAAATTGTGGGCAATAGCTCATGAAAACGGCCATAGAACGCAAGTTGTGGTCATGCCTCACAAACATGTAAAGCGCCCTGAAACCCCAAAACCGTGAGCAATAGCACAAGAAAACGGCCATAAAACATGAAAACAAAGAGTTCTTAGTGATGCCCTAAAACATGTATCAGGAACTATGGTCGTTGTAAATCACCTTAGAACCTCAAAACCGTGGGAAATAACACATGAAAACAGCCATAAAACGCAAAAACGACGAGTTTTTGGTCACAACACTCAAACATGTAAAGCGCCCTGGAACCCCAATAATGTGAGCAATAGCACATGAAAACGACGATTTTTTGGTCATGCCCTCAAATATGTATCGGGTACTATGGCTCGCTAAATCGTGACCGAACTATAAAACCATGGGGAATAACTCATGAAAACATCTACAAAATGCAAAAAATATGAGTTTTTGGTCATAACTCTCAAACATGTAAATCGCCTAGAGCCCCAAAACTGTGGCAATAGCTCACGAAATGGCCATAAAACGCAAAACGACGAAGTTTTTGGTCATACCCTCAAACATGTAAATCACCCCGAACCCCAAAACTGTGGTCAATAGCTCATGAAAATGGCCATAAACGCAAAAAGACGAAGTTTTAACCATTAATCTAAAACATGTAAAATGCCCTAAAACCCAAAAATGTGAGCAATAGATCATGATAACGGCCATATAATGCAAAAAGATGATTTTTGTCATAAATCTCAAACATGTAAATAGCCTTGAACCCCAAAATTATGGCCAATAACTCATGAAAACGGTCAGAAACACGAAAACGACGAAGTTTTGGTCATGCCTCGTACATGTATCATTTTTAATATCTTTTAAAACGCCAGAGAACCCCAAACTATGGGCAATAACTCATGAAAATGGCCATAACACGCGAAAACGATGAGTTTTTGGTCATAATTTCAAACATGTATCGGGTCTTACGAATCATGCACATCCTCGAACATCAAAACTAGGGGCAATAGCTCATGAAAACGGCCATAAAACAAAAAACTACGAAGTTTTTGTCATGCCTCAAACATGTATCGGTATTATGGTCGTTGTACATCGCCTGAACCCCAAAACCATGGGGAATAACTCATAAAAAGTCCATAAAATGCAAAAAAGATGCGTTTTTGGTGATAACTCTCAAACATGTAAATCGCCCTAGAATCCCAAAACTATAGGCAATAGCTCATGAAAACGGCCATAAAATGCAAAAACACCGAGTTTTAGGTCATGCCTCTGAAAAACATGTAAAGCGCCCTGGAACCCCAAAACTATGAGGAATAGCACATGAAAATGGCCATAAAACACGAAAGCGACGAGTTTTTGGTAATGCCCTCAAACATGTATCGGGTACTATGGTCGTTATAGATCTCTCTGGAACCCCAAAACCATAGGGAATAACTCATGAAAACGTCCACAAAATGCAAAAAAATATATGAGTTTTTGGTTATAAATCTCAAACATGTAAATCGCCCTAGAGCCCTAAAACTATGGGCAAGAGGTCACGAAAATAGCCCTAAAACGCAAAAACGATGAGTTTTTGGTCATACCTCTCAAACATGTAAATCACCCTGAAACCCCAAAACTGTGGGCAATAGCTCATGAAAATGGCCATAAAACGCAAAAAGACGAGTTTTTCGTCATAACTCTAAAACATGTAAAACACCCTAAAACCCAAAAAATGTGGGGAATAACTCATGAAACCGTCCATAAAACGCAAAAAGATGAGTTTTCGGTCATAACTCTCAAACATGTAAATCGCTAAGGAACCCCAAAATTGTGGGCAATAGCTCATGAAAACGGCCATAGAACGCAAGTTGTGGTCATGCCTCACAAACATGTAAAGCGCCTCAAACCCCAAAACCGTGAGCAATAGCACAAGAAAAACGCCATAAAACATGAAAACAAAGAGTTCTTAGTGATGCCTAAAACATGTATCAGAACTATGGTCGTTGTAAATCACCTTAGAACCTCAAAACCGTGGAAATAACACATGAAAAACGATAAAAAAAAAAAAAACGAAGTTTTTGGTCACAACTCTCAAACATGTAAAGCGCCTGAACCCCAATAATGTGAGCAATAGCACATGAAAACGACGATTTTTGGTCATGCCTCAAATATGTACCGGTACTATGGTCATGTAAATCGTGACGGAACTATAAAACCATGGGGAATAACTCATGAAAACATCCAAAAAATGCAAAAAATATGAGTTTTTGGTCATAACTCTCAAACATGTAAATCGCCCTAGAGCCCCAAAACTGTGGGCAATAGCTCACGAAAATGGCCATAAAACGCAAGAACGACGAGTTTTTGGTCATACCCCTGAAACATGTAAATCACCCTGGAACCCCAAAACTGTGGTCAATAGCTCATGAAAATGGCCATAAAACGCAAAAAAGACGAGTTTTTCGTCATTAATCTAAAACATGTAAAATGCCCTAAAACCCCAAAAATGTGAGCAATAGATCATGATAACGGCCATAGAATGCAAAAAGATGATTTTTTGTCATAAATCTCAAACATCTAAATAGCCTTGGAACCCCAAAATTATGGCCAATAACTCATGAAAACTGCCGTAAAACACGAAAACGACGAGTTTTTGGTCATGCCCTCAGACATGTATCATTTTTTAATATCTTTTTAAAACGCCGTAGAACCCCAAACTATGGGCAATAACTCATGGAAATGGCCATAACACGCGAAAACGATGAGTTTTTCGTCATAATTCTCAAACATGTATCGGGTCTTACGAATCATGCACATCGCCCTGGAACATCAAAACTAGGGGCAATAGCTCATGAAAACGGCCATAAAACAAAAAAAAACTACGAGTTTTTGGTCATGCCCTCAAACATGTATCGGGTATGATGGTCGCTAAATCGCTCGAAACCCCAAAACCATGGGGAATAACTCATGAAAACATCCATAAAATGCAAAAAATATGAGCTTCTGGTGATAACTCTCAAACATGTAAATCGCGCTGGAACCCCAAAAATATGGGCAATAGCTCACGAAAATGGCCATAAAACGCAAAAACGACGAGTTTTTGGTCATGCCCCTCAAACATGTAAAGCGCCCTGGAACCCCAAAACTATGAGGAATAGCACATGAAAAAGATGAGTTTTTCGTCATAACTCTAAAACATGTAAAACACCCTAAAACCCAAAAAATGTGGGAAATAACTCATGAAACCGTCCATAAAACGCAAAAAGATGAGTTTTCGGTCATAACTCTCAAACATGTAAATCGCTAAGGAGGCCCAAAATTGTGGGCAATAGCTCATGAAAACGGCCATAGAACGCAAGTTGTGGTCATGCCTCACAAACAAGTAAAGCGTCCTGAAACCCCAAAACCGTGAGCAATAGCACAAGAAAACGGCCATAAAACATGAAAACAAAGAGTTCTTAGTGATGCCCCAAAACATGTATCAGGAACTATGGTCGTTGTAAATCACCTTAGAACCTGAAAACCGTGGGAAATAACACATGAAAACGACCATAAAACGCAAAAACGACGAGTTTTTGGTCACAACTCTAAAACATGTAAAGCGCCCTGGAACCCTAATAATGTGAGCAATAGCACATGAAAACGACGATTTTTTGGTCATGCCCTCAAATATGTACCGGGTACTATGGCCGTTGTAAATCGCACTGGAACTATAAAACAATGGGGAATAACTCATGAAAACATCCACAAAATGCAAAAAAATATGAGTTTTTGGTCATAACTCTCAAACATGTAAATCGCCCTAGAGCCCCAAAACTATGGTCAGTAGCTCACGAAAATGGCCATAAAACGCAAAAACGACGATTTTTTGGTCATACCCCTCAAACATGTAAATCACCCTGGAACCCCAAAACTGTGGTCAATAGCTCATGAAAATGGCCATAAAACGCAAAAAAGACGAGTTTTGCGTCATTAATCTAAAACATGTAGAATGCCCTAAAACCCCAAAAATGTGAGCAATAGATCATGATAACTGCCATATAATGCAAAAAAATGATTTTTTGTCATAAATCTCAAACATGTAAACAGCCTTGGAACCCCAAAATTATGGCCAATAACTCATGAAAACGGCCAGAAACACGAAAACGACGAAGTTTTTGGTCATGCCCCTCACATGTATCATTTTTTAATATCTTTTTAAAACGCCGTAGAACCCCAAACTATGGGCAATAACTCATGAAAATGGCCATAACACGCGAAAACTATGAGTTTTTGGTCATAATTCTAAACATGTATCGGGTCTTACGAATCATGCACATCCCCCTGGAACATCAAAACTAGGGGCAATAGCTCATGAAAACGGCCATAAAACAAAAAAACTACGAGTTTTTGGTCATGCCTCAAACATGTATCGGTATTATGGTCGCTGTACATCGCCTCGAACCCCAAAACTGTGGGGAATAACTCATAAAAAGTCCATAAATGCAAAAAGATGTGTTTTGGTGATAACTCTCAAACATGTAAATCGCCTAGAACCCCAAAACTATAGGCAATAGCTCATGAAAACGGCCATAAAATGCAAAACACCGAAGTTTTTGGTCATGCCTCTCAAACATGTAAAGCGCCTGAACCCCAAAACTATGAGGAATAGCACATGAAAATGGCCATAAAACACGAAAACGACGAGTTTTTGGTAATGCCCTCAAACATGTATCGGGTACTATGGTCATTATAGATATCTCTGGAACCCCAAAACCATAGGGAATAACTCATGAAAACGTCCACAAAATGCAAAAAAATATGAGTTTTTGGTTATAAATCTCAAACATGTAAATCGCCCTAGAGCCCTAAAACTATGGGCAAGAGGTCACGAAAATAGCCCTAAAACGCAAAAACGATGAGTTTTTGGTCATACCTCTCAAACATGTAAATCACCCTGAAACCCCAAAACTGTGGGCAATAGCTCATGAAAATGGCCATAAAACGCAAAAAGACGAGTTTTTCGTCATAACTCTAAAACATGTAAAACACCCTAAAACCCAAAAAAATGTGGGGAATAACTCATGAAACCGTCCATAAAACGCAAAAAGATGAGTTTTCGGTCATAACTCTCAAACATGTAAATCGCTAAGGAACCCCAAAATTGTGGGCAATAGCTCATGAAAACGGCCATAGAACGCAAGTTGTGGTCATGCCTCACAAACATGTAAAGCGCCCTGAAACCCCAAAACCGTGAGCAATAGCACAAGAAAACGGCCATAAAACACGAAAACAAAGAGTTCTTAGTGATGCCCTAAAACATGTATCAGGAACTATGGTCGTTGTAAATCACCTTAGAACCTCAAAACCGTGGGAAATAACACATGAAAACGGAAATAAAACGCAAAAACGACGAGTTTTTGGTCACAACTCTCAAACATGTAATGCGCCCGGGAACCCCAATAATGTGAGCAATAGCACATGAAAACGACGAATTTTTGGTCATGCCTCAAATATGTACCGGTACTATGGTCATGTAAATCGTGACCGAACTATAAAACCATGGGGAATAACTCATGAAAACATCCACAAAATGCAAAAAATATGAGTTTTTGGTCATAACTCTCAAACATGTAAATCGCCTAGAGCCCCAAAACTGTGGGCAATAGCTCACGAAATGGCCATAAAACGCAAAACGACGAAGTTTTTGGTCATACCCTCAAACATGTAAATCACCCCGAACCCCAAAACTGTGGTCAATAGCTCATGAAAATGGCCATAAACGCAAAAAGACGAAGTTTTTCCATTAATCTAAAACATGTAAATGCCCTAAAACCCCAAAAATGTGAGCAATAGATCATGATAACGCCATATAATGCAAAAAAGATGATTTTTGTCATAAATCTCAAACATGTAAATAGCCTTGGAACCCCAAAATAATGGCCAATAACTCATGAAAACGGCCGTAAAACACGAAAACGACGAGTTTTTGGTCATGCCCTCAGACATGTATCATTTTTTAATATCTTTTTAAAACGCCGTAGAACCCCAAACTATGGGCAAGAGGTCACGAAAATAGCCCTAAAACGCAAAAACGATGAGTTTTTGGTCATACCTCTCAAACATGCATCGGGTCTTACGAATCATGCACATCCCCCTGGAACATCAAAACTAGGGGCAATAGCTCATGAAAACGGCCATAAAACAAAAAAACTACGAGTTTTTGGTCATGCCCTCAAACATGTATCGGGTATTATGGTCGTTGTACATCGCCCTGGAAACCCAAAACTGTGGGGAATAACTCATAAAAAGTCCATAAAATGCAAAAAAGATGTGTTTTGGTGATAACTCTCAAACATGTAAATCGCCTAGAACCCCAAAACTATAGGCAATAGCTCATGAAAACGGCTAAAATGCAAAACACCGAAGTTTTTGGTCATGCCTCTCAAACATGTAAAGCGCCTGAACCCCAAAACTATGAGGAATAGCACATGAAAATGGCCATAAAACACGAAAACGACGAGTTTTTGGTAATGCCCTCAAACATGTATCGGGTACTATGGTCGTTATAGATCTCTCTGGAACCCCAAAACCATAGGGAATAACTCATGAAAACGTCCACAAAATGCAAAAAAATATGAGTTTTTGGTTATAAATCTCAAACATGTAAATCGCCCTAGAGCCCTAAAACTATGGGCAAGAGGTCACGAAAATAGCCCTAAAACGCAAAAACGATGAGTTTTTGGTCATACCTCTCAAACATGTAAATCACCCTGAAACCCCAAAACTGTGGGCAATAGCTCATGAAAATGGCCATAAAACGCAAAAAGACGAGTTTTTCGTCATAACTCTAAAACATGTAAAACACCCTAAAACCCAAAAAAATGTGGGGAATAACTCATGAAACCGTCCATAAAACGCAAAAAGATGAGTTTTCGGTCATAACTCTCAAACATGTAAATCGCTAAGGAACCCCAAAATTGTGGGCAATAGCTCATGAAAACGGCCATAGAACGCAAGTTGTGGTCATGCCTCACAAACATGTAAAGCGCCCTGAAACCCCAAAACCGTGAGCAATAGCACAAGAAAACGGCCATAAAACATGAAAACAAAGAGTTCTTAGTGATGCCCTAAAACATGTATCAGGAACTATGGTCGTTGTAAATCACCTTAGAACCTCAAAACCGTGGGAAATAACACATGAAAACGACCATAAAACGCAAAAACGACGAGTTTTTGGTCACAACTCTCAAACATGTAAAGCGCCCTGGAACCCCAATAATGTGAGCAATAGCACATGAAAACGACGATTTTTTGGTCATGCCCTCAAATATGTACCGGGTACTATGGTCAAGTAAATCGTGACCGAACTATAAAACCATGGGGAATAACTCATGAAAACATCCACAAAATGCAAAAAAATATGAGTTTTTGGTCATAACTCTCAAACATGTAAATCGCCCTAGAGCCCCAAAACTATGGTCAGTAGCTCACGAAAATGGCCATAAAACGCAAAAACGACGAGTTTTTGGTCATATCCCTCAAACATGTAAATCACCCTGGAACCCCAAAACTGTGGTCAATAGCTCATGAAAATGGCCATAAAACGCAAAAAAGACGAGTTTTGCGTCATTAATCTAAAACATGTAAAATGCCCTAAAACACCAAAAATGTGAGCAATAGATCATGATAACGGCCATATAATGCAAAAAAGATGATTTTTTGTCATAAATCTCAAACATGTAAATAGCCTTGGAACCCCAAAATTATGGCCAATAACTCATGAAAACGGACGTAACCACGAAAACGACGAGTTTTTGGTTATGCCCTCAGACATGTATCATTTTTTAATATATTTTTAAAACGCCGTTGAACCCCAAACTATGGGCAATAAATCATGAAAATGGCCATAACACGCGAAAACTATGAGTTTTTGGTCATAATTCTCAAACATGTATCGGGTCTTACGAATCATGCACATCCCCCTGGAACATCAAAACTAGGGGCAATAGCTCATGAAAACGGCCATAAAACAAAAAAAACTACGAGTTTTTGGTCATGCCCTCAAACATGTATCGTATTATGGTCGCTGTACATCGCCTCGAACCCCAAAACTGTGGGGAATAACTCATAAAAAGTCCATAAATGCAAAAAGATGTGTTTTTGGTGATAACTCTCAAACATGTAAATCGCCTAGAACCCCAAAACTATAGGCAATAGCTCATGAAAACGGCCATAAATGCAAAAACACGAAGTTTTTGGTCATGCCTCTCAAACATGTAAAGCGCCTGAACCCCAAAACTATGAGGAATAGCACATGAAAATGGCCATAAAACACGAAAACGACGAAGTTTTTGGTAATGCCTCAAACATGTATCGGGTACTATGGTCGTTATAGATCTCTCTCGAACCCAAAACCATAGGGAATAACTCATGAAAACGCCCACAAAATGCAAAAAAATATGAGTTTTTGGTTATAACTCAAACATGTAAATCGCCCTAGATCCCTAAAACTATGGGCAAGAGGTCACGAAAATAGCCCTAAAACGCAAAAAACGATGAGTTTTTGGTCATACCTCTCAAACATGTAAATCACCCTGAAACCCCAAAACTGTGGGCAATAGCTCATGAAAATGGCCATAAAACGCAGAAAGACGAGTTTTTCGTCATAACTCTAAAACATGTAAAACACCCTAAAACCCAAAAATGTGGGAATAACTCATGAAACCGCCCATAAACGCAAAAGATGAGTTTTCGGTCATAACTCTCAAACATGTAAATCGCTAAGAAGCCCCAAAATTGTGGGCAATAGCTCATGAAAACGGCCATAGAACGCAAGTTGTGGTCATGCCTCACAAACATGTAAAGCGCCCTGAAACCCCAAAACCGTGAGCAATAGCACAAGAAAACGGCCATAAAACATGAAAACAAAGAGTTCTTAGTGATGCCCTAAAACATGTATCAGGAACTATGGTCGTTGTAAATCACCTTAGAACCTCAAAACCATGGGAAATAACACATGAAAACGACCATAAACGCAAAAAAACGAAGTTTTTGGTCACAACTCACAAACATGTAAAGCGCCCTGAAACCCCAATACCGTGAGCAATAGCACATGAAAACGACGAGTTTTTGGTCATGCCCTCAAATATGTATCGGGTACTATGGTCATGTAAATCGTGACCGAACTATAAAACCATGGGGAATAACTCATGAAAACATCCACAAAATGCAAAAAATATGAGTTTTTGGTCATAACTCTCAAACATGTAAATCGCCCTAGAGCCCCAAAACTGTGGGCAATAGCTCACGAAAATGGCCATAAAACGCAAAAACGACGAGTTTTTGGTCATACCCCTCAAACATGTAAATCACCCTGGAACCCCAAAACTGTGGTCAATAGCTCATGAAAATGGCCATAAAACGCAAAAAGACGAAGCCATTAATCTAAAACATGTAAAATGCCCTAAAACCCCAAAAACGTGAGAAATAGATCATGATAACGGCCATATAATGCAAAAAAGATGATTTTTTGTCATAAATCTCAAACATGTAAATAGCCTTGGAACCCCAAAATTATGGCCAATAACTCATGAAAACGGTCGTAAAATACGAAAACGACGAGTTTTTGGTCATGCCCTCAGACATGTATCATTTTTTAATATCTTTTTAGAACGTCGTAGAACCCGAACTATGGGCAATAACTCATGAAAATGGCTATAACACGCGAAAACTATGAGTTTTTGGTCATAATTCTCAAACATGTATCGAGTCTTACGAATCATGCACATCCCCCTGGAACATCAAAACTAGGGGCAATAGCTCATGAAAACGTCCATAAAACAAAAAAAAAACTACGAGTTTTTGGTCATGCGCGCAAACATGTATCGGGTATTATGGTCGTTGTACATCGCTCGAACCCCAAAACTGGGGAATAACTCATAAAAAGTCCATAAATGCAAAAAGATGTGTTTTTGGTGATAACTCTCAAACATGTAAATCGCCTAGAACCCCAAAACTATAGGCAATAGCTCATGAAAACGGCCATAAATGCAAAAACACGAAGTTTTGGTCATGCCTCTCAAACATGTAAAGCGCCTGAACCCCAAAACTATGAGGAATAGCACATGAAAATGGCCATAAAACACGAAAACGACGAGTTTTTGGTAATGCCCTCAAACATGTATCGGGTACTATGGTCGTTATAGATCTCTCTGGAACCCCAAAACCATAGGGAATAACTCATGAAAACGTCCACAAAATGCAAAAAAAAATATGAGTTTTTGGTTATAAATCTCAAACATGTAAATCGCCCTAGAGCCCTAAAACTATGGGCAAGACGTCACGAAAATAGCCCTAAAACGCAAAAACGATGAGTTTTTGGTCATACCTCTCAAACATGTAAATCACCCTGAAACCCCAAAACTGTGGGCAATAGATCATGAAAATGGCCATAAAACGCAAAAAGACGAGTTTTTCGTCATAACTCTAAAACATGTAAAACACCCTAAAACCCGAAAAATGTGGGAATAACTCATGAAACCGTCCATAAAACGCAAAAAGATGAGTTTTCGGTCATAACTCTCAAACATGTAAATCGCTAAGGAACCCCAAAATTGTGGGCAATAGCTCATGAAAACGGCCATAGAACGCAAGTTGTGGTCATGCCTCACAAACATGTAAAGCGCCCTGAAACCCCAAAACCGTGAGCAATAGCACAAGAAAACGGCCATAAAACACGAAAACAAAGTGTTCTTAGTGATGCCCTAAAACATGTATCAGGAACTATGGTCGTTGTAAATCACCTTAGAACCTCAAAACCGTGGAAATAACACATGAAAACGGCCATAAAACGCAAAAACGACGAGTTTTTGGTCACAACTCTCAAACATGTAATGCGCCCGGGAACCCCAATAATGTGAGCAATAGCACATGAAAACGATTTTTTTTGGTCATGCCTCAAATATGTACCGGTACTATGGTCATGTAAATCGTGACCGAACTATAAAACCATGGGGAATAACTCATGAAAACATCCACAAAATGCAAAAAATATGAGTTTTTGGTCATAACTCTCAAACATGTAAATCGCCCTAGAGCCCCAAAACTGTGGGCAATAGCTCACGAAAATGGCCATAAAACGCAAAAACGACGAGTTTTTGGTCATACCCCTCAAACATGTAAATCACCCTGGAACCCCAAAACTGTGGTCAATAGCTCATGAAAATGGCCATAAAACGCAAAAAAGACGAGTTTTTCGTCATTAATCTAAAACATGTAAAATGCCCTAAAACCCCAAAAATGTGAGCAATAGATCATGATAACTGCCATATAATGCAAAAAAGATGATTTTTTGTCATAAATCTCAAACATGTAAATAGCCTTGGAACCCCAAAATTATGGCCAATAACTCATGAAAACGGCCGTAAAACACGAAAACGACGAAGTTTTGGTCATGCCTCGACATGTATCATTTTTTAATATCTTTTTAAAACGCCGTAGAACCCCAAACTATGGGCAATAACTCATGAAAATGGCCATAACACGCGAAAACTATGAGTTTTTGGTCATAATTCTCAAACATGTATCGGGTCTTACGAATCATGCACATCCCTCGAACATCAAAACTAGGGCAATAGCTCATGAAAACGGCCATAAAACAAAAAAACTATGAGTTTTTGGTCATGCCCTCAAACATGTATCGGGTATTATGGTCGTTGTACATCGCCCTGGAACCCCAAAACTGTGGGGAATAACTCATAAAAAAGTCCATAAAATGCAAAAAAGATGTGTTTTTGGTGATAACTCTCAAACATGTAAATCGCCCTAGAACCCCAAAATTATAGGCAATAGCTCATGAAAACGGCCATAAAATGCAAAAACACCGAGTTTTTGGCCATGCCTCTCAAACATGTAAAGCGCCCTGGAACCCAAAACTATGAGGAATAGCACATGAAAATGGCCATAAAACACGAAAACGACGAGTTTTTGGTAATGCCCTTAAACATGTATCGGGTACTATGGTCGTTATAGATCTCTCTGGAACCCCAAAACCATAGGGAATAACTCATGAAAACGTCCACAAAATGCAAAAAAATATATGAGTTTTTGGTTATAAATCTCAAACATGTAAATCGCCCTAGAGCCCTAAAACTATGGGCAAGAGGTCACGAAAATAGCCCTAAAACGCAAAAACGATGAGTTTTTGGTCATACCTCTCAAACATGTATATCACCCTGAAACCCCAAAACTGTGGGCAATAGCTCATGAAAATGGCCATAAAACGCAAAAAGACAAGTTTTTCGTCATAACTCTAAAACATGTAGAACACCCTAAAACCCCAAAAAATGTGGGGAATAACTCATGAAACCGTCCATAAAACGCAAAAAGATAAGTTTTCGGTCACAAATCTCAAACATGTAAATCGCTAAGGAACCCCAAAATTCTGGGCAATAGCTCATGAAAACGGCCATAGAACGCAAGTTGTGGTCATGCCTCACAAACATGTAAAGCGCCCTGAAACCCCAAAACCATGAGCAATAGCACAAGAAAACGGCCATAAAAAACGAAAACAAAGAGTTCTTAGTGATGCCCTAAAACATGTATCAGGAACTATGGTCGTTGTAAATCACCTTAGAACCTCAAAACAGTGGGAAATAACACATGAAAACGACTATAAACGCAAAAACGACGAAGTTTTTGGTCACAACTCAAACATGTAAAGCGCCTGAACCCCAATAATGTGAGCAATAGCACATGAAAACGACGATTTTTTGGTCATGCCTCAAATATGTACCGGTACTATGGTCAAGTAAATCGTGACCGAACTATAAAACCATGGGGAATAACTCATGAAAACATCCACAAAATGCAAAAAATATGAGTTTTTGGTCATAACTCTCAAACATGTAAATCGCCTAGAGCCCCAAAACTGTGGGCAATAGCTCACGAAAATGGCCATAAACGCAAAAAACGAAGTTTTTGGTCATACCTCAAACATGTAAATCACCGAACCCCAAAACTGTGGTCAATAGCTCATGAAAATGGCCATAAACGCAAAAAGACGAAGTTTTTCATTAATCTAAAACATGTAAATGCCCTAAAACCCCAAAAATGTGAGCAATAGATCATGATAACGCCATATAATGCAAAAAAGATGATTTTTTGTCATAAATCTCAAACATGTAAATAGCCTTGAACCCCAAAATTATGGCCAATAACTCATGAAAACGGCCAGAAACACGAAAACGACGAAGTTTTGGTCATGCCTCGTGACATGTAACATTTTTTAATATCTTTTTAAAACGCCCTAGAACCCCAAACTATGGGCAATAACAAATGAAAATGGCCATAACACGCGAAAACGATGAGTTTTTGGTCATAATTCTCAAACATGTATCGGGTCTTACGAATCATGCACATCCACCTGCAACATCAAACCTAGGGGCAATAGCTCATGAAAACTGTCATAAAACAAAAAAAACCACGAGTTTTTGGTCATGCCCTCAAACATGTATCGGGTACTATGGTCATTGTAAATCGCCCTGGAACCCCAAAACCGTGGGGAATAACTCATAAAAGAGTCCATAAAATGCAAAAATATGTGTTTTTGGTGATAACTCTCTAACATGTAAATCGCCCTAGAACCCCAAAACTATAGGCAATAGCTCATGAAAACGGCCATAAAATGCAAAAACACCGAGTTTTTGGTCATGCCTCTCAAACATGTATAGCGCCCTAGAACCCCAAAACTATGAGGAATAGCACATGAAAATGGCCATAAAACACGAAAACGACGAGTTTTTGGTAATGCCCTCAAACATGTATCGGGTACTATGGTCGTTATAGATCTCTCTGGAACCCCAAAACCATAGGGAATAACTCATGAAAACGTCCACAAAATGCAAAAAAAATATGAGTTTTTGGTTATAAATCTCAAACATGTAAATCGCCCTAGAGCCCTAAAACTATGGGCAAGAGGTCACGAAAATAGCCCTAAAACGCAAAAACGATGAGTTTTTGGTCATACCTCTCAAACATGTAAATCACCCTGAAACCCCAAAACTGTGGGCAATAGCTCATGAAAATGGCCATAAAACGCAAAAAGACGAGTTTTTCGTCATAACTCTAAAACATGTAAAACACCCTAAAACCCAAAAAAATGTGGGGAATAACTCATGAAACCGTCCATAAAACGCAAAAAGATGAGTTTTCGGTCATAACTCTCAAACATGTAAATCGCTAAGGAACCCCAAAATTGTGGGCAATAGCTCATGAAAACGGCCATAGAACGCAAGTTGTGGTCATGCCTCACAAACATGTAAAGCGCCCTGAAACCCCAAAACCGTGAGCAATAGCACAAGAAAACGGCCATAAAACATGAAAACAAAGAGTTCTTAGTGATGCCCTAAAACATGTATCAGGAACTATGGTCGTTGTAAATCACCTTAGAACCTCAAAACCGTGGGAAATAACACATGAAAACGACCATAAAACGCAAAAACGACGAGTTTTTGGTCACAACTCTCAAACATGTAAAGCGCCCTGGAACCCCAATAATGTGAGCAATAGCACATGAAAACGACGATTTTTTGGTCATGCCCTCAAATATGTACCGGGTACTAGGGTCAAGTAAATCGTGACCGAACTATAAAACCATGGGGAATAACTCATGAAAACATCCACAAAATGCAAAAAATATGAGTTTTTGGTCATAACTCTCAAACATGTAAATCGCCCTAGAGCCCCAAAACTATGGTCAATAGCTCACGAAAATGGCCATAAAACGCAAAAACGACGAGTTTTTGGTCATACCCCTCAAACATGTAAATCACCCTGGAACCCCAAAACTGTGGTCAATAGCTCATGAAAATGGCCATAAAACGCAAAAAAGACGAGTTTTTCGTCATTAATCTAAAACATGTAAAATGCCCTAAAACCCCAAAAATGTGAGCAATAGATCATGATAACTGCCATATAATGCAAAAAAGATGATTTTTTGTCATAAATCTCAAACATGTAAATAGCCTTGGAACCCCATAATTATGGCCAATAACTCATGAAAACGGCCGTAAAACACGAAAACGACGAGTTTTCGGTCATTCCCTCAGACATGTATCATTTTTTAATATCTTTTTAAAACGCCGTAGAACCCCAAACTATGGGCAATAACTCATGAAAATGGCCATAACACGCGAAAACGATGAGTTTTTGGTCATAATTCTCAAACATGTATCGGGTCTTACGAATCATGCACATCCCCCTGGAACATCAAAACTAGGGGCAATAGAACATGAAAACGGCCATAAAACAAAAAAAACTACGAGTTTTTGGTCATTCCCTCAAACATGTATCGGGTATTATGGTCGTTGTACATCGCTCTGGAACCCCAAAACTGTGGGGAATAACTCATAAAAAAGTCCATAAAATGCAAAAAAGATGTGTTTTTGGTGATAACTCTCAAACATGTAAATCGCCCTAGAACCCCTAAACTATAGGCAATAGCTCATGAAAACGGCCATGAAATGCACACCGAGTTTTAGGTCATGCCTCTCAAACATGTAAAGCGCCCTGGAACCCCAAAACTATGAGGAATAGCACATGAAAATGGCCATAAAACACGAAAACGACGAGTTTTTGGTAATGCCCTCAAACATGTATCGGGTACTATGGTCGTTATAGATATCTCTGGAACCCCAAAACCATAGGGAATAACTCATGAAAACGTCCACAAAATGCAAAAAAATATGAGTTTTTGGGTATAAATCTCAAACATGTAAATCGCCCTAGAGCCCTAAAACTATGGGCAAGAGGTCACGAAAATAGCCCTAAAACGCAAAAACGATGAGTTTTTGGTCATACCTCTCAAACATGTAAATCGCCCTGAAACCCCAAAACTGTGGGCAATAGCTCATGAAAATGGCCATAAAACGCAAAAAGACGGGTTTTTAGTCATAACTCTAAAACATGTAAAACACCCTAAAACCCAAAAAATGTGGGGAATCACTCATGAAAACGTCCATAAAACGCAAAAAGATGAGTTTTTGGTCATAACTATCAAACATGTAAATCGCTAAGGAACCCCAAAATTGTGGGCAATAGCTCATGAAAACGGCCATAGAACGTAAGTTGTGGTCATGCCTCACAAACATGTAATGCGCCCTGAAACCCCAAAACCGTGAGCAATAGCACAAGAAAACGGACATAAAACACAAAAACAAAGAGTTCTTAGTGATGCCCTAAAAGATGTATCAGGAACTGTGGTCGTTGTAAATCACCTTAGAACCTCAAAACCGTGGGAAATAACACATGAAAACGGCCATAAAACGCAAAAACGACGAGTTTTTGGTCACAAATCTCAAACATGTAAAGCGCCCTGGAACCCCAATAATGTGAGCAATAGCACATGAAAACGACGAGTTTTTGGTCATGCCCTCAAATATGTATCGGGTACTATGGTCAAGTAAATCGTGACCGAACTATAAAACCATGGGGAATAACTCATGAAAACATCCACAAAATGCAAAAAATATGAGTTTTTGGTCATAACTCTCAAACATGTAAATCGCCCTAGAGCCCCAAAACTGTGGGCAATAGCTCACGAAAATGGCCATAAAACGCAAAAACGACGAGTTTTTGGTCATACCCCTGAAACATGAAAATCACCCTGGAACCCCAAAACTGTGGTCAATAGCTCATGAAAATGGCCATAAACGCAAAAAAGACGAGTTTTCATTAATCTAAAACATGTAAAATGCCCTAAAACCCCAAAAATGTGAGCAATAGATCATGATAACGCCATATAATGCAAAAAAGATGATTTTTGTCATAAATCTCAAACATGTAAATAGCCTTGGAACCCCAAAATTATGGCCAATAACTCATGAAAACGGTCAGAAACACTTAAAACGACGAAGTTTTGGTCATGCCTCGCACATGTATCATTTTTAATATCTTTTAAAACGCCGAGAACCCCAAACTATGGGCAATAACTCATGAAAATGGCCATAACACGCGAAAACGATGAGTTTTGGTCATAATTTCAAACATGTATCGGGTCTTACGAATCATGCACATCCCCGAACATCAAAACTAGGGGCAATAGCTCATGAAAACGGCCATAAAACAAAAAACTACGAAGTTTTTGGTCATGCCTCAAACATGTATCGGTATTATGGTCATGTACATCGCCTCGAACCCCAAAACTGTGGGGAATAACTCATAAAAAGTCCATAAATGCAAAAAGATGTGTTTTTGGTGATAACTCTCAAACATGTAAATCGCCTAGAACCCCAAAACTATAGGCAATAGCTCATGAAAACGGCCATAAATGCAAAACACCGAGTTTTTGGTCATGCCTCTCAAACATGTAAAGCGCCCTGGAACCCCAAAACTATGAGGAATAGCACATGAAAATGGCCATAAAACACGAAAACGACGAGTTTTTGGTAATGCCCTCAAACATGTATCGGGTACTATGGTCGTTATAGATCTCTCTGGAACCCCAAAACCATAGGGAATAACTCATGAAAACGTCCACAAAATGCAAAAAAAATATGAGTTTTTGGTTATAAATCTCAAACATGTAAATCGCCCTAGAGCCCTAAAACTATGGGCAAGAGGTCACGAAAATAGCCCTAAAACGCAAAAACGATGAGTTTTTGGTCATACCTCTCAAACATGTAAATCACCCTGAAACCCCAAAACTGTGGGCAATAGATCATGAAAATGGCCATAAAACGCAAAAAGACGAGTTTTTCGTCATAACTCTAAAACATGTAAAACACCCTAAAACCCAAAAAATGTGGGGAATAACTCATGAAACCGTCCATAAAACGCAAAAAGATGAGTTTTCGGTCATAACTCTCAAACATGTAAATCGCTAAGGAACCCCAAAATTGTGGGCAATAGCTCATGAAAACGGCCATAGAACGCAAGTTGTGGTCATGCCTCACAAACATGTAAAGCGCCCTGAAACCCCAAAACCGTGAGCAATAGCACAAGAAAACGGCCATAAAACACGAAAACAAAGAGTTCTTAGTGATGCCCTAAAACATGTATCAGGAACTATGGTCGTTGTAATTCACCTTAGAACCTCAAAACCATGGGAAATAACACATGAAAACGACCATAAAACGCAAAAACGACGAGTTTTTGGTCACAACACTCAAACATGTAAAGCGCCCTGGAACCCCAAAACTATGAGGAATAGCACATGAAAACGACGATTTTTTGGTCATGCCCTCAAATATGTATCGGGTACTATGGTCATGTAAATCGTGACCGAACTATAAAACCATGGGGAATAACTCATGAAAACATCCACAAAATGCAAAAAATATGAGTTTTTGGTCATAACTCTCAAACATGTAAATCGCCCTAGAGCCCCAAAACTGTGGGCAATAGCTCACGAAAATGGCCATAAAACGCAAAAACGACGAGTTTTTGGTCATACCCCTCAAACATGTAAATCACCCTGGAACCCCAAAACTGTGGTCAATAGCTCATGAAAATGGCCATAAAACGCAAAAAAGACGAGTTTTTCGTCATTAATCTAAAACATGTAAAATGCCCTAAAACCCCAAAAATGTGAGCAATAGATCATGATAACTGCCATATAATGCAAAAAGATGATTTTTTGTCATAAATCTCAAACATGTAAATAGCCTTGGAACCCCAAAATTATGGCCAATAACTCATGAAAACGGCCGTAAAACACGAAAACGACGAGTTTTCGGTCATTCCTCGACATGTATCATTTTTAATATCTTTTAAACGCCAGAGAACCCCAAACTATGGGCAATAACTCATGAAAATGGCCATAACACGCGAAAACGATGAGTTTTGGTCATAATTTCAAACATGTATCGGGTCTTTAATCATGCACATCACCTCGAACATCAAAACTAGGGGCAATAGCTCATGAAAACGCCATAAACAAAAAAACTACGAAGTTTTGGTCATGCCTCAAACATGTATCGGTATTATGGTCATGTACATCGCCTGAACCCCAAAACTGTGGGAATAACTCATAAAAAGTCCATAAATGCAAAAAGATGTGTTTTGGTGATAACTCAAACATGTAAATCGCCTAGAACCCCAAAACTATAGGCAATAGCTCATGAAAACGGCCATAAAATGCAAAAACACGAAGTTTTTGGTCATGCCTCTCAAACATGTAAAGCGCCCTGGAACCCAAAAACTATGAGGAATAGCACATGAAAATGGCCGTAAAACACGAAAACGACGAGTTTTTGGTAATGCCCTCAAACATGTATCGGGTACTATGGTCGTTATAGATCTCTCTGGAACCCCAAAACCATAGGGAATAACTCATGAAAACGTCCACAAAATGCAAAAAAAATATGAGTTTTTGGTTATAAATCTCAAACATGTAAATCGCCCTAGAGCCCTAAAACTATGGGCAAGAGGTCACGAAAATAGCCCTAAAACGCAAAAACGATGAGTTTTTGGTCATACCTCTCAAACATGTAAATCACCCTGAAACCCCAAAACTATGGGAAATAGCTTATGAAAATGGCCATAAAACGCAAAAAGACGAGTTTTTCGTCATAACTCTAAAACATGTAAAACACCCTAAAACCCAAAAAATGTGGGGAATAACTCATGAAACCGTCCATAAAACGCAAAAAGATGAGTTTTCGGTCGTAACTCTCAAACATGTAAATCGCTAAGGAGCCCCAAAATTGTAGGCACTAGCTCATGAAAACGGCCTTAGAACGCAAGTTGTGGTCATGCCTCACAAACATGTAAAGCGCCCTGAAACCCCAAAACCGTGAGCAATAGCACAAGAAAACGACCATAAAACATGAAAACAAAGAGTTCTTAGTGATGCCCTAAAACATGTATCAGGAACTATGGTCGTTGTAAATAACCTTAGAACCTCAAAACCGTGGGAAATAACACATGAAAACGACCATAAAACGCAAAAAAACGACGAGTTTTTGGTCACAACTCTCAAACATGTAAAGCGCCCTGGAACCCCAATAATGTGAGCAATAGCACATGAAAACGACGATTTTTTGGTCATGCCCTCAAATATGTACCGGGCACTATGGCTGCTAAATCGTGACCGAACTATAAAACCATGGGGAATAACTCATGAAAACATCTACAAAATGCAAAAAAATATGAGTTTTTGGTCATAACTCTCAAACATGTAAATCTCCCTAGAGCCCCAAAACTGTGGGCAATAGCTCACGAAAATGGCCATAAAACGCAAAAACGACGAGTTTTTGGTGATACCCTCAAACATGTAAATCACCCTGGAACCCCAAAACTGTGGTCAATAGCTCATGAAAATGGCCATAAAACGCAAAAAAGACGAGTTTTTCGTCCTTAATCTAAAACATGTAAAATGCCCTAAAACCCCAAAAATGTGAGCAATAGATCATGATAACTGCCATATAATGCAAAAAATATGATTTTTTGTCATAAATCTCAAACATGTAAATAGCCTTGGAACCTGTTGCCTGCCAAAACTCACCGGCGGGTAGCGGCGAGCAACACGAAGAGCCGGGAGGCTCCCAGATCGCCGGTGGGCCTCGTCCTCGGCGACGGCCAAAAAGCTCCCAAGACGCGTCCGGCTTGGTTCGAGGCGTGCCACCTGACCTATACTGATCAGAAGGTGATGGATTGTTCCGATTGATTTCGCATGATAAACAAGTATCGTAAAATTCGAGCGTGATCGGCTCCTGTAAGAATCGGCTTCTAGAGCCGATTAAACCCATGGTTCGCATTAGATTGTTATGATAACATGGGGTTTTGCTTGATCATCACAAGTCAAATCGACCACGACATTTAATGTTTTCACCACGTAACTGGAACGTCCTACGCGTAATTGAGCCTGGTACATACAAAAGACGAAGAATACTAATCCTAGAGGAGGCCTAATAACCAACGTGACGTCAATTACCGGAACAACTTCTCTAGAGCGAGTAAACTACGTTCTTATGTACTACTGGATCGTTCAACCCGTTTGTAAGGCCTGATTACGTAGATATCAAACTAAACCTTGGTTAACAAGGTACAACCATAATAGATCGGATCAACTAAATAAAGATCAAGCAAGATGCTACCCTTGCACTTGGGAAAAGGTGCAAGGGTAGCGAGATAACTAGAGGTAGCATAACTTCGACAATAATAATGAAAAGCACCGATGCTAGCCTCAAGCAATCTATGATAAAGGTATTACTCGCCATCAACAATGCTTCAGTACGAGTAAAACCAGGTAACGCATAAGTAAAAGTACTGCCTAGATCGCAAGATGCGATCTAGGCAGCATGACACTTACCCGAAAGAAAACCCTAGAAACAAGGGGTGGCGATGCGCCGAGATTGTGTTTGTTGTGAACGTGATTGTCCTCCTTTTTCGATAACCTTAGGTACATATTTATAGTCCGGAGACTCTCTACTTTTGGAATAACTCTACAACTCTATCTTTACCTAAACATAAACGGAACCTACACAAACACGAAACCTACTATGATACAAGATACACGGGCAATTTAGCCCAAACCCACGCACTAGGCCGATCCAACAACACATTGAATATACGTATCTTCCAAGCCCATCTTGACCACGGCCCATCTCCGTCTTTGGCCAAAATACGGTGATAACACATGCCCCCCTGGTTTTGGCAATGATAATTCCAAAACCACTCTGTGTGTTTTTTCTTCTTCTCCTCTTTTTTTTTATCGGGCTGCGCGTCGACAGAATGCGTGGCAGAACAGAATCGTCACGCTAACCCTTCATCATGATGCCCTGTGTTCTCAACTCCTGCGCAATGCATGATTTGACGATTTTGGCAGTGCAATCTGGGAAACCGCTATGGCATTGAACCGTCTCTCCACTATTCTCCTTATTTAAATTCGCCTGAACAGTTCGCAGTCCCCATCTTCCTCCAGTTGCCAGAAAACCCTTCTTCCTCCGCCGAAAAACCCTCTTTCTCGCCATGGCCTCCTCTGCTTCCTCCGGTCTGTCGTCCCACGCCTCCAACTCGATGAGTGACCGAGAGCCGACGCCAGAACACCCGCCGATGGCGGCGTACAACACTCTCGCCCCACAATGGTGGGATGAGAGGGGTTGGGACTTCGCTGTCTGGTCGGAGGACAACGCGTCCATGACCGATGGCGAGGAAGATCTGCAGTTCCTCGCCGATGGGGGAACTGGAGGCGGACAGCACCGACGACGCCATGTCCTGGGACGGCGTCGATTCCTCCGAAGAGGAGGAGGACACCTCCTCCGAGGAGTACCAGCCGGTGAGGTACTTCCGCGCTGGGTCCGATGAAGACACCGAAGACGACGACGAGAGCGAGGAGGCCCCTGCTGGCTTCTTCAAAGAAGAAGCGAAGACGACGCCGCAGAAGCGCCAAGACAAATAAGAAGACGGGCGACGACAATGATGACGACCTCGGTCTAGATTAGAATTAGCAGCAGTAGCGTAATATGCTCTCCTTCGTAATCCATCACCGTAAGCAATCCGCTTTTGAATGAATGAAAATCTGCTTTCCGAAGATTGCCTTGTTCGCCCCTGTTTTTGCCGATAACAAAAATAAGTCGATATTCCAGGAGCCGATAGCACCGTATCGGCTTTCACCTTGTTACGTTCTTCACAGTCAACCAAACTATAACTCAAAGAGCCGATGCACCTCGGCTTTCCCAAAATCGTTGATAGGGCCAAAACTTGGTCGCATCTTTAGGCACATTACAACGGCCATTTCTTGGTTTCAAACGGTAACCTGCAACCCTTTGCAAAACGGGCGGCCTGCGCCCTTTTTCAAAATGGGCCACCCAAATCTTCAATTGTCCATCGAAAAACGTGCCCCGAACAAACAACTTGTAACAAGCAAGGATGAAGAGAACGAAACTGAGATTGCCTAGGTAGATTGTGTCCATGCCGATGCCCTCCTTGCCTTCGAAGCATTTCTTTAGTAGCTTGTTTCTAGAGTCGATGACCGTGCATCGGCTATAGGGTTTTTTTACTATCCATCGTCTCACGTGCTTTACTTAGCCGATTTCATGTATCGGCCCCTCAAACTTTACTGTCCAACATCCCACATGCTTGGGAAATATTTCTTGAGATGTTGACCGTTGACCGCCACTGGGAATTTTACGCCATCCAGCTGCTCGAGCATGTATGCGTTTGCTCTTAAAACTTGATCGACCCTGTACGGTCCATGCCAATTTGGAGACCATTTACCATATGCTGCATCCTTAGTCCCCAAGGGCAACACGGCTTCCCATACCAGATCACCAACATGGAACTCCTTTGGCTTCACTTTTTTGTTGTATGCACGAGCTACTTTGGCTTTGTTCTCTTTGATTTTCTCCAGTGACCACAGCCTGAGCTCAGTTAAGTCCTCCACACTGTCACTCATCAGGGTTGCGTATTCTTCAGCTGTTAGATCGTTCTGAAAAGTGACACGTCTCGACCCAGCCGTAATTTCCCAAGGCAATACGGCTTCTTGTCCATATACTAGATGGTATGGCGAGGTTTTAATCGCCCCATGGCATGACATGCGATAAGCCCACAATGCCTCTGACAAAACCTCATGCCAACGCCTAGGGTGCTCATCGATTTTCCTCTTGATTAGCTTGATAAGGCTTTGGTTAGACGCTTCAGCTTGCCCATTTGCTTGAGCATAGTATGGAGATGATCGCATCAGCTTAATCCCTGTGTCCTCACAGAACTTTCTGAACTCGTGGGAAATAAAGACCGAACCTCCATCGGTCGTGATAGTTTGAGGAATACCGAATCTATGGATGACATGTTCTTTCACAAAATTGATCACATCCTTTGAGTTTACTGACTTCATCGGGACAGCCTCCACCCATTTAGTGAAGTAATCAGTAATGGCCAAAATCCACATATGGCCTTTGCTGGATGGAGGATTGATTTTTCCGATCATGTCCATGCCCCAACCTCGGAATGGCCAAGGCTTGATGATGGGGTTCATTGCTGACGCGGGTACCATCTGGATTTTTCCAAATTTCTGACATGCTTGACACCCTTTGTAGTAGTTGAAACAGTCCTCAAGCATGGTGGGCCAATAAAACCCTGATCGCCTGATCAACCATTTCATCTTATGAGCCGATTGGTGAGTTCCACAGGCGCCTTCGTACCTCGTAGGAGCCGATTGGCCTCGGCCGCCCCGTGCATTTGAGCAATAGCCCTTCCAGTCCTCAAAACATGTCATCCCCAATAAGCACGCATTTCATGGCTTTGTACCTTATCCGCGAGTGCCCCGAGCCGAATCCTTCAAGTAATTGAAGATATCGGCTCTCGGCCGTCCGCCTGTGAACTGCACCAACGCGGCTCCTTCTACCACGCCCCTTGTAGCTCAAGCCATCTGCAAGATCGTTTGCCTCGGTATTCTGCGATCGTGGGATCCAAGTGAAGTTTATGTCCCTGAATTGCGCCATCAGCTCGCGACAGTGCAGCCATAATGGGAAGAGGGACTCGCTCTCGCACTTGTAGTCCTCCGTGAGCTGGGAAATCACCAACTTGGAGTCTCCAAAAATTTCCACCGCTCGCCCACCGAGAAGTAACTCCATCCCCTTGCGTATCGCCTCGTACTCGGCTACATTGTTGGTGCGAGAGGTAGATAATCTGATGGAGAAGGAAAAGGTTGCCCCCCGGGGCGACACGAGTAAAATGCCGATGCCGCAGCCATCGTCACAAACTGATCCGTCGAAAAACATAGCCCACGCCTTATGGACAAGTCGCTATGTTAGTGTTGATCCTTTCAGCGATAAGATCGCCGTCATCCCTTAATCGCTTTCGCGGGTTGATACCGGATGTCAAACTCGATAATGCAAACATCCATTTGCCCAAGAGCTTTTAACATAGGAGCCGACAAAGATGTGCTTTATGACGCCCGACGGTATATGATGATGATCTCTGCTGATAGCAAAATGTGGCGCAACTTGGTGCAGGTGAAAAACAGGCAGAGGCACAACTTATCAATATCAGGGTACCTTGTCTCTGCGTCCAGCATTCTTCTGCTGATGTAAAAGACGACTCGCTCCAGCCCATCATACACTTGCACCACTACCGAGGCGATGGACGTGTCATCTACTGACAAGTAAATGTAGAACGGCCTGTCAGGCTGCGGTGGAACTAACACTGGTGGCTTCGTCAAATAATCCTTGATCTCGTCGAAGGCTCGTTGTTGTTCTGCCCCCCCAGCGGAATTCCTCGTCAGATTTGATTTTTACTAGTCCCATGAACGGCTCTATCCTTCCTGACAGATTAGAGATGAATCTTCTGACGAAGTTGATCTTGCCGATGAGGGACTGCAGTTCTTTCTTCGTGGTGGGTGGCCTCATTGTTCGCACTGCCTCCTGACTTTTCAGGCCGATTTCAATTCCACGTTCGTGGACCAAAAAACCCAAGAACTAACCGCCACCCCGGCGCACTTCTTGATTCATCCAGTCGAATTTTCTCGTTCGGTCCAGGACACGTTGCAGATCGCCCAAGTGTCCTTGCGCTGAAGCAGACTTGACCACCACGTCGTCGATGTAAATTTCCACCAATTTGCCGAGCAGATCATGAAAAATATAATTCATGGCTCTTTGGTATGTGGCGCCGGCATTCTTCAGGCCGAACGTCATGACTACATACTCAAACAACCCCACTGAACCTGGGACTCTGAATGCAGTCTTGTGTATGTCCTCCGGAGCCATAAAGATCTGGTTGTAACCGGCATTGCCGTCCATGAAGCTCAAGATCTTGTGACCAGCCGCGACATTGATTAACGTCTCTGCCACCGGCATTGGATACTCATCCTTTGGGGTGGCTCTGTTGAGATCTCGAAAATCTATGGCAACACGCCAACGGCCATCCTTCTTCTCTACAGGTACGATACTAGAAATCCACTCAGCGTATCTGCATGGCCTGATCAATTTGGCTGTCAACATTTTCTCGACCTCCTTCTTGACCTCTTTCAGAATTTCGGCCTTCATCTGTCGTGCTCGCTGCTGAAATGGCCGAAATCCCTTTTTCAGCGGGAGTCGATGCTCAATGATGCTCCTATCTAACCCAGGCATCTCTGTGTAGTCCCAGGAGAAGCAGTCTGGATATTGTTTCAACAGGGCTATCATCGGACCCCGCAGACTCGGATCTAGCTTCTTGCTGATAAATGTTGGTCGTGGCTTATCCCTAGGACCAATGTCGATTTCTTCTAGTTCATCAGCGGATGTGAACCCGTACCCTAGCTTCCCGTCACCTGTCAAATCGATGCTAAGCATAGGGCAAACAGTAGGTGAGGATAACAAAAATAATTTGGGCCGATTGCTTGAATCGGCCCCCTTTTTGCTTGCATTATTCAGGGACGGTTTACACCTTGTTGTTTTACAACGGCAGAGCATCTCTCTGCTACGACTACATGAGCTGCTTGTCGTATGATCGCTGCGCTTTATTTTTTGTGGCCGATCGCAGGGATCGGCCGTACCACGGATGCTTGTGGGCTTTCCTACTCTGTAAGGCCAGTGGATAAGACCAGCCTCACCCCGTTTTTTGTAGCTTCAATGCGCTCACAGCCGTCTAGACTGATTCCAGAGATCGGCTCTTGGTCTTCTGCTTCCCAGACGTTCATGCCTGCTATGGAAATCTCGATAGAATCGTCTGCGTGGATGACCTCCACTTCGTCTCCATCCCACCGATCGAGCATTGCATTGTGGACGGATGCGCAATTAGCGTGAATCAATCCCTTCCTAGCAAGACAGTGTAAGTGCTCTTGCTGTCCACGACGAAGAATGACGTGGTACGGTTTTCCTGCCCATCGTCAGTCCACGCTCGACGCTTTGCTCCCGAAGACCGACCGTTGAAGTCGCTTAACGTGACGTTGGTTTTGATCGATCTGCGGAGCGTCCCAAACGCCGTAGCATGGAGTACGGCATGATATTGATCGCCGCCCGGTGTCCACCAACATCTTGCTGACAGGTTGCCCATTGATGTAACCTCGCAGGTACAGGGCTTTCAGATGTTTGTAACCCTTCTCACGTGGCTTCTCAAAGATAACCGGCCGTGGACCGCAGTCAAATTGTGCCACTGGTAGCTCATCGGTTCTTGGCGCGCAGAATTCTGACGGGAGTACAAACACCATGTTTGTGCCAGCCGATGTCTTTGCATCGGCTTTTACCGGTTTAGCGCCACTTTTTTTCGGGCGATCTTCCGCTTCGTAGTCTCATCTCACTTTGACGGCCAGATCAGGCCGTGCCTTCTTTAAAGCGTGGAGATACTGCGCTTCGGCTTCCTCTAAGTTACGTAACCGCTGTACCCTGCGCTTTTGGGTGTGTCTGAGTCCGTCGGGACACCACCTTGGATGGTGATATATGTCTTCTTCTTTGTCGTCCCTTGGCTTCGCGAGATCTTTTGCTCGAGCGGACTCCCTGTAACGGCTCAGAGGTGGGAGAGGCCCTAGTCGTTTGAACACTGAAACTGGCCCCGTGTCCTCCTTCTGCTGTCCACATTCCGGGCAGTTGTCGACTGTAGGCAATCGGCTCATTCCCGCGTCCCAGCAATACTTGAAGAAAGGACAATCCCAATGTTTGTCTGCGCCTTCCTTTTCCTTTGACGGTCCCCTAGCCAGGTGATCATATCCTTCGTCGTCTCTGTTGCGCCGGCGACGTTGGTCATACTGGCGCTCATACTTGTTAAGGAGATGCGTGGAATGTGGTTTCTGATATCGCACTCTCCTTACTTGCTCCTCTGTTAAGTACCGCCTGTCATTGTGGCTGGGCCGGTCGCGTGGACCAGCCTCCCCTCTTTCTTTGCCCCGAGGGCGACCACCTTCCTCCTTGTACGTGTCATGGTGGTACCCAGACCCTGCCATATTAACGCCGAACGAAAAATCCAGCTGACGCCTCGCGGAGCGACTGAGTTCTACCATGTTGACGCCGGGAAATGGGTTTGTGTCCACTTTCATGGCGAACTGCCCCCTGTGATCGACGGCCTTGTTCTATCGCCATTTGATTTGGCGAAGCTCTTTGCACTCGTTGGTGGGGTGGGTGAACGAGTGATGCCATTTGCAGTATTGTCTCCCGTTCATCTCCTGGGCCGTAGGGATTTTGTGGCCTTCGGGTAACCTGAGCTGTTCTCCTTCAACAGCAAATCGAATATCTGCTCGGCTTTGCTCACATCGAAGTCGAACCCTTTTGCAGGTCCTTGCTGTTTTACCCATTTGCAGCCACGTGATCTGCCCGCGAGCCCATTCAGCCACGCCACTTCTGGTCCTGTAGGATCATCTTCTTACGCATCGACCAGGCTTATCGGACGCTTGAATTTGTCTGGTACAACCTGTGGTGCCGCTCATACATCGCCGGGCCGGGCCATGTGCGCCAATGAGTTGTACTCCACTTGAAAGCAGTCCTTGATGGGTGCTAAGAGACACAAGATCGCCACCGACCGCTTCCTTCTCGATTAAACGAGCTGAGTAACATCGGTTCTGACGGTCCCGGTTACCGAATGTACTCGGCCAGATTTCTCGCCGCACCGAGCCAGTGTCCGCAATGACAGCCTCGATAGCCTCGAATGGTAATCGATGTGGAACCGCTCTTCCGCTTGCTTCCGTATGAATTGAAGCGGGTGGCAGCGAGGTGTACCACCCAAAGGCTGGTCCTGTCAGAGATTGCGCAAAAAATCGTACGCGCATCTGATCCGATGCCGATATCATTCCTAGTTGTGCCAGGTATCGGCTTATGTGCTCGATCGAGCTTGACCTTCCGACCAGCGAACCTTGAGAACTCGGGGAGTTTATACTTGGGTGGCAGCGAATCAGATCAAACTTCGTTGAAGTACGGCTTTGAATAGCCGATTGTCCTTCTCTTCGCACGGTTTAACCGGTCCTCGAGATGGTACCGATTTGCTCCAATCGCTTGAGCTGTAGGGGCCAGATTCTCATGACTTGTTCGATGGCATACTTGGCTAGCCACGCTGTTTGTCGGCCCAGCCCGGACATCGCTGCTCCGACACGCCGCTCGCAGGTCTCGCCCAGAACTCCTGCCGTCGAAACTCCTTCGCGGCGCAATCTGCTGGTGCGCGGTCGTTATCGCAGTCCGCACGAGGCGCATATATACCCGTGTGGGATTTCCTTAGGCGGCTCAAACAGGAATTGGCAATCGCCTGGGTCGCCTCCGGCCTTGTAAACGACATAAGCTGCTGCTCCTGGCGGTTCCGGAGCTGCAAGTGCGAACGGGAGCTGTGGCCTGGTCTGGAGCGGTCTTTCTCCCTGGTGAGTCCCTAAAGTAGGCCCCGACGGAGAGTACTGATGTTTCATGATCTCCTGAACTACGCGAACGCGACCGCTCAAAAGCGTTCACCAGTCTCGAATGGCGGTGCAGAGAATGAGCCACCATGTAGTTGACTTCCTGTCGTAGAGCTCTGGTGCGCTCCTCCGAAGGAACAGACAGATCCACCTCATCAAGAGCACCATCGGGGGAGAACCCCCTCCACCTGATGCCATGCTTATGGGTCCTCTCAAAAGAGCCGATGAGGTCTTCCTCGAAGAGAGCCTTGATCTCGCCAGACGGCCTTGTGCTCGCTGTAGATCGTCGTGGTGATCGGTCTGCTTCTCCATCGCAGCCGGATGTTGATGTAGACGTCGTTGATGGTCCCACCGGCGCGTGTAATGTGTTGCCTGCCAAAACTCACCGGCGGGCAGCGAAAGCAACACGAAGAGCCGGGAGGCTCCTCAGATCGCTGGTGGGCCTGGTCCTCGGGCGACAACCGAAAAGCTCCGCGACGCCACGGCTTGGTTCGAGGGCGTGCCACCTGACCTATACCGATCGGGAAGGTGATGGATTGTTCGATTGATTTCGCATGATAAACAAGTATCGTAAAATTCGAGCCGTGATCGGCTCCTGTGTTTCCAGTAAATCGCTTTAGAGCCGATTAAACCCATGGTTCTGCATTAGATTGTTATGATAACATGGGGTTTTGCTTGATCATCACAAGTCAAATCGATCTACGACAGTTTAATGTTTTCACCACGTAACTGGAACGTCCTACGCGTAATTGAGCCTGGTACATACAAAATACGAAGAATACTAATCCTAGAGGAGGCCTAATAACCAACGTGACGTCAATTACCGGAACAACTTCTCTAGAGCGAGTAAACTACGTTCTTATGTACTACTGGATCGTTCAACCCGTTTGTAAGGCCTGATTACGTAGATATGAAACTAAACCTTGGTGAACAAGGTACAACCATAATAGATCGCATCAACTAAATAAAGATCAAGCAAGATGCTACCCTTGCACTTGGGAAAAGGTGCAAGGGTAGCGAGATAACTAGAGGTAGCATAACTTCGACAATAATAATGAAAAGCACCGATGCTAGCCTCAAGCAATCTATGATAAAGGTATTACTCGCCATCAACAACGCTTCAGTACGAGTAAAACCAGGTAACGCATAAGTAAAAGTACTGCCTACATCGCAAGATGCGATCTAGGCAGCATGACACTTACCCGAAAGAAAACCCTAGAAACAAGGGGTGGCGATGCGCCGAGATTGTGTTTGTTGTGAACGTGATTGTCCTCCTTTTTCGATAACCTTAGGTACATATTTATAGTCCGGAGACTCTCTACTTTTGGAATAACTCTACAACTCTATCTTTACCTAAACATAAACGGAACCTACACAAACACGAAACCTACTATGATACAAGATACACGGGCAATTTAGCCCAAACCCACGCACTAGGCCGATCCAACAACACGTTGAATATACATATCTTCCAAGCCCATCTTGATCACGGCCCACCTCCGTCTTTGGCCAAAATACGGTGATAACAGAACCACAAAATTATGGCCAATAACTCATGAAAACGGCCGTAAAACACGAAAACGACGAGTTTTCGGTCATTCCCTCAGACATGTATCATTTTTTAATATCTTTTTAAAACGCCGTAGAACCCCAAACTATGGGCAATAACTCATGAAAATGGCCATAACACGCGAAAACGATGAGTTTTTGGTCATAATTCTCAAACATGTATCGGGTCTTACGAATCATGCACATCCCCCTGGAACATCAAAACTAGGGGCAATAGCTCATGAAAACGGCCATAAAACAAAAAAACTACGAGTTTTTGGTCATGCCCTCAAACATGTATCGGGTATTATGGTCGTTGTACATCGCCCTGGAACCCCAAAACTGTGGGGAATAACTCATAAAAAAGTCCATAAAATGCAAAAAAGATGTGTTTTTGGTGATAACTCTCAAACATGTAAATATCCCTAGAGCCCCAAAACTGTGGGCAATAGCTCACGAAAATGGCCATAAAACGCAAAAACGACGAGTTTTTGGTCATGCCCCTCAAACATGTAAAGCGCCCTGGAACCCCAAAACTATGAGGAATAGCACATGAAAATGGCCATAAAACACGAAAACGACGAGTTTTTGGTAATGCCCTTAAACATGTATCGGGTACTATGGTCGTTATAGATCTCTCTGGAACCCCAAAACCATAGGGAATAACTCATGAAAACGTCCACAAAATGCAAAAAAATATATGAGTTTTTGGTTATAAATCTCAAACATGTAAATCGCCCTAGATCCCTAAAACTATGGGCAAGAGGTCACGAAAATAGCCCTAAAACGCAAAAACGATGAGTTTTTGGACATACCTCTCAAACATGTAAATCACCCTGAAACCCCAAAACTGTGGGCAATAGATCATGAAAATGGCCATAAAACGCAAAAAGACGAGTTTTTCGTCATAACTCTAAAACATGTAAAACACCCTAAAACCCAAAAAATGTGGGGAATAACTCATGAAACCGTCCATAAAACGCAAAAAGATGAGTTTTCGGTCATAACTCTCAAACATGTAAATCGCTAAGGAGCCCCAAAATTGTGGGCAATAGCTCATGAAAACGGCCATAGAACGCAAGTTGTGGTCATGCCTCACAAACATGTAAAGCGCCCTGAAACCCCAAAACCGTGAGCAATAGCACAAGAAAACGGCCAAAAAACATGAAAACAAAGAGTTCTTAGTGATGCCCTAAAACATGTATTAGGAACTATGGTCGTTGTAAATCACCTTAGAACCTCAAAACCGTGGGGAATAACACATGAAAACGACCATAAAACGCAAAAACGACGAGTTTTTGGTCACAACTCTCAAACATGTAAAGCGCCCTGGAACCCCAATAATGTGAGCAATAGCACATGAAAACGACGATTTTTTGGTCATGCCCTCAAATATGTACCGGGTACTATGGCCGTTGTAAATCGCACTGGAACTATAAAACCATGGGGAATAACTCATGAAAACATCTACAAAATGCAAAAAAATATGAGTTTTTGGTCATAACTCTCAAACATGTAAATCGCCCTAGAGCCCCAAAACTGTGGGCAATAGCTCACGAAAATGGCCATAAAACGCAAAAACGACGAGTTTTTGGTCATACCCCTCAAACATGTAAATCACCCTGGAACCCCAAAACTGTGGTCAATAGCTCATGAAAATGGCCATAAAACGCAAAAAAGACGAGTTTTTCGTCATTAATCTAAAACATGTAAAATGCCCTAAAACCCCAAAAATGTGAGCAATAGATCATGATAACTGCCATATAATGCAAAAAAGATGATTTTTTGTCATAAATCTCAAACATGTAAATAGCCTTGGAACCCCAAAATTATGGCCAATAACTCATGAAAACGGCCGTAAAACACGAAAACGACGAGTTTTCGGTCATTCCCTCAGACATGTATCATTTTTTAATATCTTTTTAAAACGCCGTAGAACCCCAAACTATGGGCAATAACTCATGAAAATGGCCATAACACGCGAAAACGATGAGTTTTTGGTCATAATTCTCAAACATGTATCGGGTCTTACGAATCATGCACATCCCCCTGGAACATCAAAACTAGGGGCAATAGCTCATGAAAACGGCCATAAAACAAAAAAACTACGAGTTTTTGGTCATGCCCTCAAACATGTATCGGGTATTATGGTCGTTGTACATCGCCCTAGAACCCCAAAACTATGGGGAATAACTCATAAAAAAGTCCATAAAATGCAAAAAAGATGTGTTTTTGGTGATAACTCTCAAACATGTAAATCGCCCTAGAACCCCAAAACTATAGGCAATAGCTCATGAAAACGGCCATAAAATGCAAAAACACCGAGTTTTTGGTCATGCCTCTCAAACATGTAAAGCGCCCTGGAACCCCAAAACTATGAGGAATAGCACATGAAAATGGCCATAAAACACGAAAACGACGAGTTTTTGGTAATGCCCTCAAACATGTATCGGGTACTATGGTCGTTATAGATCTCTCTGGAACCCCAAAACCATAGGGAATAACTCATGAAAACGTCCACAAAATGCAAAAAAATATGAGTTTTTGGTTATAAATCTCAAACATGTAAATCGCCCTAGAGCCCTAAAACTATGGGCAAGAGGTCACGAAAATAGCCCTAAAACGCAAAAACGATGAGTTTTTGGTCATACCTCTCAAACATGTAAATCACCCTGAAACCCCAAAACTGTGGGCAATAGCTCATGAAAATGGCCATAAAACGCAAAAAGACGAGTTTTTCGTCATAACTCTAAAACATGTAAAACACCCTAAAACCCAAAAAATGTGGGAAATAACTCATGAAACCGTCCATAAAACGCAAAAAGATGAGTTTTCGGTCATAACTCTCAAACATGTAAATCGCTAAGGAGGCCCAAAATTGTGGGCAATAGCTCATGAAAACGGCCATAGAACGCAAGTTGTGGTCATGCCTCACAAACAAGTAAAGCGTCCTGAAACCCCAAAACCGTGAGCAATAGCACAAGAAAACGGCCATAAAACATGAAAACAAAGAGTTCTTAGTGATGCCCCAAAACATGTATCAGGAACTATGGTCGTTGTAAATCACCTTAGAACCTCAAAACCGTGGGAAATAACACATGAAAACGACCATAAAACGCATAAAAGCAGCGAGTTTTTGGTCACAAATCTCAAACATGTAAAGCGCCCTGGAACCCCAATAATGTGAGCAATAGCACATGAAAACGACGAGTTTTTGGTCATGCCCTCAAATATGTATCGGGTACTATGGCCGTTGTAAATCGCACTGGAACTATAAAACCATGGGGAATAACTCATGAAAACATCCACAAAATGCAAAAAATATGAGTTTTTGGTCAGAACTCTCAAACATGTAAATCGCCCTAGAGCCCCAAAACTGTGGGCAATAGCTCACGAAAATGGCCATAAAAGCATAAAAGCAGCGAGTTTTTGGTCATACCCTCAAACATGTAAATCACCACGGAACCCCAAAACTGTGGTCAATAGCTCATGAAAATGGCCATAAAAGCATAAAAAGGCAGTTTTTATTGCGTCATTAATCTAAAACATGTAAAATGCCCTAAAACCCCAAAAATGTGAGCAATAGATCATGATAACGGCCATATAATGCAAAAAAGATGATTTTTTGTCATAAATCTCAAACATGTAAATAACCTTGGAACCCCAAAATTATGTCCAATAACTCATGAAAACGGTCGTAAAACACGAAAACGACGAGTTTTTGGTCATGCCCTCAGAAATGTATCATTTTTTAATATCTTTTTAAAACGCCGTAGAACCCCAAACTATGGGCAATAACTCATGAAAATGGCCATAACACGCGAAAACGATGAGTTTTTGGTCATAATTCTCAAACATGTATCGGGTCTTACGAATCATGCACATCCCCCTGGAACATCAAAACTAGGGGCAATAGCTCATGAAAACGGCCATAAAACAAAAAAACTACGAGTTTTTGGTCATGCCCTCAAACATGTATCGGGTATTATGGTCGTTGTACATCGCCCTGGAACCCCAAAACTGTGGCGAATAACTCATAAAAAAGTCCATAAAATGCAAAAAAGATGTGTTTTTGGTGATAACTCTCAAACATGTAAATCCCTAGAACCCCCAAAACTATAGGCAATAGCTCATGAAACGGCCATAAAATGCAAAAACACGAGTTTTTGGTCATGCCTCTCAAACATGTAAAAGCGCCTGGAACCCCAAAACTATGAGGAATAGCACATGAAAATGGCCATAAAACACGAAAACGACGAGTTTTTGGTAATGCCCTCAAACATATATCGGGTACTATGGTCGTTATATATCTCTCTGGAACCCCAAAACCATAGGGAATAACTCATGAAAACGTCCACAAAATGCAAAGAAAATATGAGTTTTTGGTTATAAATCTCAAACATGTAAATCGCCCTAGAGCCCTAAAACTATGGGCAAGAGGTCACGAAAATAGCCCTAAAACGCAAAAACGATGAGTTTTTGGTCATACCTCTCAAACATGTAAATCACCCTGAAACCCCAAAACTGTGGGCAATAGCTCATGAAAATGGCCATAAAACGCAAAAAGACGAGTTTTTCGTCATAACTCTAAAACATGTAAAACACCCTAAAACCCAAAAAATGTGGGGAATAACTCATGAAACCGTCCATAAAACGCAAAAAGATGAGTTTTCGGTCGTAACTCTCAAACATGTAAATCGCTAAGGAGCCCCAAAATTGTGGGCAATAGCTCATGAAAACGGCCATAGAACGCAAGTTGTGGTCATGCCTCACAAACATGTAAAGCGCCCTGAAACCCCAAAACCGTGAGCAATAGCACAAGAAAACGGCCATAAAACATGAAAACAAAGAGTTCTTAGTGATGCCCTAAAACATGTATCAGGAACTATGGTCGTTGTAAATCACCTTAGAACCTCAAAACCGTGGGAAATAACACATGAAAACGACCATAAAACGCAAAAACGACGAGTTTTTGGTCACAACTCTCAAACATGTAAAGCGCCCTGGAACCCCAATAATGTGAGCAATAGCACATGAAAACGACGATTTTTTGGTCATGCCCTCAAATATGTACCGGGTACTATGGCCGTTGTAAATCGCACTGGAACTATAAAACCATGGGGAATAACTCATGAAAACATCTACAAAATGCAAAAAAATATGAGTTTTTGGTCATAACTCTCAAACATGTAAATCTCCCTAGAGCCCCAAAACTGTGGGCAATAGCTCACGAAAATGGCCATAAAACGCAAAAACGACGAGTTTTTGGTCATACCCCTCAAACATGTAAATCACCCTGGAACCCCAAAACTGTGGTCAATAGCTCATGAAAATGGCCATAAAACGCAAAAAAGACGAGTTTTTCGTCATTAATCTAAAACATGTAAAATGCCCTAAAACCCCAAAAATGTGAGCAATAGATCATGATAACTGCCATATAATGCAAAAAAGATGATTTTTTGTCATAAATCTCAAACATGTAAATAGCCTTGGAACCCCAAAATTATGGCCAATAACTCATGAAAGCAGTAGTAAAACACGAAAACGACGAGTTTTTGGTCATGCCCTCAGACATGTATCATTTTTTAATATCTTTTTAAAAGGCCGTAGAACCCCAAACTATGGGCAATAACTCATGAAAATGGCCATAACACGCGAAAACGAAGAGTTTTTGGTCATAATTCTCAAACATGTATCGGGTCTTACGAATCATGCACATCCCCCTGGAACATCAAAACTAGGGGCAATAGCTCATGAAAACGGCCATAAAACAAAAAAACTACGAGTTTTTGGTCATGCCCTCAAACATGTATCGGGTATTATGGTCGTTGTACATCGCCCTGGAACCCCAAAACTGTGGGGAATAACTCATAAAAAAGTCCATAAAATGCAAAAAAGATGTGTTTTTGGTGATAACTCTCAAACATGTAAATCGCCCTAGAACCCCAAAACTATAGGCAATAGCTCATGAAAACGGCCATAAAATGCAAAAACACCGAGTTTTTGGTCATGCCTCTCAAACATGTAAAGCGCCCTGGAACCCCAAAACTATGAGGAATAGCACATGAAAATGGCCATAAAACACGAAAACGACGAGTTTTTGGTAATGCCCTCAAACATGTATCGGGTACTATGGTCGTTATAGATCTCTCTGGAACCCCAAAACCATAGGGAATAACTCATGAAAACGTCCACAAAATGCAAAAAAAATATGAGTTTTTGGTTATAAATCTCAAGCCCTAAAACTATGGGCAAGAGGTCATGAAAATAGCCCTAAAAGCATAAAAGCGATGAGTTTTGGTCATACCTCTCAAACATGTAAATCACCACGAAACCCCAAAACTGTGGGCAATAGCTCATGAAAATGGCCATAAAAGCATAAAAGATGAGTTTTTCGTCATAACTCTAAAACATGTAAAACACCTAAAACCCAAAAAATGTGGGGAATAACTCATGAAACCGTCCATAAAAGCATAAAAGATGAGTTTTGGTCATAACTCTCAAACATGTAAATCGCTAAGGAACCCCAAAATTGTGGGCAATAGCTCATGAAAGCGGCCATAGAGCATGAAGTTGTGGTCATGCCTCACAAACATGTAAAAGCCTGAAACCCCAAAACCGTGAGCAATAGCACAAGAAAACGGCCATAAAACATGAAAACAAAGAGTTCTTAGTGATGCCCTAAAACATGTATCAGGAACTATGGTCGTTGTAAATCACCTTAGAACCTCAAAACCATGGGAAATAACACATGAAAACGACCATAAAACGCAAAAACGACGAGTTTTTGGTCACAACTCTCAAACATGTAAAGCGCCCTGGAACCCCAATAATGTGAGGAATAGCACATGAAAACGAAGATTTTTTGGTCATGCCCTCAAATATGTACTGGGTACTATGGCCTTTGTAAATCGCACTGGAACTATAAAACCATGGGGAATAACTCATGAAAACATCTACAAAATGCAAAACAATATGAGTTTTTGGTCATAACTCTCAAACATGTAAATCGCCCTAGAGCCCCAAAACTGTGGGCAATAGCTCACGAAAATGGCCATAAAAGCATAAAAGCAGCGAGTTTTTGGTCATACCCTCAAACATGTAAATCACCTGGAACCCCAAAAGCGTGGTCAATAGCTCATGAAAATGGCCATAAAAGCATAAAAAAGCGAGTTTTAAGTCATTAATCTAAAACATGTAAAATGCCCTAAAACCCCAAAAATGTGAGCAATAGATCATGATAACGCCATATAATGCAAAAAAGATGATTTTTGTCATAAATCTCAAACATGTAAATAGCCTTGGAACCCCAAAATTATGGCCAATAACTCATGAAAGCAGTAGTAAAACACGAAAGCAACGAGTTTTGGTCATGCCCTCAGACATGTATCATTTTTAATATCTTTTTAAAAGCAAGTAGAACCCCAAACTATGGGCAATAACTCATGAAAATGGCCATAACACGGAAAACGATGAGTTTTGGTCATAATTCTCAAACATGTATCGGGTCTTCTGAATCATGCACATCCCCTGGAACATCAAAACTAGGGCAATAGCTCATAAGCGGCCATAAAACAAAAAAACTACGAGTTTTGGTCATGCCCTCAAACATGTATCGGGTATTATGGTGCGTTGTACATCGCCTGGAACCCCAAAAGCGTGGCGAATAACTCATAAAAAAGTCCATAAAATGCAAAAAAGATGTGTTTTTGGTGATAACTCTCAAACATGTAAATCGCCCTAGAACCCCCAAACTATAGGCAATAGCTCATGAAAACGGCCATAAAATGCAAAAACACCGAGTTTTTGGTCATGCCTCTCAAACATGTAAAGCGCCCTGGAATCCCAAAACTATGAGGAATAGCACATGAAAATGGCCATAAAACACGAAAACGACGAGTTTTTGGTAATGCCCTCAAACATGTATCGGGTACTATGGTCGTTATAGATCTCTCTGGAACCCCAAAACCATACGGAATAACTCATGAAAACGTCCACAAAATGCAAAAAAATAAGAGTTTTTGGTTATAAATCTCAAACATGTAAATCGCCCTAGAGCCCTAAAACTATGGGCAAGAGATCACGAAAATAGTCCTAAAACGCAAAAACGATGAGTTTTTGGTCATACCTCTCAAACATGTAAATCACCCTGAAACCCCAAAACTGTGGGCAATAGCTCATGAAAATGGCCATAAAACGCAAAAAGACGAGTTTTTCGTCATAACTCTAAAACATGTAAAACACCCTAAAACCCAAAAAATGTGGGAAATAACTCATGAAGCAAATCCATAAAAGCATAAAAAGATGAGTTTTGGTCATAACTCTCAAACATGTAAATCGCTAAAGGCCCCAAAATTGTGGGCAATAGCTCATGAAAGCAGCCATAGAGCATAAGTTGTGGTCATGCCTCACAAACATGTAAAGCGCCCTGAAACCCCAAAACCGTGAGCAATAGCACAAGAAAACAGCCATCAAACATGAAAACAAAGAGTTCTTAGTGATGCCCTAAAACATGTATCAGGAACTATGGTCGTTGTAAATCACCTTAGAACCTCAAAACCGTGGGAAATAACACATGAAAACGACCATAAAACGCAAAAACGACGAGTTTTTGGTCACAACTCTCAAACATGTAAAGCGCCCTGGAACCCCAATAATGTGAGCAATAGCACATGAAAACGACGATTTTTTGGTCATGCCCTCAAATATGTACCGGGTACTATGGCCGTTGTAAATCGCACTGGAACTATAAAACCATGGGGAATAACTCATGAAAACATCTACAAAATGCAAAAAAATATGAGTTTTTGGTCATAACTCTCAAACATGTAAATCGCCCTAGAGCCCCAAAACTATGGTCAATAGCTCACGAAAATGGCCATAAAACGCAAAAAAGCAGCGAGTTTTGGTCATACCCCTGAAACATGTAAATCACCCTGGAACCCCAAAACTGTGGTCAATAGCTCATGAAAATGGCCATAAAACGCAAAAAAGACGAGTTTTGCGTCATTAATCTACAACATGTAAAATGCCCTAAAACCCCAAAAATGTGAGCAATAGATCATGATAACGGCCATATAATGCAAAAAAGATGATTTTTTGTCATAAATCTCAAACATGTAAATAACCTTGGAACCCCAAAATTATGTCCAATAACTCATGAAAACGGTCGTAAAACACGAAAACGACGAGTTTTTGGTCATGCCCTCAGAAATGTATCATTTTTTAATATCTTTTTAAAACGCCGTAGAACCCCAAACTATGGGCAATAACTCATGAAAATGGCCATAACACGCGAAAACGATGAGTTTTTGGTCATAATTCTCAAACATGTATCGGGTCTTACGAATCATGCACATCCCCTGGAACATCAAAACTAGGGCAATAGCTCATAAGCGGCCATAAAACAAAAAAACTACGAGTTTTTGGTCATGCCCTCAAACATGTATCGGGTATTATGGTCGTTGTACATCGCCCTGGAACCCCAAAACTGTGGGGAATAGCTCATAAAAAAGTCCATAAAATGCAAAAAAGATGTGTTTTTGGTGATAACTCTCAAACATGTAATTCGTCCTAGAACCCCAAAACTATAGGCAAGAGGTCATGAAAACAGCCATAAAATGCAAAAACACCGAGTTTTTGGTCATGCCTCTCAAACATGTAAAGCGCCCTGGAACCCCAAAACTATGAGGAATAGCACATGAAAATGGCCATAAAACACGAAAACGACGAGTTTTTGGTAATGCCCTCAAACATGTATCGGGTACTATGGTCGTTATAGATCTCTCTGGAACCCCAAAACCATAGGGAATAACTCATGAAAACGTCCACATAATGCAAAAAAAATATGAGTTTTTAGTTATAAATCTCAAACATGTAAATCGTCCTAGAGCCCTAAAACACTGGGCAAGAGGTCACGAAAATAGACCTAAAACGCAAAAACGATGAGTTTTTGGTCATACCTCTCAAACATGTATATCACCCTGAGACCCCAAAACTGTGGGCAATAGCTCATGAAAATGGCCATAAAACAAAAAAGACAAGTTTTTCGTCATAACTCTAAAACATGTAAAACACCCTAAAACCCAAAAAAATGTGGGGAATAACTCATGAAACCGTCCATAAAACGCAAAAAGATGAGTTTTCGGTCATAACTCTCAAACATGTAAATCGCTAAGGAACCCCAAAATTCTGGGCAATAGCTCATGAAAGCAGACCATAGAGCATGAAGTTGTGGTCATGCCTCACAAACATGTAAAGCCCCCTGAAACCCCAAAACCATGAGCAATAGCACAAGAAAACGGCCATAAAACACGAAAACAAAGAGTTCTTAGTGATGCCCTAAAACATGTATCAGGAACTATGGTCGTTGTAAATCACCTTAGAACCTCAAAATCGTGGGAAATAGCACATGAAAACGACCATAAAAGCATAAAAGCGAGTTTTTGGTCACAACTCTCAAACATGTAAGCGCACGGAACCCCAATAATGTGAGCAATAGCACATGAAAGCAGCGATTTTTGGTCATGCCCTCAAATATGTCACGGGTACTATGGCGTTGTAAATCATACTGGAACTATAAAACCATGGGGAATAACTCATGAAAACATCCACAAAATGCAAAAAAATATGAGTTTTGGTCATAACTCTCAAACATGTAAATCGCCCTAGAGCCCCAAAACTGTGGGCAATAGCTCACGAAAATGGCCATAAAAGCATAAAAGCAGCGAGTTTTGGTCATACCCTCAAACATGTAAATCACCACTGGAACCCCAAAGCGTGGTCAATAGCTCATGAAAATGGCCATAAAAGCATAAAAAAAGCGAGTTTTTCGTCATTAATCTAAAACATGTAAAATGCCCTAAAACCCCAAAAATGTGAGCAATAGATCATGATAAGCGCCATATAATGCAAAAAAGATGATTTTTGTCATAAATCTCAAACATGTAAATAGCCTTGGAACCCCAAAATTATGGCCAATAACTCATGAAAGCAGTAGTAAAACACGAAAGCAGCGAGTTTTGGTCATGCCCTCAGACATGTATCATTTTTAATATCTTTTTAAAAGCAGTAGAACCCCAAACTATGGGTAGTAACTCATAAAAATGGCCATCAACAGGAAAACTACGAGATTTTGGTCATAATTCTCAAACATGTATCGGGTCTTACGAATCATGCACATCCCCCTGGAACATCAAAACTAGGGGCAATAGCTCATGAAAACGGCCATAAAACAAAAAAAACTACGAGTTTTTGGTCATGCCCTCAAACATGTATCGGGTATTATGGTCGTTGTACATCGCCCTGGAACCCCAAAACTGTGGGGAATAACTCATAAAAAAGTCCATAAAATGCAAAAAAGATGTGTTTTTGGTGATAACTCTCAAACATGTAAATCGCCCTAGAACCCCAAAACTATAGGCAATAGCTCATGAAAACGGCCATAAAATGCAAAAACACCGAATTTTTGGTCATGCCTCTCAAACATGTAAAGCGCCCTGGAACCCCAAAACTATGAGGAATAGCACATGAAAATGGCCATAAAACACGAAAGCGACGAGTTTTTGGTAATGCCCTCAAACATGTATCGGGTACTATGGTCGTTATAGATATCTCTGGAACCCCAAAACCATAGGGAATAAATCATGAAAACATCCACAAAATGCAAAAAAATATATGAGTTTTTGGTTATAAATCTCAAACATGTAAATCGCCCTAGAGCCCTAAAACTATGGGCAAGAGGTCACGACAATAGCCCTAAAACGCAAAAACGATGAGTTTTTGGTCATACCTCTCAAACATGTAAATCACCCTGAAACCCCAAAACTGTGGGCAATAGCTCATGAAAATGGCCATAAAAGCATAAAAAGATGAGTTTTCGTCATAACTCTAAAACATGTAAAACACCTAAAACCCAAAAAATGTGGGGAATAACTCATGAAAGCAAATCCATAAAAGCATAAAAGATGAGTTTTCGGTCATAACTCTCAAACATGTAAATCGCTAAAGGCCCCAAAATTGTGGGCAATAGCTCATGAAAGCGGCCATAGAGCATAAGTTGTGGTCATGCCTCACAAACATGTAAAAGCGCCCTGAAACCCCAAAAACGTGAGCAATAGCACAAGAAAACAGCCATAAAACACGAAAACAAAGAGTTCTTAGTGATGCCCTAAAACATGTATCAGGAACTATGGTCGTTGTAAATCACCTTAGAACCTCAAAATCGTGGGAAATAGCACATGAAAAGCGACCATAAAAGCATAAAAGCAGCGAGTTTTTGGTCACAACTCTCAAACATGTAAAGCATACGGAACCCCAATAATGTGAGCAATAGCACATGAAAACGACGAGTTTTTGGTCATGCCCTCAAATATGTATCGGGTACTATGGCCGTTGTAAATCGCACTGGAACTATAAAACCATGGGGAATAACTCATGAAAACATCCACAAAATGCAAAAAATATGAGTTTTTGGTCAGAACTCTCAAACATGTAAATCGCCCTAGAGCCCCAAAACTGTGGGCAATAGCTCACGAAAATGGCCATAAAACGCAAAAAAGCAGCGAGTTTTTGGTCATACCCCTCAAACATGTAAATCACCCTGGAACCCCAAAACTGTGGTCAATAGCTCATGAAAATGGCCATAAAACGCAAAAAAGACGAGTTTTTCGTCATTAATCTAAAACATGTAAAATGCCCTAAAACCCCAAAAACGTGAGAAATAGATCATGATAACGGCCATATAATGCAAAAAAGATTATTTTTTGTCATAAATCTCAAACATGTAAATATCCTTCGAACCCCAAAATTATGGCCAATAACTCATGAAAACGGTCGTAAAATACGAAAACGACGAGTTTTTGGTCATGCCCTCAGACATGTATCATTTTTTAATATGTTTTTAGAACGCCGTAGAACCCCAAACTATGGGCAATAACTCATGAAAATGGCCATAACACGCGAAAACTATGAGTTTTTGGTCATAATTCTCAAACATGTATCGAGTCTTACGAATCATGCACATCCCCCTGGAACATCAAAACTAGGGGCAATAGCTCATGAAAACGGCCATAAAACAAAAAAAACTACGAGTTTTTGGTCATGCCCTCAAACATGTATCGGGTATTATGGTCGTTGTACATCGCCCTGGAACCCCAAAACTGTGGGGAATAACTCATAAAAAGTCCATAAAATGCAAAAAAGATGTGTTTTTGGTGATAACTCTCAAACATGTAAATCGCCCTAGAACCCCAAAACTATAGGCAATAGCTCATGAAAACGGCCATAAAATGCAAAAACACCGAATTTTTGGTCATGCCTCTCAAACATGTAAAGCGCCCTGGAACCCCAAAACTATGAGGAATAGCACATGAAAATGGCCATAAAACACGAAAGCGACGAGTTTTTGGTAATGCCCTCAAACATGTATCGGGTACTATGGTCGTTATAGATCTCTCTGGAACCCCAAAACCATAGGGAATAACTCATGAAAACGTCCACAAAATGCAAAAAAAATATGAGTTTTTGGTTATAAATCTCAAACATGTAAATCGCCCTAGAGCCCTAAAACTATGGGCAAGAGGTCACGAAAATAGCCCTAAAGCATAAAAGCGATGAGTTTTTGGTCATACCTCTCAAACATGTAAATCACCCTGAAACCCCAAAACTGTGGGCAATAGATCATGAAAATGGCCATAAAACGCAAAAAGACGAGTTTTTCGTCATAACTCAAAAACATGTAAAACACCCTAAAACCCGAAAAATGTGGGAATAACTCATGAAACCGTCCATAAAACGCAAAAAGATGAGTTTTCGGTCATAACTCTCAAACATGTAAATCGCTAAGGAACCCCAAAATTGTGGGCAATAGCTCATGAAAGCAGCCATAGAGCATGAAGTTGTGGTCATGCCTCACAAACATGTAAAGCCACAGAAACCCCAAAACCGTGAGCAATAGCACAAGAAAACGGCCATAAAACATGAAAACAAAGAGTTCTTAGTGATGCCCCAAAACATGTATCAGGAACTATGGTCGTTGTAAATCACCTTAGAACCTCAAAACCGTGGGAAATAACACATGAAAACGACCATAAAAGCAGCGAGTTTTTGGTCACAACTCTCAAACATGTAAAGCGCCCTGGAACCCTAATAATGTGAGCAATAGCACATGAAAACGACGATTTTTTGGTCATGCCCTCAAATATGTACCGGGTACTATGGCCGTTGTAAATCGCACTGGAACTATAAAACCATGGGGAATAACTCATGAAAACATCCACAAAATGCAAAAAAAATATGAGTTTTTGGTCATAACTCTCAAACATGTAAATCGCCCTAGAGCCCCAGAACCGTGGGCTTTAGCTCACGAAAATGGCCATAAAAGCATAAAAGCAGCGAGTTTTTGGTCATACCCTCAAACATGTAAATCACTGGAACCCCAAAGCGTGGTCAATAGCTGATGAAAATGGCCATAAAACGCAAAAAAAACGAGTTTTTCGTCATTAATCTAAAACATGTAAAATGCCCTAAAACCCCAAAAATGTGAGCAATAGATTATAATAACGGACATATAATGCAAAAAAGATGATTTTTTTGTCATAAATCTCAAACATGTAAATAGCCTTGGAACCCCAAAATTATGGCCAATAACTCATGAAAACGGCCGTAAAACACGAACACGACGAGTTTTTGGTCATGCCCTAAGACATGTATCATTTTTTAATATTTTTTAAAACGCCGTAGAACCCCAAACTATGGGCAATAACTCATGAAAATGGCCATAACACGCGAAAACGATGAGTTTTTGGTCATAATTCTCAAACATGTATTGGGTCTTACGAATCATGCACATCCCCCTGGAACATCAAAACTAGGGGCAATAGCTCATGAAAACGGCCATAAAACAAAAAAAACTACGAGTTTTTCGTCATGCCCTCAAACATGTAGCGGGTATTATGGTCGTTGTACATCGCCCTGGAACCCCAAAATTGTGGGGAATAACTCATAAAAAAGTCCATAAAATGCAAAAAAGATGTGTTTTTGGTGATAACTCTCAAACATGTAAATCGCCCTAGAACCCCAAAACTATAGGCAATAGCTCATGAAAACGGCCATAAAATGCAAAAACACCGAGTTTTTGGTCATGCCTCTCAAACATGTATAGCGCCCTAGAACCCCAAAACTATGAGGAATAGCACATGAAAATGGCCATAAAACACGAAAGCAGAGTTTTGGTAATGCCCTCAAACATGTATCGGGTACTATGGTCGTTATAGATCTCTCTGGAACCCCAAAACCATAGGGAATAACTCATGAAAACGTCCACAAAATGCAAAAAAATATGAGTTTTTGGTTATAAATCTCAAACATGTAAATCTCCCTAGAGCCCTAGAACTATGGGCAAGAGGTCACGAAAATAGCCCTAAAGCATAAAAAGCGATGAGTTTTGGTCATACCTCTCAAACATGTAAATCACCACGAAACCCCAAAGCGTGGGCAATAGCTCATGAAAATGGCCATAAAAGCATAAAAGATGAGTTTTTAAGTCATAACTCTAAAACATGTAAAAACACCTAAAACCCAAAAATGTGGGGAATAACTCATGAAAGCAAGTCCATAAAAGCATAAAAAGATGAGTTTTTCGGTCATAACTCTCAAACATGTAAATCGCTAAGGAACCCCAAAATTGTGGGCAATAGCTCATGAAAGCAGCCATAGAGCATAAGTTGTGGTCATGCCTCACAAACATGTAAAAGCATACGAAACCCCAAAACCGTGAGCAATAGCACAAGAAAGCGGCCATAAAACATGAAAACAAAGAGTTCTTAGTGATGCCCTAAAACATGTATCGGGAACTATGGTGGGTTGTAAATCACCTTAGAACCTCAAAACCGTGGGAAATAACACATGAAAAGCGACCATAAAAGCATAAAAGCAGCGAGTTTTTTGTCACAACTCTCAAACATGTAAAGCGCCCTGGAACCCCAATAATGTGAGCAATAGCACATGAAAACGACGATTTTTTGGTCATGCCCTCAAATATGTACCGGGTACTATGGCCGTTGTAAATCGCACTGGAACTATAAAACCATGGGGAATAACTCATGAAAACATCCACAAAATGCAAAAAAATATGAGTTTTTGGTCATAACTCTCAAACATGTAAATCGCCCTAGAGCCCAAAAACTGTGGGCAATAGCTCACGAAAATGGCCATAAAACGCAAAAACGACGAGTTTTTGGTCATACCCCTCAAACATGTAAATCACCCTGGAACCCCAAAACTGTGGTCAATAGCTCATGAAAATGGCCATAAAACGCAAAAAAGACGAGTTTTTCGTCATTAATCTAAAACATGTAAAATGCCCTAAAACCCCAAAAATGTGAGCAATAGATCATGATAACGGCCATATAATGCAAAAAAGATGATTTTTTGTCATAAATCTCAAACATGTAAATAGCCTTGGAACCCCAAAATTATGGCCAATAACTCATGAAAGCAGTAGTAAAACCACGAAAGCAGCGAGTTTTGGTCATGCCCTCAGACATGTATCATTTTTAATATCTTTTTAAAAGCAGTAGAACCCCAAACTATGGGCAATAACTCATGAAAATGGCCATAACACGAAAGCGATGAGTTTTTGGTCATAATTCTCAAACATGTATCGGGTCTTACGAATCATGCACATCACCCTGGAACATCAAAACTAGGGGCAATAGCTCATGAAAACGGCCATAAAACAAAAAAACTACGAGTTTTTGGTCATGCCCTCAAACATGTATCGGGTATTATGGTCGTTGTACATCGCCCTGGAACCCCAAAACTGTGGGGAATAACTCATAAAAAGTCCATAAAATGCAAAAAAGATGTGTTTTTGGTGATAACTCTCAAACATGTAAATCGCCCTAGAACCCCAAAACTATAGGCAATAGCTCATGAAAACGGCCATAAAATGCAAAAACACCGAGTTTTTGGTCATGCCTCTCAAACATGTAAAGCGCCCTGGAACCCCAAAACTATGAGGAATAGCACATGAAAATGGCCATAAAACACGAAAACAACGAGTTTTTGGTAATGCCCTCAAACATGTATCGGGTACTATGGTCGTTATAGATATCTCTGGAACCCCAAAACCATAGGGAATAACTCATGAAAACGTCCACAAAATGCAAAAAAATATGAGTTTTTGGGTATAAATCTCAAACATGTAAATCGCCCTAGAGCCCTAAAACTATGGGCAAGAGGTCACGAAAATATCCCTAAAGCATAAAAGCGATGAGTTTTGGTCATACCCCTCAAACATGTAAATCACCCTGGAACCCCAAAACTGTGGTCAATAGCTCATGAAAATGGCCATAAAACGCAAAAAGACGGGTTTTTAGTCATAACTCTAAAACATGTAAAACACCCTAAAACCCAAAAAATGTGGGGAATCACTCATGAAAGCAAGTCCATAAAAGCATAAAAGATGAGTTTTGGTCATAACTCTCAAACATGTAAATCGCTAAGGAACCCCAAAATTGTGGGCAATAGCTCATGAAAAGCGGCCATAGAGCATGAAGTTGTGGTCATGCCTCACAAACATGTAAAAGCGCCTGAAACCCCAAAACCGTGAGCAATAGCACAAGAAAGCGGCCATAAAACATGAAAACAAAGAGTTCTTAGTGATGCCCTAAAACATGTATCGGGAACTATGGTGGTTGTAAATCACCTTAGAACCTCAAAACCGTGGGAAATAACACATGAAAACGACCATAAAAGCATAAAAGCGAGTTTTTGGTCACAACTCTCAAACATGTAAAGCGCCTGGAACCCCAATAATGTGAGCAATAGCACATGAAAGCAGCGATTTTTGGTCATGCCCTCAAATATGTACGGGTACTATGGCGTTGTAAATCGCCTTGGAACTATAAAACCATGGGGAATAACTCATGAAAACATCCACAAAATGCAAAAAAATATGAGTTTTTGGTCATAACTCTCAAACATGTAAATCGCCCTAGAGCCCCAAAAGCTGTGGGCAATAGCTCACGAAAATGGCCATAAAAGCATAAAAGCAGCGAGTTTTGGTCATGCCCCTCAAACATGTAAATCACCCTGGAACCCCAAAACTGTGGTCAATAGCTCATGAAAATTGCCATAAAATGCAAAAAAGACGAGTTTTTCGTCATTAATCTAAAACATGTAAAATGCCCTAAAACCCCAAAAATGTGAGCAATAGATCATGATAACTACCCTATAATGCAAAAAAGATGATTTTTTGTCATAAATCTCAAACATGTAAATAGCCTTGGAACCCCAAAATTATGGCCAATAACTCATGAAAACGGCCGTAAAACACGAAAACAACGAGTTTTTGGTCATGCCCTCAGACATGTACCATTTTTTAATATCTTTTTAGAACGCCGTAGAACCCCAAACTATGGGCAATAACTCATGAAAATGGCCATAACACGCGAAAACGATGATTTTTTGGTCATAATTCTCAAACATGTATCGAGTCTGACGAATCATGCACATCCCCCTGGAACATCAAAATTAGGGGCAATAGCTCATAAAAACGGCCATAAAACAAAAAAAACTACGAGTTTTTGATCATGCCCTCTAACATGTATCGGGTATTATGGTCGTTGTACATCGCCCTGGAACCCCAAAACTTTGGGGAATAACTCATAAAAAAGTCCATAAAATGCAAAAAAGATGTGTTTTTGGTGATAACTCTCAAACATGTAAATCGCCCTAGAACCCCAAAACTATAGGCAATAGCTCATGAAAACGGCCATAAAATGCAAAAACACCGAATTTTTGGTCATGCCTCTCAAACATGTAAAGCGCCCTGGAACCCCAAAACTATGAGGAATAGCACATGAAAACGGCCGTAAAACACGAAAACAACGAGTTTTTGGTAATGCCCTCAGACATGTATCGGGTACTATGGTGGTTATAGATCTCTGGAACCCCAAAACCATAGGGAATAACTCATGAAAGCGTCCACAAAATGCAAAAAAATATGAGTTTTGGTTATAAATCTCAAACATGTAAATCGCCCTAGAGCCCTAAAACTATGGGCAAGAGGTCACGAAAATAGCCCTAAAGCATAAAAGCGATGAGTTTTGGTCATACCTCTCAAACATGTAAATCACCACGAAACCCCAAAGCTGTGGGCAATAGCTCATGAAAATGGCCATAAAAGCATAAAAAGATGAGTTTTCGTCATAACTCTAAAACATGTAAAACACCCTAAAACCCAAAAATGTGGGAATAACTCATGAAACCGTCCATAAAAGCATAAAAGATGAGTTTTGGTCATAACTCTCAAACATGTAAATCGCTAAGGAACCCCAAAATTGTGGGCAATAGCTCATGAAAAGCGGCCATAGAGCATAAGTTGTGGTCATGCCTCACAAACATGTAAAGCCACAGAAACCCCAAAACCGTGAGCAATAGCACAAGAAAGCGGCCATAAAACATGAAAACAAAGAGTTCTTAGTGATGCCCTAAAACATGTATCGGGAACTATGGTCGTTGTAAATCACCTTAGAACCTCAAAACCGTGGGAAATAACACATGAAAACGACCATAAAGCATAAAAGCAGCGAGTTTTTGGTCACAACTCTCAAACATGTAAAGCGCCTGGAACCCCAATAATGTGAGCAATAGCACATGAAAAGCAGCGATTTTTGGTCATGCCCTCAAATATGTCACACCGGTACTATGGCCGTTGTAAATCATCGCTGGAACTATAAAACCATGGGAATAACTCATGAAAACATCCACAAAATGCAAAAAAATATGAGTTTTTGGTCATAACTCTCAAACATGTAAATCGCCCTAGAGCCCCAAAAGCTGTGGGCAATAGCTCACGAAAATGGCCATAAAAGCATAAAAGCAGTTTTGGTCATACCCCTCATACATGTAAATCACCCTTGGACCCCAAAACTGTGGTCAATAGCTCATGAAAATGGCCATAAAATGCAAAAAAGACGAGTTTTTCTTCATTAATCTAAAACATGTAAAATGCCCTCAAACCCATAAAATGTGAGCAATAGATCATGATAACGGCCATATAATGCAAATAGGATGATTTTTTTGTCATAAATCTCAAACATGTAAATAGCCTTGTAACCCCAAAATTATGGCCAATAACTCATGAAAACGGCCGTAAAACACGAAAACCACGAGTTTTTGGTCATGCCCTCAGACATGTATCATTTTTTAATATCTTTTAAAACGCCGTAGAACCCCAAACTATGGGAAATAACTCATGAAAATGGCCAGAACACGCGAAAACGATGAGTGTTTGGTCATAATTCTCAAACATGTATTGGGTCTTACGAATCATGCACATCCCCCTGGAACATCAAAACTAGGGGCAATAGCTAATGAAAACGGCCATCAAACAAAACAAAACTACGAGTTTTTGGTCATGCCCTCAAACATGTATCGGGTATTATGGTCGTTGTACATCTCCCTGGAACCCCAAAACTGTGGCGAATAACTCATAAAAAAGTCCATAAAATGCAAAAAAGATGTGTTTTTGGTGATAACTCTCAAACATGTAAATCGCCCTAGAACCCCCAAACTATAGGCAATAGCTCATGAAAACGGCCATAAAATGCAAAAACACCGAGTTTTTGGTCATGCCTCTCAAACATGTAAAGCGCCCTGGAATCCCAAAACTATGAGGAATAGCACATGAAAATGGCCATAAAACACGAAAACGACGAGTTTTTGGTAATGCCCTCAAACATGTATCGGGTACTATGGTCGTTATAGATCTCTCTGGAACCCCAAAACCATACGGAATAACTCATGAAAACGTCCACAAAATGCAAAAAAATATGAGTTTTTGGTTATAAATCTCAAACATGTAAATCGCCCTAGAGCCCTAAAACTATGGGCAAGAGGTCACGAAAATAGCCCTAAAACGCATAAAAAGCGATGAGTTTTGGTCATACCTCTCAAACATGTAAATCACCACGAAACCCCAAAGCTGTGGGCAATAGCTCATGAAAATGGCCATAAAAGCATAAAAGAGTTTTTTCGTCATAACTCTAAAACTTGTAAAACACCCTAAAACCCAAAAAAATGTGGGGAATAACTCATGAAACCGTCCATAAAACGCAAAAAGATGAGTTTTCGGTCATAACTCTCAAACATGTAAATCGCTAAGGAACCCCAAAATTCTGGGCAATAGCTCATGAAAAGCAGCCATAGAGCATAAGTTGTGGTCATGCCTCACAAACATGTAAAGCGCCACAGAAACCCCAAAACCGTGAGCAATAGCACAAGAAACGGCCATAAAACATGAAAACAAAGAGTTCTTAGTGATGCCCTAAAACATGTATCGGGAACTATGGTTGTAAATCACCTTAGAACCTCAAAACCGTGGGAAATAACACATGAAAGCGACCATAAAAGCATAAAAGCAGCGAGTTTTTGGTCACAACTCTCAAACATGTAAAGCATGGAACCCCAATAATGTGAGCAATAGCACATGAAAAGCAGCGATTTTTGGTCATGCCCTCAAATATGTACCGGGTACTATGGCGTTGTAAATCGCCTTTGGAACTATAAAACCATGGGAATAACTCATGAAAACATCCACAAAATGCAAAAAAATATGAGTTTTGGTCATAACTCTCAAACATGTAAATCGCCCTAGAGAGCCCCAAAACTGTGGGCAATAGCTCACGAAAATGGCCATAAAAGCATAAAAGCAGCGAGTTTTGGTCATACCCTCAAACATGTAAATCACCTGGAACCCCAAAGCGTGGTCAATAGCTCATGAAAATGGCCATAAAACGTAAAAAAGACGAGTTTTGCGTCATTAATCTAAAACATGTAAAATGCCCTAAAACCCCAAAAATGTGAGCAATAGATCATGATAACGGCCATATAATGCAAAAAAGATGATTTTTTGTCATAAATCTCAAACATGTAAATAGCCTTGGAACCCCAAAATTATGGCCAATAACTCATGAAAACGGTCGTAAAACCACGAAAGCAGCGAGTTTTTGGTCATGCCCTCAGACATGTATCATTTTTTAATATCTTTTTAAAACGCCGTAGAACCCCAAACTATGGGCAATAACTCATGAAAATGGCCATAACACGCGAAAACGATGAGTTTTTGGTCATAATTCTCAAACATGTATCGGGTCTTACGAATCATGCACATCCCCCTGGAACATCAAAACTAGGGGCAATAGCTCATGAAAACGGCCATAAAACAAAAAAAACTACGAGTTTTTGGTCATGCCCTCAAACATGTATCGGGTATTATGGTCGTTGTACATCGCCCTGGAACCCCAAAACTGTGGGGAATAACTCATAAAAAAGTCCATAAAATGCAAAAAAGATGTATTTTTGGTGATAACTCTCAAACATGTAAATCGCGCTAGAACCCCAAAACTATAGGCAATAGCTCATGAAAACGGCCATAAAATGCAAACACCGAGTTTTTGGTCATGCCTCTCAAACATGTAAAGCGCCCTGGAACCCGAAAACTATGAGGAATAGCACATTAAAATGGCCATAAAACACGAAAACGACGAGTTTTTGGTAATGCCCTCAAACATGTATCGGGTACTATGGTCTTTATAGATCTCTATGGAACCCCAAATCCATGGGGAATAACTCATGAAAACGTCCACAAAATGCAAAAAAATATATGAGTTTTTGGTTATAAATCTCAAACATGTAAATCGCCCTAGAGCCCTAAAACTATGGGCAAGAGGTCACGAAAATAGCCCTAAAGCATAAAAAGCGATGAGTTTTGGTCATACCTCTCAAACATGTAAATCACCTGAAACCCCAAAACTGTGGGCAATAGCTCATGAAAATGGCCATAAAAGCATAAAAGATGAGTTTTAAGTCATAACTCTAAAACATGTAAAAAACACCTAAAACCCAAAAAATGTGGGAATAACTCATGAAACCGTCCATAAAAGCATAAAAAGATGAGTTTTGGTCATAACTCTCAAACATGTAAATCGCTAAGGAACCCCAAAATTGTGGGCAATAGCTCATGAAAAGCGGCCATAGAGCATAAGTTGTGGTCATGCCTCACAAACATGTAAAGCGCCTGAAACCCCAAAACCGTGAGCAATAGCACAAGAAAGCGGCCATAAAACATGAAAACAAAGAGTTCTTAGTGATGCCCTAAAACATGTATCGGGAACTATGGTGGTTGTAAATCACCTTAGAACCTCAAAACCGTGGGAAATAACACATGAAAGCGACCATAAAAGCATAAAAGCGAGTTTTTGGTCACAACTCTCAAACATGTAAAAGCGCCTGGAACCCCAATAATGTGAGCAATAGCACATGAAAAGCAGCGATTTTTGGTCATGCCCTCAAATATGTACGGGTACTATGGCCGTTGTAAATCGCCTTTGGAACTATAAAACCATGGGGAATAACTCATGAAAACATCCACAAAATGCAAAAAATATGAGTTTTGGTCATAACTCTCAAACATGTAAATCGCCCTAGAGCCCCAAAAGCGTGGGCAATAGCTCACGAAAATGGCCATAAAAGCATAAAAGCAGCGAGTTTTTGGTCATACCCTCAAACATGTAAATCACCCTGGAACCCCAAAGCGTGGTCAATAGCTCATGAAAATGGCCATAAAAGCATAAAAAGGCGAGTTTTTAAGTCATTAATCTAAAACATGTAAAATGCCCTAAAACCCCAAAAATGTGAGCAATAGATCATGATAACGGCCATATAATGCAAAAAAAAGATGATTTTTTTGTCATAAATCTCAAACATGTAAATAGCCTTGGAACCACAAAATTATGGCCAATAACTCATGAAAACGGCCGTAAAACACGAAAACGACGAGTTTTTGGTCATGCCCTCAGACATGTATCATTTTTTCATATCTTTTTAAAAAGCCGTAGAACCCCAAACTATGGGCAATAACTCATGAAAATGGCCATAACACGCGAAAACGATGAGTTTTTGGTCATAATTCTCAAACATGTATCGGGTCTTACGAATCATGCACATCCCCCTGGAACATCAAAACTAGGGGCAATAGCTCATGAAAACGGCCATAAAACAAAAAAACTACGAGTTTTTGGTCATGCCCTCAAACATGTATCGGGTATTATGGTCGTTGTACATCGCCCTGGAACCCCAAAACTGTGGGGAATAACTCATAAAAAAGTCCATAAAATGCAAAAAAGATGTGTTTTTGGTGATAACTCTCAAACATGTAAATCGCCCTAGAACCCCAAAACTATAGGCAATAGCTCATGAAAACGGCCATAAAATGCAAAAACACCGAGTTTTAGGTCATGCCTCTCAAACATGTAAAGCGCCCTGGAACCCCAAAACTATGAGGAATAGCACATGAAAATGGCCATAAAACACGAAAACGGCGAGTTTTTGGTAATGCCCTCAAACATGTATCGGGTACTATGGTGCGTTATAGATCTCTGGAACCCCAAAACCATGAGGAATAACTCATGAAAGCGTCCACAAAATGCAAAAAAAATATGAGTTTTTGGTTATAAATCTCAAACATGTAAATCGCCCTAGAGCCCTAAAACTATGGGCAAGAGGTCCTGAAAATAGCCCTAAAGCATAAAAGCGATGAGTTTTGGTCATACCTCTCAAACATGTAAATCACCACAGAAACCCCAAAGCTGCTGGGCAATAGCTCATGAAAATGGCCATAAAAGCATAAAAAAGATGAGTTTTTATCATAACTCTAAAACATGTAAAACACCCTAAAACCCAAAAATGTGGGAATAACTCATGAAACCAATCCATAAAACGCAAAAAGATGAGTTTTCGGTCATAACTCTCAAACATGTAAATCGCTAAGGAACCCCAAAATTGTGGGCAATAGCTCATGAAAACTGCCATAGAACGTAAGTTGTGGTCATGCCTCACAAACATGTAAAGCGCCCTGAAACCCCAAAAACGTGAGCAATAGCACAAGAAAACAGCCATAAAACACGAAAACAAAGAGTTCTTAGTGATGCCCTAAAACATGTATCAGGAACTATGGTCGTTGTAAATCACCTTAGAACCTCAAAACCGTGGGAAATAGCACATGAAAACGGCCATAAAGCATAAAAGCAGCGAGTTTTTGGTCACAACACTCAAACATGTAAAGCGCCCTGGAACCCCAATAATGTGAGCAATAGCACATGAAAACAACGATTTTTTGGTCATGCCCTCAAATATGTATCGGGTACTATGGCCGTTGTAAATCGCACTGGAACTATAAAACCATGGGGAATAACTCATGAAAACATCCACAAAATGCAAAAAATATGAGTTTTTGGTCATAACTCTCAAACATGTAAATCGCCCTAGAGCCCCAAAACTGTGGGCAATAGCTCACGAAAATGGCCATAAAACGCAAAAACGACGAGTTTTTGGTCATACCCCTGAAACATGAAAATCACCCTGGAACCCCAAAACTGTGGTCAATAGCTCATGAAAATGGCCATAAAACGCAAAAAAGACGAGTTTTTCGTCATTAATCTAAAACATGTAAAATGCCCTAAAACCCCAAAAATGTGAGCAATAGATCATGATAACGGCCATATAATGCAAAAAAGATGATTTTTTGTCATAAATCTCAAACATGTAAATAGCCTTGGAACCCCAAAATTATGGCCAATAACTCATGAAAACGGCCGTAAAACACGAAAACGACGAGTTTTTGGTCATGCCCTCAGACATGTATCATTTTTTAATATCTTTTTAAAACGCCGTAGAACCCCAAACTATGGGCAATAACTCATGAAAATGGCCATAACACGCGAAAACGATGAGTTTTTGGTCATAATTCTCAAACATGTATCGGGTCTTACGAATCATGCACATCCCCCTGGAACATCAAAACTAGGGGCAATAGCTCATGAAAACGGCCATAAAACAAAAAAAACTACGAGTTTTTGGTCATGCCCTCAAACATGTATCGGGTATTATGGTCGTTGTACATCGCCCTGGAACCCCAAAACTGTGGGGAATAACTCATAAAAAAGTCCATAAAATGCAAAAAAGATGTGTTTTTGGTGATAACTCTCAAACATGTAAATCGCCCTAGAACCCCAAAACTATAGGCAATAGCTCATGAAAACGGCCATAAAATGCAAAAACACCGAATTTTTGGTCATGCCTCTCAAAATGTAAAGCGCCCTGGAACCCCAAAACTATGAGGAATAGCACATGAAAATGGCCATAAAACACGAAAGCAGAGTTTTTGGTAATGCCCTCAAACATGTATCGGGTACTATGGTGGTTATAGATCTCTCTGGAACCCCAAAACCATAGGAATAACTCATGAAAGCGTCCACAAAATGCAAAAAAATATGAGTTTTTGGTTATAAATCTCAAACATGTAAATCGCCCTAGAGCCCTAAAACTATGGGCAAGAGGTCACGAAAATAGCCCTAAAGCATAAAAGCGATGAGTTTTGGTCATACCTCTCAAACATGTAAATCACCACAGAAACCCCAAAACTGTGGGCAATAGCTCATGAAAATGGCCATAAAAGCATAAAAGATGAGTTTTCGTCATAACTCTAAAACATGTAAAACACCTAAAACCCAAAAATGTGGGGAATAACTCATGAAGCGATCCATAAAAGCATAAAAAGATGAGTTTTCGGTCATAACTCTCAAACATGTAAATCGCTAAGGAACCCCAAAATTGTGGGCAATAGCTCATGAAAGCGGCCATAGAGCATGAGTTGTGGTCATGCCTCACAAACATGTAAAGCGCCTGAAACCCCAAAACCGTGAGCAATAGCACAAAAGCGGCCATAAAACATGAAAACAAAGAGTTCTTAGTGATGCCCTAAAACATGTATCGGGAACTATGGTGGTTGTAAATCACCTTAGAACCTCAAAACCGTGGGAAATAACACATGAAAAGCGACCATAAAAGCATAAAAGCAGCGAGTTTTTGGTCACAACTCTCAAACATGTAAAGCATACGGAACCCCAATAATGTGAGCAATAGCACATGAAAGCAGCGATTTTTGGTCATGCCCTCAAATATGTACGGGTACTATGGCGTTGTAAATCGCCTTGGAACTATAAAACCATGGGAATAACTCATGAAAACATCCACAAAATGCAAAAAATATGAGTTTTGGTCATAACTCTCAAACATGTAAATCGCCCTAGAGCCCCAAAAGCGTGGGCAATAGCTCACGAAAATGGCCATAAAAGCATAAAAGCGAGTTTTTGGTCATACCCTCAAACATGTAAATCACCACGGAACCCCAAAGCGTGGTCAATAGCTCATGAAAATGGCCATAAAAGCATAAAAAAGGCGAGTTTTAAGTCATTAATCTAAAACATGTAAAATGCCCTAAAACCCCAAAAATGTGAGCAATAGATCATGATAACGACCATATAATGCAAAAAGATGATTTTTGTCATAAATCTCAAACATGTAAATAGCCTTGGAACCCCAAAATTATGGCCAATAACTCATGAAAGCAGTAGTAAAACACGAAAAGCAGAGTTTTGGTCATTCCCCCAGACATGTATCATTTTTTAATATCTTTTTAAAAAGCCGTAGAACCCCAAACTATGGGCAATAACTCATGAAGATGGACATAACACGCGAAAACGATGAGTTTTTGGTCATAATTCTCAAACATGTATCGGGTCTTACGAATCATGCACATCCCCCTGGAACATCAAAACTAGGGGCAATAGCTCATGAAAACGGCCATAAAACAAAAAAAAACTACGAGTTTTTGGTCATGCCCTCAAACATGTATCGGGTATTATGGTCGTTGTACATCGCCCTGGAACCCCAAAACTGTGGCGAATAACTCATAAAAAAGTCCATAAAATGCAAAAAAGATGTGTTTTTGGTGATAACTCTCAAACATGTAAATCGCCCTAGAACCCCCAAACTATAGGCAATAGCTCATGAAAACGGCCATAAAATGCAAAAACACCGAGTTTTTGGTCATGCCTCTCAAACATGTAAAGCGCCCTGGAACCCCAAAACTATGAGGAATAGCACATGAAAATGGCCATAAAACACGAAAACGACGAGTTTTTGGTAATGCCCTCAAACATGTATCGGGTACTATGGTCGTTATAGATCTCTCTGGAACCCCAAAACCATAGGGAATAACTCATGAAAACGTCCACAAAATGCAAAAAAAATATGAGTTTTTGGTTATAAATCTCAAACATGTAAATCGCCCTAGAGCCCTAAAACTCTGGGCAAGAGGTCACGAAAATAGCCCTCAAACACAAAAACGATGAGTTTTTGGTCATACCTCTCAAACATGTATATCACCCTGAAACCCCAAAACTGTGGGCAATAGCTCATGAAAATGGCCATAAAACGCAAAAAGACAAGTTTTTCGTCATAACTCTAAAACATGTAAAACACCCTAAAACCCAAAAAAATGTGGGGAATAACTCATGAAAGCAAATCCATAAAGCATAAAAGATGAGTTTTCGGTCATAACTCTCAAACATGTAAATCGCTAAGGAACCCCAAAATTGTGGGCAATAGCTCATGAAAGCGGCCATAGAGCATAAGTTGTGGTCATGCCTCACAAACATGTAAAGCGCCAGAAACCCCAAAACCGTGAGCAATAGCACAAGAAAGCGGCCATAAAACATGAAAACAAAGAGTTCTTAGTGATGCCCTAAAACATGTATCGGGAACTATGGTGGTTGTAAATCACCTTAGAACCTCAAAACCGTGGGAAATAACACATGAAAGCGACCATAAAAGCATAAAAGCAGCGAGTTTTTGGTCACAACTCTCAAACATGTAAAGCGCCCTAGAACCCCAATAATGTGAGCAATAGCACATGAAAACGACGATTTTTTGGTCATGCCCTCAAATATGTACCGGGTACTATGGCCGTTGTAAATCGCACTAGAACCATAAAACCATGGGGAATAACTCATGAAAACATCCGCAAAATGCAAAAAAATATGAGTTTTTGGTCATAACTCTCAAACCTGTAAAGCGCCCTAGAACCCAAAAACTGCGGGCAATAGCTCACGAAAATGGCCATAAAACACGAAAACAACGAGTTTTTGGTCATACCCCTCAAACATGTAAATCACCCTGGAACCCCAAAACTGTGGTCAATAGCTCATGAAAATGGCCATAAAACGCAAAAAAGACGAGTTTTTCGTCATTAATCTAAAACATGTAAAATGCCCTAAAACCCCAAAAATGTGAGCAATAGATCATGATAACGGCCATATAATGCAAAAAAGATGATTTTTTGTCATAAATCTCAAACATGTAAATAGCCTTGGAACCCCAAAATTATGGCCAATAACTCATGAAAACGGCCGTAAAACACGAAAACGACGAGTTTTTGGTCATGCCCTCAGACATGTATCATTTTTTAATATCTTTTTAAAAGGCCGTAGAACCCCAAACTATGGGCAATAACTCATGAAAATGGCCATAACACGCGAAAACGAAGAGTTTTTGGTCATAATTCTCAAACATGTATCGGGTCTTACGAATCATGCACATCCCCCTGGAACATCAAAACTAGGGGCAATAGCTCATAAAACGGCCATAAAAGAAAAAAACTATGAGTTTTTGGTCATGCCCTCAAACATGTATCGGGTACTATGGTCGTTGTACATCGCCCTGGAACCCCAAAACTGTGGGGAATACCTCATAAAAAAGTCCATAAAATGCAAAAAAGATGTGTTTTTGGTGATAACTCTCAAACATGTAAATCGCCCTAGAACCCCAAAACTATAGGCAATAGCTCATGAAAACGGCCATAAAATGCAAAAACACCGAGTTTTTGGTCATGCCTCTCAAACATGTAAAGCGCCCTGGAACCCCAAAACTATGAGGAATAGCACATGAAAATGGCCATAAAACACGAAAGCAGCGAGTTTTGGTAATGCCCTCAAACATGTATCGGGTACTATGGTGCGTTATAGATCTCTGGAACCCCAAAACCATAGGAATAACTCATGAAAAGCGTCCACAAAATGCAAAAAAATATGAGTTTTTGGTTATAAATCTCAAACATGTAAATCGCCCTAGAGCCCTAAAACTATGGGCAAGAGGTCACGAAAATAGCCCTAAAAGCATAAAAGCGATGAGTTTTGGTCATACCTCTCAAACATGTAAATCACCACTGAAACCCCAAAACTGTGGGCAATAGCTCATGAAAATGGCCATAAAAGCATAAAAAGATGAGTTTTTAAGTCATAACTCTAAAACATGTAAAACACCCTAAAACCCAAAAATGTGGGGAATAACTCATGAAAGCAAGTCCATAAAAGCATAAAAAGATGAGTTTTTGGTCATAACTCTCAAACATGTAAATCGCTAAGGAACCCCAAAATTGTGGGCAATAGCTCATGAAAAGCGGCCATAGAGCATAAGTTGTGGTCATGCCTCACAAACATGTAAAAGCGCCTGAAACCCCAAAACCGTGAGCAATAGCACAAGAAAGCGGCCATAAAACATGAAAACAAAGAGTTCTTAGTGATGCCCTAAAACATGTATCGGGAACTATGGTCGTTGTAAATCACCTTAGAACCTCAAAACCGTGGGAAATAACACATGAAAGCGACCATAAAAGCATAAAAGCAGCGAGTTTTGGTCACAACTCTCAAACATGTAAAGCATACGGAACCCCAATAATGTGAGCAATAGCACATGAAAAGCAGCGATTTTTGGTCATGCCCTCAAATATGTACCGAAGTACTATGGCGTTGTAAATCGCCTTTGGAACTATAAAACCATGGGAATAACTCATGAAAACATCCACAAAATGCAAAAAATATGAGTTTTTGGTCATAACTCTCAAACATGTAAATCGCCCTAGAGCCCCAAAACTGTGGGCAATAGCTCACGAAAATGGCCATAAAAGCATAAAAGCAGCGAGTTTTTGGTCATACCCTCAAACATGTAAATCACCACGGAACCCCAAAGCGTGGTCAATAGCTCATGAAAATGGCCATAAAAGCATAAAAAAAGGAGTTTTCGTCATTAATCTAAAACATGTAAAATGCCCTAAAACCCCAAAAATGTGAGCAATAGATCATGATAACGACCATATAATGCAAAAAGATGATTTTTGTCATAAATCTCAAACATGTAAATAGCCTTGGAACCCCAAAATTATGGCCAATAACTCATGAAAGCAGTAGTAAAACACGAAAGCAGCGAGTTTTGGTCATGCCCTCGAGACATGTATCATTTTTAATATCTTTTTAAAAGCAGTAGAACCCCAAACTATGGGCAATAACTCATGAAAATGGCCATAACAGCGAAAACGATGAGTTTTGGTCATAATTCTCAAACATGTATCGGGTCTTCAGAATCATGCACATCCCTGGAACATCAAAACTAGGGCAATAGCTCATAAGCGGCCATAAAACAAAAAAAACTACGAGTTTTGGTCATGCCCTCAAACATGTATCGGGTATTATGGTGGTTGTACATCCCTGGAACCCCAAAACTGTGGGAATAACTCATAAAAAAGTCCATAAAATGCAAAAAAGATGTGTTTTGGTGATAACTCTCAAACATGTAAATCGCCCTAGAACCCCAAAACTATAGGCAATAGCTCATGAAAGCAGCCATAAAATGCAAAAACACGAGTTTTTGGTCATGCCTCTCAAACATGTAAAGCATACAGAAACTCAAAACTATGAGGAATAGCACATGAAAATGGCCATAAAACACGAAAACGACGAGTTTTTGGTAATGCCCTCAAACATGTATCGGGTACTATGGTCGTTATAGATCTCTCTGGAACCCCAAAACCATACGGAATAACTCATGAAAACGTCCACAAAATGCAAAAAAATATGAGTTTTTGGTTATAAATCTCAAACATGTAAATCGCCCTAGAGCCCTAAAACTATGGGCAAGAGGTCACGAAAATAGCCCTAAAACGCAAAAACGATGAGTTTTTGGTCATACCTCTCAAACATGTAAATCACCCTGAAACCCCAAAACTGTGGGCAATAGCTCATGAAAATGGCCATAAAACGCAAAAAGACGAGTTTTTCGTCATAACTCTAAAACATGTAAAACACCCTGAAACCCCAAAAATGTGGGCAATAGCTCATGAAACCGATCCATAAAAGCATAAAAAGATGAGTTTTTGGTCATAACTCTCAAACATGTAAATCGCTAAGGAACCCCAAAATTGTGGGCAATAGCTCATGAAAAGCGGACCATAGAGCATGAAGTTGTGGTCATGCCTCACAAACATGTAAAGCATACAAACCCCAAAACCGTGAGCAATAGCACAAGAAAGCGGCCATAAAACATGAAAACAAAGAGTTCTTAGTGATGCCCTAAAACATGTATCGGGAACTATGGTGGTTGTAAATCACCTTAGAACCTCAAAACCGTGGGAAATAACACATGAAAAGACCATAAAAGCATAAAAGCGAGTTTTTGGTCACAACTCTAAAACATGTAAAGCGCCCTGGAACCCTAATAATGTGAGCAATAGCACATGAAAACGACGATTCTTTGGTCATGCCCTCAAATATGTACCGAGTACTATGGCCGTTGTAAATCGCACTGGAACTATAAAACAATGGGGAATAACTCATGAAAACATCCACAAAATGCAAAAAAATATGAGTTTTTGGTCATAACTCTCAAACATGTAAATCGCCCTAGAGCCCCAAAACTATGGTCAGTAGCTCACGAAAATGGCCATAAAACGCAAAAACGACGATTTTTTGGTCATACCCCTCAAACATGTAAATCACCCTGGAACCCCAAAACTGTGGTCAATAGCTCATGAAAATGGCCATAAAACGCAAAAAAGACGAGTTTTGCGTCATTAATCTAAAACATGTAAAATGCCCTAAAACCCCAAAAATGTGAGCAATAGATCATGATAACGGCCATATAATGCAAAAAAGATGATTTTTTGTCATAAATCTCAAACATGTAAATAACCTTGGAACCCCAAAATTATGTCCAATAACTCATGAAAACGGTCGTAAAACACGAAACAGCGAGTTTTGGTCATGCCCTCAGACATGTATCATTTTTTAATATCTTTTTAAAACGCCGTAGAACCCCAAACTATGGGCAATAACTCATGAAAATGGCCATAACACGCGAAAACGATGAGTTTTTGGTCATAATTCTCAAACATGTATCGGGTCTTACGAATCATGCACATCCCCCTGGAACATCAAAACTAGGGGCAATAGCTCATGAAAACGGCCATAAAACAAAAAAAACTACGAGTTTTTGGTCATGCCCTCAAACATGTATCGGGTATTATGGTCGTTATAGATCTCTCTGGAACCCCAAAACCATACGGAATAACTCATGAAAACGTCCACAAAATGCAAAAAAATATGAGTTTTTGGTTATAAATCTCAAACATGTAAATCGCCCTAGAGCCCTAAAACTATGGGCAAGAGGTCACGAAAATAGCCTAAAAGCATAAAAGCGATGAGTTTTGGTCATACCTCTCAAACATGTAAATCACCTGAAACCCCAAAACTGTGGGCAATAGCTCATGAAAATGGCCATAAAAAAGATGAGTTTTAAGTCATAACTCTAAAACATGTAAAACACCCTAAAACCCCAAAAATGTGGGAATAACTCATGAAACAGTCCATAAAAGCATAAAAGATGAGTTTTGGTCATAACTCTCAAACATGTAAATCGCTAAGGAACCCAAAATTGTGGGCAATAGCTCATGAAAGCAGCCATAGAGCATGAAGTTGTGGTCATGCCTCACAAACATGTAAAGCGCACGAAACCCCAAAACCGTGAGCAATAGCACAAGAAAACGGCCATAAAACATGAAAACAAAGAGTTCTTAGTGATGCCCTAAAACATGTATCAGGAACTATGGTCGTTGTAAATCACCTTAGAACCTCAAAACCGTGGGAAATAACACATGAAAACGACCATAAAGCATAAAAGCAGCGAGTTTTTGGTCACAACTCTCAAACATGTAAAGCGCCCTGGAACCCCAATAATGTGAGCAATAGCACATGAAAACGACGATTTTTTGGTCATGCCCTCAAATATGTACCGGGTACTATGGCCGTTGTAAATCGCACACTGGAACTATAAAACCATGGGGAATAACTCATGAAAACATCCACAAAATGCAAAAAAATATGAGTTTTTGGTCATAACTCTCAAACATGTAAATCGCCTAGAGCCCCAAAACTGGGCAATAGCTCACGAAAATGGCCATAAAAGCATAAAAGCAGAGTTTTGGTCATACCCTCAAACATGTAAATCACCCTGGAACCCCAAAGCGTGGTCAATAGCTCATGAAAATGGCCATAAAAGCATAAAAAAGCGAGTTTTTCGTCATTAATCTAAAACATGTAAAATGCCCTAAAACCCCAAAAATGTGAGCAATAGATCATGATAACGCCATATAATGCAAAAAGATGATTTTTGTCATAAATCTCAAACATGTAAATAGCCTTGGAACCCCAAAATTATGGCCAATAACTCATGAAAGCAGTAGTAAAACCACAGCAGCGAGTTTTTGGTCATGCCCTCAGACATGTATCATTTTTAATATCTTTTAAAAGCAGTAGAACCCCAAACTATGGGCAATAACTCATGAAAATGGCCATAACACGAAAGCGATGAGTTTTGGTCATAATTCTCAAACATGTATCGGGTCTTACGAATCATGCACATCCCCCTGGAACATCAAAACTAGGGGCAATAGCTCATGAAAACGGCCATAAAACAAAAAAAACTACGAGTTTTGGTCATGCCCTCAAACATGTATCGGGTATTATGGTCGTTGTACATCGCCCTGGAACCCCAAAACTGTGGGAATAACTCATAAAAAGTCCATAAAATGCAAAAAAGATGTGTTTTGGTGATAACTCTCAAACATGTAAATCGCCCTAGAACCCCAAAACTATAGGCAATAGCTCATGAAAAGCGCCATAAAATGCAAAAACACGAGTTTTTGGTCATGCCTCTCAAACATGTAAAGCGCTGGAACCCCAAAACTATGAGGAATAGCACATGAAAATGGCCATAAAACACGAGTTTTTGGTAATGCCCTCAAACATGTATCGGGTACTATGGTGCGTTATAGATCTCTGGAACCCAAAACCATAGGGAATAACTCATGAAAACGTCCACAAAATGCAAAAAAAAATATGAGTTTTGGTTATAAATCTCAAACATGTAAATCGCCTAGAGCCCTAAAACTATGGGCAAGAGGTCACGAAAATAGCCCTAAAAGCATAAAAGCGATGAGTTTTTGGTCATACCTCTCAAACATGTAAATCACCACAAACCCCAAAGCTGTGGGCAATAGCTCATGAAAATGGCCATAAAAGCATAAAAAGATGAGTTTTCGTCATAACTCTAAAACATGTAAAACACCCTAAAACCCAAAAATGTGGGGAATAACTCATGAAAGCAAATCCATAAAAGCATAAAAGATGAGTTTTGGTCATAACTCTCAAACATGTAAATCGCTAAGGAACCCCAAAATTGTGGGCAATAGCTCATGAAAGCAGCCATAGAGCATAAGTTGTGGTCATGCCTCACAAACATGTAAAGCGCCTGAAACCCCAAAACCGTGAGCAATAGCACAAGAAAAGCGGCCATAAAACATGAAAACAAAGAGTTCTTAGTGATGCCCTAAAACATGTATCGGGAACTATGGTGGTTGTAAATCACCTTAGAACCTCAAAACCGTGGGAAATAACACATGAAACGACCATAAAAGCATAAAAAGCAGCGAGTTTTGGTCACAACTCTCAAACATGTAAAGCGCCACGGAACCCCAATAATGTGAGCAATAGCACATGAAAGCAGCGATTTTTGGTCATGCCCTCAAATATGTACGGGTACTATGGCCGTTGTAAATCGCACTAGTGTTGCTGCCAAAACTCACCGTGAGCGTGGCGAAAGCAACACGAAGAGGGAGGCTCAGGACTGTGGTGGGCCACAGGTCCCTCGGGCGACGACCGCATAAAAGCTCGACAGCGTCACGGCTTGGTTCGAGGCGTTCCACGACCTATACCTGATCGGGAAGGTGATGGATTGTTCGATTGATTTCTGCATGATAAACAAGTATCGTAAAATTCGAGCCGTGATCGGCTCCCGGTTTCCAGCAAATCTTCTAGAGCCGATTAAACCCATGATTCTGCGTTAGATTGTTATGATAACATGGGGTTTTGCTTGATCATCACAAGTCAAATCGATCTCTGACGGTTTAATGTTTTCACCACGTAATCGGGCGTCTCGTAATTGAGCCTGGTACATACAAAAGACGAAGAATACTAATCCTAGAGGAGGCCTAATAACCAACGTGACGTCAATTACCGGAACAACTTCTCTAGAGCGAGTAAACTACGTTCTTATGTACTACTGGATCGTTCAACCCGTTTGTAAGGCCTGATTACGTAGATATCAAACTAAACCTTGGTTAACAAGGTACAACCATAATAGATCGGATCAACTAAATAAAGATCAAGCAAGATGCTACCCTTGCACTTGGGAAAAGGTGCAAGGGTAGCGAGATAACTAGAGGTAGCATAACTTCGACAATAATAATGAAAAGCACCGATGCTAGCCTCAAACAATCTATGATAAAGGTATTACTGCGCCATCAACAACGCTTGAGACGAGTAAAACCGGTGCTTATAAGTAAAATCTTGCCTAGATCGCAAGATGAGATCTAAGCGACACTACTACCTAAAGAAAACCCTAGAAACAAGGGGTGGCGATGCCGATATTGTGTTTGTTGTGAGCGTGATTGTCCTCCTTTTCGATAACCTTAGGTACATATTTATAGTCCGGAGACTCTCTACTTTTGGAATAACTCTACAACTCTATCTTTACCTAAACATAAACGGAACCTACACAAACACGAATCCTACTATGATACAAGATACACGGGCAATTTATCCCAAACCCACGCACTAGGCCAATCCAACAACACGTTGAATATCGTATCTTCCAAGCCCATCTTGATCGGCCCATCTCCGTCTTTGGCCAAAATACGGTGATAACACATGCCCCCTGGTTTTGGCAATGATAATTCCAAAACCACTGCGGTGTTTTTTCTTCTTCTCCTCTTTTTTTTTATCGTTGCCGCGTCGGCGAGAATGCGTGGCGTAACGAGAATCGATCACGCTACCCCTTCATCATGATGCCTGTCTTCTCAACTCCGCAATGCATGATTTGACGATTTTACAAAGGTCTGGGAAACCGCTATGGCATTGAACCGTCTCTCCACTATTCTCCTTATTTAAATTCGCCTGAACAGTTCGCAGTCCCCATCTTCCTCCAGTTGCCATAAAACCCTTCTTCCTCCGAAGAAAAACCCTCTTTCTCGCCATGGCCTCCTCTGCTTCCTCCGGTCTGTCCTCCCACGCCTCCAACTCGATGAATGACCGAGAGCCGACGCTAGAACACCCGAGGATGGCGGCGTACAACACTCTCGCCCCACAATGGTGGGATGAGAGGGGTTGGGACTTGTCACAGTCGGGAGGCGCGTCCATGACCGATGGAGGAAGATCTGCGCTTCCTCGCCGATGGGGAGGCGGAGGCGACAGCACCGAAGCCGACGCCATGTCTGGGGCGGCGTCGATTCCTCCGAGGAGGAGGAGGAGGACACCTCCTCAGGAGTACCAGCCGGTGAGGTACTTCATGCTGGGTCCGATGAAGACAAGAAGGCGACGAGGCGAGGAGGCCCTGCTTCTTCGGCCCGGCAGCCAGGCGATCGCGATGGCGAAGGCAATGAAGAAAGGCGGCAACGGCGACGGCGACGACCTCGGTCTAGATTAGGAATTCGTAGCAGATGGCGATAATATGCTCCCTTGTAATCCATCGGTCGTGTAAGCAATCCGCTTTTGAATGAATGAAAATCGCTTTCCGAAGATTGCCTTGTTAGCCCTGTTTTTGCCGATAACAAAAATAAGTCGATATTCAGAGCCGATAGCACCGTATCGGCTTTACCTTATTCGTTCTTCACGGTCAACCAAACTATAACTCAAAAGCCGATGCACCTCGGCTTTCCCAAAATCGTTAAAGGGCCAAAACTTGAGTCGCATCTTTAGGCACATTAGCAGCCATTTCTTGGTTTCAAGCGGTAACCTGCAACCCTTTGCAAGCAGGCGGCTGCGCCTTTTTCAAATGGGCCACCCAAATCTTCAATTGTCCATCGAAAACGTGCCCGAACAAACAACTTGTAACAAGCAGGATGAAGAACGAAACGAGATTGCCTAGGTAGATTGTGTCTATCTGATGCCCTCCTTGCCTTGAAGCATTTCTTTAGTAGCTTGTTTCTAGAGTCGATGACCGTGCATCGGCTATAGGGTTTACTATCCATCGTCTCC
>CP125974.1:60931785-61096325 GCA_030063025.1 Avena longiglumis | reverse complement strand
TTGGGGCTTTAGGGCCATTTTCATAAAGCCTGTAGAGACCCGACATATTTAAGAGTAAGGGCCAAAACTCGTTATTTTTATTTTAGGCCGCTTTCATGAGCTATTGCCCACAGCTTATGGATTCCGTGGGGATTCTCAAGGACCGCTACACCCGAGAAATGATTGAGAGTTCTAACCAAAAGTCGTTATTTTTGTGTTTTACGGCCGCTTTTCATGAGCTATTGCCCATAGTTTTGGGGTTTTAGGGCGATTTACAACGCACCGTAAGTCCCGATACATGTTTGAGAGTTATGACAAAAACTTGTCGTTTTCGCTTTTATGGCCATTTTCATGAGCTATTGCCAATAGTTTTGGGATTTTAGGCGATTTGCATGGCTTGAAAGACCCGATACATGTTTGAGAGTTAGGAGCAAAATCTCGTTGTTTTTATGCTTTAGGTGCTTTTAATGAGCTATAGCCCAGAATTTTTGGATTCAAGGGAATTTGCATGGCCTGTAAGACCCTATACATGTTTGAGAGTTATGACCAAAAACTCGTTGTTTTCGCGTTTTTTGGCCGTTTTCATGAGCTATTGCCCACAATTTTGGGGTTTTAGGGCGATTTTCATATCTTGTAAGACCCGATAAATGTTTGAGAGTTAGGGCCAAAATCTCGTTGTTTTCGTGATTTTAGGGCCGTTTTCATGATATATTGCCCAGAATTTTGGGATGCCAGCGGGATTTGGAAGGCCCATAAGACCCGAGAACTGTTTGAGAGTTATGACCGAAAACTCGTTGTTTTCGCGTTTTTGGCCATTTTCATGAGCTATTGCCCACAAATTTGGGGTTTTAGGGCGATTTTCATATCTTGTAAGACCCGATAAATGCTTGAGAGTTAGGGCCAAAATCACGTTGTTTTCACATTTTAGGTTTTTTTTCATGAGCTACTGCCCACAGTTTTCGGATTTTAGGGTGATATGTAAGGCCTGTAAGACCCGAGACATGTTTGAGAGTTATTAATGAAAACTCGTTATTTTCATGTTTTATGGCCGTTTTCATGAGCTATTGCCCATAATTTTGGGATTCCAGGGTGATTTGCAAGGCCCGTAAGACCCGATATATGTTTGAGATTTATGACCAAAAACTCATCGTTTTCGCATTTTATGGCCATTTTCATGAGCTATTGCCCACAGTTTGGGGGTTTTAGGGCGATTTTCATATCTTGTAAGACCTAATACATGTTTGAGAGTTAGATCCAAAATCACGTTGTTTTCGCGTTTTAGGGCCGTTTTCATGAGCTATTGCCCACGCTTATAATTCCGTGGGGTTTCAAGGCCTGTAACACCGAGACATGTTTGAGAGTTCTAACAAAAACTCGTTATTTTGTGTTTTACAGCCGCTTCATGAGCTATTGCCCAAAGATTATGGATTCCTGGGGATTTCAAGGCCTGTGAACACCCGAGACATGTTTGAAGTTCTAACCAAAACTCGTTATTTTTATGCTTTTAGGGCCGCTTATGAGCTATTGCCCACGCTTATGGATTCCGGGGATTCTCAAGGACCGCTACACCCGAGAAATGATTGAGAGTTCTAACCAAAAGTCGTTATTTTTGTGTTTTACGGCCGCTTTTCATGAGCTATTGCCCATAGTTTTGGGGTTTTAGGGCGATTTACAACCACCGTAAGTCCCGATACATGTTTGAGAGTTATGACAAAAACTTGTCGCTTTCGCTTTTATGGCCATTTTCATGAGCTATTGCCAATAGTTTTGGGATTTTAGGCGATTTGCATGGCTTGAAAGACCCGATACATGTTTGAGAGTTAGGAGCAAAATCTCGTTTTTATGCTTTAGGTGCTTTTAATGAGCTATAGCCCAGAATTTTCGATTCAAGGGAATTTGCATGGCCTGTAAGACCCGATGCATGTTTGAGAGTTATGACCAAAAACTCGTCTTTTTCCCGTTTTATGGCCGTTTTCATGAGCTATTGCCCATAGTTTTGGGGTTTTAGGGCGATTTGCATAGCTTGTAAGACCCAATACATATTTAAGAGTTAGGGCCAAAATCTCGTTGTTTTCGCGTTTTAGGGCTGTTTTCATGATATATTGCCCACAGTTTTGGGATTCCAGCGGGATTTGCAAGGCCCGTAAGACTTGAGACATGTTTGAGAGTTATGACTGAAAACTTGTTGTTTTCACTTTTTTGCCATTTTCATGAGCTATTTCCCACAATTTTGGGGTTGTAGGGCCATTTTCATATCTTGTAAGACCCGATAGATGTTTGAGAGTTAGGGCCAAAATCACGTTGTTTTCACATTTTAGGTTTTTTTCATGAGCTACTGCCCACAGTTTTCGGATTCTAGGGGGATTTGCATGGCCCGTAAGACCCGAGACATGTTTGAGAGTTATTAACGAAAACTCGTTATTTTCGTGTTTTATGGCCGTTTTCATGAGCTATTGCCCACAATTTTGGGATTCCAGGGTGATTTGCAAGGCTCGTAAGACCCGATATATGTTTGAGAGTTATGACCAAAAACTCATCGCTTTCGCATTTTATGGCCATTTTCATGAGCTATTGCCCACAGTTTTGGGGTTTTAGGGTGATTTTTATATCTTGTAAGACCCGATACATGTTTGAGAGTTAGGTCCAAAATCACGTTGTTTTCGCATTTTCGGGTCGTTTTGATGAGCTATTGCCCACAGTTTGCGAATTGTGGGGATTTCAAGGCCTGTAACACCCGAGACATGTTTGAGAGTTCTAACAAAAACTCGTTATTTTTGTGTTTTACCGCTTTCATGAGCTATTGCCCAAAGATTTGGGATTCTGTGGGATTTTCAAGGCCTGTAACACCCGAGACATGTTTGAGAGTTCTAACCAAAACTCGTTATTTTTTGTGCTTTAGGCCGCTTTTCATGAGCTATTGCCCATAGTTTTGGGATTCCAGGGATTTCCAAGGACCGTTACACCCGAGAAATGATTGAGAGTTCTAACAAAAAGTCGTTATTTTTGTGTTTTACGGCCGCTTTTCATGAGCTATTGCCCATAGTTTTGGGGGTTTTAGGGCGATTTACAACGACCGTAAGTCCCGATACATGTTTGAGAGTTATGACAAAAACTTGTCGCTTTCGCTTTTATGGCCATTTTCATGAGCTATTGCCCATAGTTTTGGGATTTTAGGGCGATTTGCATGGCTTGAAAGACCCGATACATGTTTGAGAGTTAGGAGCAAAATCTCGTTGTTTTTATGCTTTTAGGTGCCTTTTAATGAGCTATAGCCCAGATTTTGGATTCAAGGAATTTGCATGGCCTGTAAGACCCTATACATGTTTGAGAGTTATGACCAAAACTCGTTTTTTCGCTTTTGGCCATTTTCATGAGCTATTGCCCATAGTTTTGGGTTTTAGGGATTTGCATAGCTTGTAAGACCCGATACATATTTGAGAGTTAGCAAAATCTCGTTGTTTTCGTGATTTTAGGCCGCTTTTCATGATATATTTCCCACAGCTTTGGGATGCCAATGGATTTGAAGGCCCGTAAGACCCGATACATGTTTGAGAGTTCTAACTAAAATCTCGTTGTTTTCGCATTTTTGGCCATTTTCATGAGCTATTGCCCACAATTTTGGGTTTTTTGGGCAATTTTCATATCTGGTAAGACCCGATAAATGTTTGAGAGTTAGGGCCAAAATCACGTCGTTTTCATATTTTAGGTTTTTTCATGAGCTAGTGCCCACAGTTTTCGGATTCTAGGGGGATTTGCAAGGCCCATAAGACCCGAGACATGTTTGAGAGTTATAACCAAAAACTCGTTATTTTCGTGTTTTATGGCCGCTTTCATGAGCTATTGCCCACAATTTTGGGATTCCAGGTGATTTGCAAGGCTCTGTAAGACCCGATATATGTTTGAGAGTTATGACCAAAAACTCATCGTTTTTGATTTTATGGCCATTTTCATGAGCTATTGCCCACAGTTTTGGGGTTTTAGGGATTTTATATCTTGTAAGACCCGATACATGTTTGAGAGTTAGGTCCAAAATCACGTTGTTTTCGCTTTTAGGCTTTTCATGAGCTATTGCCCAAGCTATTCCGTGGGATTTCCAAGGCCCGTAACACCCGAGACATCTTTCAGAGTTCTAACAAAAAACTCGTTATTTTTGTGTTTTACCGCCGTTTTCATGAGCTATTACCCAAAGTTTGGGATTTTAGGGATTTCCAATCTTGTAACACCCGAGACATGTTTGAGAGTTCTAACCAAAACTCTCGTTTTTGCATTTTAGGGCTTTTTCATGAGCTATTGCCCACGTAGTTTTGGATTTAGGGGGATTCTCAAGACCGTAAGACCCGAGAAATGTTTGAGAGTTCTAACCAAAAGTCGTTATTTTTGTGTTTTATGGCTTTTCATGAGCTATTGCCCATAGTTTTGGGGTTTTAGGGATTTACAACGCTTGTAAGTCCCGATACATGTTTGAGAGTTATGACCAAAAACTTGTCGCTTTCGCTTTTATGGCCATTTTCATGAGCTATTGCCCATAGTTTTGGGATTTTAGGCGATTTGCATGGCTTGAAAGACCCGATACATGTTTGAGAGTTAGGACCAAAATCTCGTTGTTTTCGCTTTTAGGTGCTTTTAATGAGCTATTGCCCATTTTTTGGGGATTTGCATGGCCTGTAAGACCCGATACATGTTTGAGAGTTAGGGACAAAAACTCGTTTTTTGTGTTTTAGGGCCGTTTTCATGAGCTATTGCCCATAGTTTTGGGATTCAAGGGGATTTGCAAGGCCCTGTAAGACCCGATACATGTTTGAGAGTTATGACCAAAACTCGTTGTTTCGCTTTTATGGCCATTTTCATGAGCTATTGCCCACAATTTTGGGGTTTTAGGGCATTTTCATATCTTGTAAGACCCGATAAATGTTTGAGAGTTAGGGCCAAAATCACGTTGTTTTCACATTTTAGGGTTTTTTCATGAGCTATTGCCCACAGCTTTGGGATTCTAGGGGATTTGAAGGTCTGTAAGACCCGAGACATGTTTGAGAGTTATTAACCAAAACTCGTTATTTCGTGTTTTATGGCCGCTTTCATGAGCTATTGCCCACAATTTTGGGATTCTTAGGGATTTGCAAGGCTTGTAAGACCCGATATATGTTTGAGAGTTATGACCAAAACTCATCGTTTTGATTTTATGGCCATTTTCATGAGCTATTGCCCACAGTTTTGGGGTTTTAGGGGATTTTTATATCTTGTAAGACCCGATACATGTTTGAGAGTTAGGTCCAAAATCACGTTGTTTTCGTGTTTTAGGGCCGCTATGAGCTATTGCCCACAATTTTGGATTCCAGGGATTTCAAGGCCTGTAACACCCGAGACATGTTTGAGAGTTCTAACCAAAACTCGTTATTTTGTGTTTTATGGCCATTTTCATGAGCTATTGCCCAAAGTTTTGGGGTTTTAGGGCGATTTCTATATCTTGTAAGACCCGAGACATGTTTGAGAGTTCTAACCAAAATCACGTTATTTTATGCTTTTAGGGCCGCTTTCATGAGCTATTGCCCAGCTTATGGATTCCTGGGATTTCAAGGACCTGAACACCCGAGAAATGATTGAGAGTTCTAACCAAAAAGTCGTTATATTTTGTGTTTTACGGCCGCTTTCATGAGCTATTGCCCATAGTTTTGGGGTTTTAGGGCGATTTACAACGACCGTAAGTCCGATACATGTTTGAGAGTTATGACAAAAACTTGTCGTTTTCGCTTTTATGGCCATTTTCATGAGCTATTGCCTATAGTTTTGGATTTTAGGGCGGCATTTGCATGGCTTGAAAGACCGATACATGTTTGAGAGTTAGGAGCAAAATCTCTTGTTTTTATGCTTTAGGTGCTTTTAATGAGCTATAGCCCAGAATTTTTGGATTCAGGGAATTTGCATGGCCTGTAAGACCCTATGCATGTTTGAGAGTTATGACCAAAAACTCGTCTTTTTCCCGTTTTATGGCCGTTTTCATGAGCTATTGCCCATAGTTTTGGGGTTTTAGGGCGATTTGCATAGCTTGTAAGACACAATACATATTTAAGAGTTAGGGCCAAAATCTCGTTGTTTTCGCATTTTAGGGCCGTTTTCATGATATATTGCCCACAGTTTTGGGATTCCAGCGGGATTTGCAAGGCCCGTAAGACCTGAGACATGTTTGAGAGTTATGACTGAAAACTCGTTGTTTTTGCGTTTTTGGCCATTTTCATGAGCTATTGCCCACAATTTTGGGGTTGTAGGGCCATTTTCATATCTTGTAAGACCCGATAGATGTTTGAGAGTTAGGGCCAAAATCACGTTGTTTTCACATTTTAGGTTTTTTTCATGAGCTACTGCCCACAGTTTTCGGATTCTAGGGGGATATGCAAGGCCTGTAAGACCCGAGACATGTTTGAGGGTTATTAATGAAAACTCGTTATTTTCGTGTTTTATGGCCGTTTTCATGAGCTATTGCCCACAATTTTTGGGATTCCAGGGTGATTTGCAAGGCCCGTAAGACCCGATATATGTTTGAGAGTTATGACCAAAAACTCATCGCTTTCGCATTTTATGGCCATTTTCATCAGCTATTGCCCACAGTTTGGGGGTTTTAGGGCGATTTTCATATCTTGTAAGACTTAATACATGTTTGAGAGTTAGATCCAAAATCACGTTGTTTTCGCGTTTTAGGGCCGCTTTCATGAGCTATTGCCCACAGCTTATGATTCTGTGGGGATTTCCAAGGCCTGTAACACCCGAGACATGTTTGAGAGTTCTAACAAAAAACTCGTTATTTTTGTGTTTTACAGCCGTTTTCATGAGCTATTGCCCAAAGATTGTGGATTCCAGGGGGATTTCCAAGGCCCGTAACACCCGAGACATGTTTGAAGTTCTAACCAAAACTCGTTATTTTTATGCTTTAGGGCTTTTCATGAGCTATTGCCCATGCTTATGGATTCCAGGGGATTCTCAAGGACCGTTACACCGAGAAATGATTGAGAGTTCTAACCAAAAGTCGTTATTTTTGTGTTTTACGGCCGCTTTTCATGAGCTATTGCCCATAGTTTTGGGGTTTTAGGCGATTTACAACGACCGTAAGTCCCGATACATGTTTGAGAGTTATGACAAAAACTTGTCGCTTTCGCTGCTTTTATGGCCATTTTCATGAGCTATTGCCAATAGTTTTGGGATTTTAGGCGATTTGCATGGCTTGAAAGACCCGATACATGTTTGAGAGTTAGGAGCAAAATCTCGTTGTTTTTATGCTTTAGGTGCTTTTAATGAGCTATAGCCTGAATTTTGGATTCAAGGAATTTGCATGGCCTGTAAGACCCTATACATGTTTGAGAGTTATGACCAAAAACTCGCCTTTTCGCTTTTATGGCCGCTTTTCATGAGCTATTGCCCATAGTTTTGGGGTTCTAGGGCGATTTGCATAGCTTGTAAGACCCGATACATATTTGAGAGTTAGGGCCAAAATCTCGTTGTTTTCGCATTTTAGGGCCGCTTTCATGATATATTTCCCATGCTTTTGGGATGCCAATGGATTTGGAAGGCCCGTAAGACCCGATACATGTTTGAGAGTTATGACCGAAAACTCGTTGTTTTCGCGTTTTTTGGGCATTTTCATGAGCTATTGCCCACAATTTTGGGGTTTTAGGGCGATTTTCATATCTTGTAAGACCCGATAAATGTTTGAGAGTTAGGGCCAAAATCACGTTGTTTTCACATTTTAGGTTTTTTTCATAAGCTACTGCCTACGCTTTTGGATTCTAGGGGGATTTGCATGGCTCTTACGATCTGATACATGTTTGAGAATTATTAACGAAAACTCGTTATTTTCGTGTTTTTTGGCCGTTTTCATGAGCTATTGCCCACAATTTTGGGATTCCAGGGTGATTTGCAAGGCTCAGAAGACCCGATATATGTTTGAGAGTTATGACCAAAACTCATCGCTGTGATTTTATGGCCATTTTCATGAGCTATTGCCCACAGTTTTGGGGTTTTAGGCATTTTTATATCTTGTAAGACCCGATACATGTTTGAGAGTTAGGTCCAAAATCACGTTGTTTTCGTGTTTTAGGCCGTTTTCATGAGCTATTGCCCACGGTTTGTGAATTCCAGTGGGATTTCCAAGGTCCGTAACACCCCAGACATGTTTGAGAGTTCTAACAAAAACTCGTTATTTTTGTGTTTTTACAGTGCTTTCATGAGCTATTGCCCAAAGATTGCGATTCCAGGGGATTTCCAAGGTCTGTGAACACCCGAGACATGTTTATGAGTTCTAACCAAAAACTCGTTATTTTTATGCTTTTAGGGCTTTTCATGAGCTATTGCCCACAGCTTATGGATTCGTGGGGATTCTCAAGGACCGTTACACCCGAGAAATGATTGAGAGTTCTAACCAAAAGTCGTTATTTTTGTGTTTTACGGCCGCTTTCATGAGCTATTGCCCATAGTTTTGGGGTTTTAGGGCATTTACAACGACCGTAAGTCCCGATACATGTTTGAGAGTTATGACAAAAACTTGTCGTTTCTGCTTTTATGGCCATTTTCATGAGCTATTGCCAATAGTTTTGGGATTTTAGGGCGATTTGCATGGCTTGAAAGACCCGATACATGTTTGAGAGTTAGGAGCAAAATCTCGTTGTTTTTATGCTTTTAGGTGTGCTTTAATGAGCTATAGCCCGTAATTTTGGATTCAAGGGAATTTGCATGGCCTGTAAGACCCTATACATGTTTGAGAGTTATGACCAAAAACTCGCTTTTTCAAGGCTTTTATGGACGTTTTCATGAGCTATTGCCCATAGTTTTGGGGGTTTAGGGCGATTTGCATAGCTTGTAAGACCCGATACATATTTGAGAGTTAGGCCAAAATCTCGTTGTTTTCGATTTTAGGGCCGCTTTCATGATATATTTCCCACGCTTTGGGATGCCAGGGGATTTGGAAGGCCCGTAAGACCCGATACATGTTTGAGAGTTATGACCGAAAACTCGTTGTTTTCGCGTTTTTTGGCCATTTTCATGAGCTATTGCCCACAATTTTGGGGTTTTAGGGCGATTTTCATATCTTGTAAGACCCGATAAATGTTTGAGAGTTAGGGCCAAAATCACGTTGTTTTCGCCTTTTAGGTTTTTTTCATAAGCTATTGCCCACGCTTTGGATTCTAGGGGATTTGTATGGCCCTGAAGACCGAGACATGTTTGAGAGTTATTAACGAAAACTCGTTATTTTCGTGTTTTATGGCCGCTTCATGAGCTATTGCCCACAATTTTGGGATTCCAAGGTGATTTGCAAGGCTCGTAAGACCCGATACATGTTTGAGAGTTATGACCGAAAACTCGTTGTTTTCGCGTTTTTTGGCCATTTTAATGAGCTATTGCCCACAGTTTTGGGGTTTTAGGGCGATTTTTATATCTTGTAAGACCCGATACATGTTTGAGAGTTAGGTCCAAAATCATGTTGTTTTCGTGTTTTAGGGCCGTTTTCATGAGCTATTGCCCATGCTTATGGATTCTGTGGGGTTTCAAGGTCTGTAACACCTGAGACATGTTTGAGAGTTCTAACAAAAAACTCGTTATTTTTGTGTTTTACAGCCGTTTTCATGAGCTATTGCCCAAAGATTGCGATTGGGGATTTCCAGGCCTGTAACACCCGAGACATGTTTGAAGTTCTAACCAAAAACTCGTTATTTTATGCTTTAGGCCGCTTTCATGAGCTATTGCCCACAGCTTATGGATTCCAGGGGATTCTCAAGGACCTGTTACACCTGAGAAATGATTGAGAGTTCTAACCAAAAAGTCGTTATTTTTGTGTTTTACGGCCGTTTTCATGAGCTATTGCCCATAGTTTTGGGGTTTTAGGCTTATTTACAACCGTAAGTCCCGATACATGTTTGAGAGTTATGACAAAAACTTGTCGCTTTTCTGCTTTATGGCCATTTTCATGAGCTATTGCCTATAGTTTTGGGATTTAGGGCGATTTGCATGGCTTGAAAGACCCGATACATGTTTGAGAGTTAGGAGCAAAATCTCGTTGTTTTTATGCTTTAGGTGGCTTTTAATGAGCTATAGCCCGTAATTTTGGATTCAAGGGATTTGCATGGCCTGTAAGACCCTATACATGTTTGAGAGTTATGACCAAAAACTCGTTTTTTCGCTTTTATGGCCATTTTCATGAGCTATTGCCCATAGTTTTGGGGTTTTAGGCTTTTTGCATAGCTTGTAAGACCCGATACATATTTGAGAGTTAGGGCCAAAATCTCGTTGTTTTGCATTTTAGGGCTTTTCATGATATATTTCCCACAGTTTTGGATGCCAGGATTTGGAAGGCCTGTAAGACCCGATACATGTTTGAGAGTTATGACCAAAAACTCGTTTTTTTTTTTGGCCATTTTCATGAGCTATTGCCCACAATTTTGGGTTTTAGGGCGATTTTCATATCTTGTAAGACCCGATAAATGTTTGAGAGTTAGGGCAAAATCACGTTGTTTTCGTGTTTTAGGCCGCTTTCATGAGCTATTGCCCAATTTTGGATTCTAGGGGATTTGCAAGGCCTGTAAGACCCGAGACATGTTTGAGAGTTATGACCAAAACTCGCTTTTTGTGTTTTATGGCCATTTTCATGAGCTATTGCCCACAGTTTTGGGGTTTTAGGGCGATTTATATCTTGTAAGACCCGATACATGTTTGAGAGTTAGGTCCAAAACACGTTGTTTTCGCTTTTAGGGCCGCTTTCATGAGCTATTGCCCACAATTTTGGATTCCAGGGGATTTGCAAGGCTGTAAGACCCGAGACATGTTTGAGAGTTCTAACCAAAACTCATATTTTTGTGTTTTATGGCCATTTTCATGAGCTATTGCCCAATTTTGGGGTTTTAGGATTTTCATATCTTGTAAGACCCGAGACATGTTTGAGAGTTAACCAAAATCACGTTATTTTCACTTTTAGGGCGCTTTCATGAGCTATTGCCCACAGTTTGGGATTCTAGGGGATTTCCAAGGACTGAACACCCGAGAAATGTTTGAGAGTTCTAACCAAAAGTCGTTATTTTTGTGTTTTACGGCCGCTTTCATGAGCTATTGCCCATAGTTTTGGGGTTTTAGGCTATTTACAACGCCCGTAAGTCCCGATACATGTTTGAGAGTTATGACCAAAACTTGTCGCTTTCGCTTTTATGGCCATTTTCATGAGCTATTGCCCATAGTTTTGGGATTTTAGGGGATTTGCATGGCTTGAAAGACCCGATACATGTTTGAGAGTTAGGAGCAAAATCTCGTTGTTTTTATGTTTTAGGTGCGCTTTAATGAGCTATAGCCCATAATTTTGGATTCAAGGGAATTTGCATGGCCTGTAAGACCCTATACATGTTTGAGAGTTATGACCAAAAACTCTTCGTGTTTCGCGTTTTATGGACATTTTCATGAGCTATTGCCCATAGTTTTGGGGTTTTAGGGGGATTTGCATAGCTTGTAAGACCCAATACATATTTGAGAATTAGGGCCAAAATCTCGTTGTTTTTGCATTTTAGGGCCGCTTCATGATATATTTCCCACGCTTTTGGATGCCCACGGGATTTGACAGGCCTGTAAGACCGGATGCTTGTTTGAGAGTTATGACCGAAAACTCGTTGTTTTCGTGTTTTTTGTCCATTTTGATGAGCTATTGCCCACAATTTTGGGGTTTTTGGGCCATTTTCATATCTTGTAAGACCCAATAAATGTTTGAGAGTTAGGGCCAAAATCACGTTGTTTTCACATTTTAGGTTTTTTTCATGAGCTACTGCCCACAGTTTTCGGATATTAGGGGGATTTGCAAGGCTCGTAAGACCCAAGACATGTTTGAGAGTTAATAACGAAAACTCGTTATTTTCTTGTTTTATGGCCGTTTTCATGAGCTATTGCCCACATTTTAGGGATTTAAGAGTTATTTGCATGGCCCGTAATACCCGAGACATGTTTGAGAGTTATTAACGAAAACTCGTTATTTTCGTGTTTTATGGCCGTTTTCATGAGCTATTGCCCACAGTTTTGGGGTTTTAGGGCGATTTTTATATCTTGTAAGACCCGATACATGTTTGAGAGTTAGGTCCAAAATCACGTTGTTTTCGCGTTTTAGGGCCGTTTTCATGAGCTATTGCCCAGCTTTGGATTCCATGGGATTTCCAAGGCCCTGAACACCCGAGACATGTTTGAGAGTTCTAACAAAAACTCAAGTTATTTTTGTGTTTCCATTTTCATGAGCTATTGCCCAAAATTTTGGGATTTTAGGATTTTCATATCTTGTAACACCCGAGACATGTTTGAGAGTTCTAACCAAAATCACGTTATTTTATTTTAGGCTTTTTCATGAGCTATTGCCCACAGTTATGGATTCTGGGGATTCTCAAGGACCGTTACACCCGAGAAATGATTGAGAGTTCTAACCAAAAGTCGTTATTTTTGTGTTTTACGGCCGCTTTCATGAGCTATTGCCCATAGTTTTGGGGTTTTAGGGCGATTTACAACGCACCGTAAGTCCCGATACATGTTTGAGAGTTATGACAAAAACTTGTCGCTTTCGCTTTTATGGCCATTTTCATGAGCTATTGCCCATAGTTTTGGGATTTTAGGGCGATTTGCATGGCTTGAAAGACCCGATACATGTTTGAGAGTTAGGAGCAAAATCTCGTTGTTTTTATGCTTTTAGGTGCGCTTTTAATGAGCTATAGCCTGTAGATTTTGGATTCAAGGGATTCAATGGCCTGTAAGACCCTATACATGTTTGAGAGTTATGACCAAAAACTCGTCTTTTTCGTGTTTTATGGCCGTTTTCATGAGCTATTGCCCATAGTTTTGGGGTTCTAGGGCGATTTGCATAGCTTGTAAGACCCGATACATATTTGAGAGTTAGGGCCAAAATCTCGTTGTTTTCGTGATTTTAGGGCTTTCATGATATATTTCCCACAGTTTTGGGATGCCATGGATTTGGAAGGCCCTGCCCAAGACCCGATACATGTTTGAGAGTTATGACAAAAAACTCGTTGTTTTCGCGTTTTTTGGCCATTTTCATGAGCTGTTGCCCACAATTTTGGGGTTTTAGGGCGATTTTCATATCTTGTAAGACCCGATAAATGTTTGAGAGTTAGGGCCAAAATCACGTTGTTTTCACATTTTAGGTTTTTTTCATGAGCTACTGCCCACTGTTTTCGGATTCTAGGGGGATTTGCATGGCCCGTAAGACCCGAGACATGCTTGAGAGTTATTAACGAAAACTCGTTATTTTCGTGTTTTTTGGCCGTTTTCATGAGCTATTGCCCACAATTTTGGGATTCCAGGGTGATTTGCAAGGCTCGTAAGACCCGATATATGTTTGAGAGTTATGACCAAAACTCGTCGCATTTTATGGCAATTTTCATGAGATATTGCCCACAGTTTTGGGGTTGTAGGGCGATTTTTATATCTTGTAAGACCCGATACATGTGTGAGAGTTAGGTCCAAAATCACGTTTTTTTCGCGTTTTAGGGCCGTTTTCATGATCTATTGCCCATGTAATTTGTGGGGGTTTCAAGGCCTGAATAACCCGAGACATGTTTGAGAGTTCTAACAAAAACTCGTTATTTTTGTGTTTTACTGCTTTTCATGAGCTATTGCCCAAAGATTATGCGGATTCCAGGGGATTTCCAAGGCTGTAACACCCGAGACATGTTTATGAAGTTCTAACCAAAAACTCGTTATTTTTATGCTTTAGGGCCGCTTTCATGAGCTATTGCCCACAGCTTATGGATTCCGTGGGGATTCTCAAGGACCGCTACACCGAGAAATGATTGAGAGTTCTAACCAAAAGTCGTTATTTTTGTGTTTTACGGCCGCTTTTCATGAGCTATTGCCCATAGTTTTGGGGTTTTAGGGCGATTTACAACGACCGTAAGTCCCGATACATGTTTGAGAGTTATGACAAAAACTTGTCGCTTTCGCTTTTATGGCCATTTTCATGAGCTATTGCCTATAGTTTTCGGATTTTAGGGCGATTTGCATGGCTTGAAAGACCAGATACATGTTTGAGAGTTAGGAGCAAAATCTCGTTGTTTTTTGCGTTTTAGGTGCGTTTTAATGAGCTATAGCCCAGAATATTTGGATTCAAGGGAATTTGCATGGCCTGTAAGACCCTATACATGTTTGAGAGTTATGACCAAAAACTCGTCTTTTTCGCGTTTTATGGCCGTTTTCATTAGCTATTGCCCATAGTTTTGGGGTTCTAGGGCGATTTGCATAGCTTGTAAGACCCGAAACATATTTGAGAGTTAGGGCCAAAATCTCGTTGTTTTCGTATTTTAGGGCTGTTTTCATGATATATTTCCCACAGTTTTCGGATGCCAACGGGATTTGGAAGACCTGTAAGACCCGATACATGTTTGAGAGTTATGACCGAAAACTCGTTGTTTTCGCGTTTTTTGGCCATTTTCATGAGCTGTTGCCCACAATTTTGGGGTTTTAGGGCGATTTTCATATCTTGTAAGACCCGATAAATGTTTGGGAGTTAGGGCCAAAATCACGTTGTTTTCACATTTTAGGATTTTTTCATGAGCTACTTCCCACAGTTTTTGGATTCTAGGGGGATTTTCATGGCCCGTAAGACCCGAGACATGTTTGAGAGTTATTAACGAAAACTCGTTATTTTCGTGTTTTATGGCCGTTTTCATGAGCTATTGCCCACAATTTTGGGATTCCAGGGTGATTTGCAAGGCTCGTAAGACCCGATATATGTTTGAGAGTTATGACCAAAAACTCATCGTGATTTTATGGCCGTTTTCATGAGCTATTGCCCACAGTCTTGGGGTTTTAGGGCGACTTTTATATCTTGTAAGACCCGATACATGTTTGAGAGTTAGGTCCAAAATCACGTTGTTTTCGTGCTTTAGGGCCGCTTTCATGAGCTATTGCCCACGCTTATAATTCTGTGGGGTTTCAAGGCCCTGTAATAACCCGAGACATGTTTGAGAGTTCTAACAAAAACTCGTTATTTTTGTGTTTTACATTGCTTTTCATGAGCTATTGCCCAAAGATTATGGATTCCAGGGGATTTCCAAGGCTGTAACACCCGAGACATGTTTATGAGTTCTAACCAAAACTCGTTATTTTTATGCTTTAGGCCGTTTTCATGAGCTATTGCCCACAGTTTGCGGATTCCAGGGGGATTCTCGAGGACCGTTACACCTGAGAAATGTTTGAGAGTTCTAACCAAAAAGTCGTTATTTTTGTGTTTTACGGCCGTTTTCATGAGCTATTGCCAATAGTTTTGGGATTTTAGGGCGATTTGCATGGCTTGAAAGACCCGATACATGTTTGAGAGTTAGGAGCAAAATCTTGTCGCTTTCGCTTTTATGGCCATTTTCATGAGCTATTGCCTATAGTTTTGGGATTTTAGGGCGATTTGCATGGCTTGAAAGACCCGATACATGTTTGAGAGTTAGGAGCAAAATCTCGTTGTTTTTTATGCTTTAGGTGCTTTTAATGAGCTATAGCCCAGAATTTTTGGATTCAAGGGAATTTGCATGGCCTGTAAGACCCTATACATGTTTGAGAGTTATGACCAAAACTCGCTTTTTTCGCTTTTATGGCTTTTTCATGAGCTATTGCCCATAGTTTTGGGGTTTTAGGGCGATTTGCATAGCTTGTAAGACCCGATACATATTTGAGAGTTAGGGCCAAAATCTCGTTGTTTTCGTATTTTAGGGCCGCTTTCATGATATATTTCCCACAGCTTTGGGATGCCAATGGATTTGAAGGCCTGTAAGACCCGATACATGTTTGAGAGTTATGACCGAAAACTCGTTGTTTTTTGGCCATTTTCATGAGCTATTGCCCACAATTTTGGGGTTTTAGGGATTTTCATATCTTGTAAGACCCGATAAATGTTTGAGAGTTAGGGCCAAAATCACGTTGTTTTCACATTTTAGGTTTTTTTCATGAGCTACCGCCTACGCTTTTGGATTCAAGGGAATTTGCATGGCCTGTAAGACCCGAGACATGTTTGAGAGTTATTAACGAAAACTCGTTATTTTCGTGTTTTATGGCCGTTTTCATGAGCTATAGCCCACAATTTTGGGATTCCAGGTGATTTGCAAGGCTCGAAGACCCGATATATGTTTGAGAGTTATGACCAAAAACTCATCGCTTTTTTGATTTTATGGCCATTTTCATGAGCTATTGCCCACAGTTTTGGGGTTTTAGGGCGATTTTCATATCTTGTAAGACCCGATACATGTTTGAGAGTTAGGTCCAAAATCACGTTGTTTTCGCGTTTCAGGGCCGTTTTCATGAGCTATTGCCCACGGTTTGTGAATTCCAGTGGGATTTCCAAGGTCCGTAACACCCCAGACATGTTTGAGAGTTCTAACAAAAACTCGTTATTTTTGTGTTCTACAGCCGTTTTCATGAGATATTGCCCAAAGTTTGCGGATTCCAGGGGGATTTCCAAGGCACGTAACACCCGAGACATGTTTGAGAGTTCTAACCGAAATCTCGTTATTTTATGCTTTTAGGGCTTTTCATGAGCTATTGCCCACAGCTTATGGATTCTGTGGGATTCTCAAGGACCGTTACACCTGAGAAATGATTGAGAGTTCTAACCAAAAAGTCGTTATTTTTGTGTTTTACGGCCGTTTTCATGAGCTATTGCCCATAGTTTTGGGGTTTTAGGGCGATTTACAACGACCGTAAGTCCCGATACATGTTTGAGAGTTATGACAAAAACTTGTCGCTTTCGCTTTTATGGCCATTTTCATGAGCTATTGCCTATAGTTTTGGGATTTTAGGGATTTGCATGGCTTGAAAGACCCGATACATGTTTGAGAGTTAGGAGCAAAATCTCGTTGTTTTTATGCTTTAGGTGCGTTTTAATGAGCTATAGCCTGTAATTTTTGGATTCAAGGGAATTTGCATGGCCTGTAAGACCCTATACATGTTTGAGAGTTATGACCAAAACTCGCCTTTTTCAAGGCTTTTATGGCCGCTTTTCATGAGCTATTGCCCATAGTTTAAGGGATTTAGGGCAATTTGCATAGCCTGTAAGACCCGATACATATTTAAGAGTTAGAGCCAAAATCTCGTTGTTTTCGCATTTTAGGGCCGTTTTCATGATATATTTCCCACAGTTTTGGGATGCCAACAGGATTTGGAAGACCTGTAAGACCCGATACATGTTTGAGAGTTATGACCGAAAACTCGTTGTTTTCGCCTTTTTTGGCCATTTTCATGAGCTGTTGCCCACAATTTTGGGGTTTTAGGGTGATTTTCTATCTTGTAAGACCCGATAAATGTTTGAGAGTTAGGGCCAAAATCACGTTGTTTTCACATTTTAGGATTTTTTCATGAGCTACTGCCTACGCTTGGATTCGAGGCGGTTTTGCATGGCCCGTAAGACCCGAGACATGTTTGAGAGTTATTAACGAAAACTCGTTATTTTCGTGTTTTATGGCCGTTTTCATGAGCTATTGCCCACAATTTTGGGATTCCAGGGTGATTTGCAAGGCTCGTAAGACCCGATATATGTTAGAGATTAATGACCAAAAACTCATCGCTTTGATTTTATGGCCATTTTCATGAGCTATTGCCCACAGCTTTGGGGTTTTAGGGCGATTTTTATATCTTGTAAGACCCGATACATGTTTGAGAGTTAGGTCCAAAATCACGTTGTTTTCGTGTTTTAGGGCCGCTTTTCATGAGCTATTGCCCACAGCTTATGAATTCCTGGGGGTTTCAAGGTCTGTAACACCCGAGACATGTTTGAGAGTTCTAACAAAAACTCGTTATTTTTGTGTTTTACAGCCGCTTTCATGAGCTATTGCCCAAAGATTATGGATTCTGTGGGGATTTCCAAGGTCTGTGTAACACCCGAGACATGTTTATGATAGTTCTAACCAAAACTCGTTATTTTTATGCTTTTAGGCGCTTTTCATGAGCTATTGCCCACAGTTTTCAGATTCCAGGGGGATTCTCAAGGACCGTTACACCTGAGAAATGATTGAGAGTTATAACCTAAAAGTCGTTATTTTTGTGTTTTACGGCCGTTTTCATGAGCTATTGCCCATAGTTTTGGGGTTTTAGGGCGATTTACAACAACCGTAAGTCCCGATACATGTATGAGAGTTAGAAAAAAAACTTGTCGTTTTCGCGTTTTATGGCCATTTTCATGAGCTATTGCCTATAGTTTGGGGCGATTTGCATGGCTTGAACGTCCCGATACATGTTTGAGAGTTAGGAGCAAAATCTCGTTGTTTTTGCGTTTTAGGTGCGTTTTAATGAGCTATAGCCCAGAATTTTTGGATTCAAGGGAATTTGCATGGCCTGTAAGACCCTATACATGTTTGAGAGTTATGACCAAAAACTCGTCTTTTTTCGCGTTTTATAGCCATTTTCTTGAGCTATTGCCCACAGTTTTGGGGTTTTAGGGCGATTTTTATATCTTGTAAGACCCGATACATGTTTGAGAGTTATGTCCAAAATCTCGTTGTTTTCGCATTTTAGGGCCGCTTCATGATATATATTTCCAGCTTTTGGGATGCCAGCGGGATTTGGAAGGCCCGTAAGACCCGATACATGTTTGAGAGTTATGACCGAAAACTCGTTGTTTTCGCGTATTTTGGCCATTTTCATGAGCTATTGCCCACAATTTTGGGTTTTTAGGGCGATTTTCATATCTTGTAAGACCCGATAAATGTTTGAGAGTTAGGACCAAAATCACGTTGTTTTCACATTTTAGGTTTTTTTCATGAGCTACTGCCCACAGATTTTGGATTCTAGGGGGATTTGCATGGCCCGTAAGACCCGAGACATGTTTGAGAGTTATTAACGAAAAATCGTTATTTTCGTGTTTTATGGCCGTTTTCATGAGCTATTGCCCACAATTTTGGGATTCCAGGGTGATTTGCAAGGCTCGTAAGACCCGATATATGTTTGAGAGTTATGACCAAAAACTCATCGTTTTTCGCATTTTATGGCCATTTTCATGAGCTATTGCCCACGCTTTTGGGTTTTAGGGCGATTTTTATATCTTGTAAGACCCGATACATGTTTGAGAGTTAGGTCCAAAATCACGTTGTTTTCGTGTTTTAGGGCGCTTTTCATGAGCTATTGCCCACAGCTTTGAATTTGTGGGGGTTTCCAAGGTCTGTGAACACCCGAGACATGTTTGAGAGTTCTAACAAAAACTCGTTATTTTTGTGTTTTACCGCTTTTCATGAGCTATTGCCCAAAGATTATGGATTCCTGTGGGGATTTCCAAGTCTGTAACACCCGAGACATGTTTGCGATAGTTCTAACCAAAAACTCGTTATTTTATGCTTTAGGGCCGCTTCATGAGCTATTGCCCACAGTTATGGATTCCGTGGGGATTCTCAAGGACCGCTACACCCGAGAAATGATTGAGAGTTCTAACCAAAAAGTCGTTATTTTTGTGTTTTACGGCCGCTTTCATGAGCTATTGCCCATAGTTTTGGGGTTTTAGGGCGATTTACAACGACCGTAAGTCCCGATACATGTTTGAGAGTTATGACAAAAACTTGTCGCTTTCTGCTTTTATGGCCATTTTCATGAGCTATTGCCTATAGTTTTGGGATTTTAGGGCGATTTGCATGGCTTGAAAGACCCGATACATGTTTGAGAGTTAGGAGCAAAATCTCGTTGTTTTTATGCTTTAGGTGCGTTTTAATGAGCTATAGCCCATAATTTTTGGATTCAAGGGAATTTGGATGGCCTGTAAGACCCTATACATGTTTGAGAGTTATGACCAAAAACTCGTCTTTTTCGCGTTTTATGGCCGTTTTCATGAGCTATTGCCCATAGTTTTGGGGTTTTAGGGCGATTTGCATAGCTTGTAAGACCCGATACATATTTGAGAGTTAGGGCCAAAATCTCGTTGTTTTCGCATTTTAGGGCCGTTTTCATGATATACTTCCCCAGGTATCAGGATGCCAGCGGGATTTGGAAGGCCCGTAAGACCCGATACATGTTTGAGAGTTATGACCGAAAACTCGTTGTTTTCGCGTTTTTTGGCCATTTTCATGAGCTATTGCCCACAATTTTGGGGTTTTAGGGCGATTTTCATATCTTGTAAGACCCGATAAATGTTTGAGAGTTAGGGCCAAAATCACGTTGTTTTCACATTTTAGGTTTTTTTTCATGAGCTACTGCCCACAGTTTTCGGATTCTAGGGGGATTTGCATGGCCCGTAAGACCCGAGACATGTTTGAGAGTTATTAACGAAAACTCGTTATTTTCGTGTTTTATGGCCGTTTTCATGAGCTATTGCCCACAATTTTGGGATTCCAAGGTGATTTGCAAGGCTCGTAAGACCCGATATATGTTTGAGAGTTATGACCAAAAACTCATCGTTTTTCGCATTTTATGGCCATTTTCATGAGCTATTGCCCACAGTTTTGGGGTTTTAGGGCGATTTTTATATCTTGTAAGACCCGATACATGTTTGAGAGTTAGGTCCAAAATCACGTTGTTTTCGCCTTTTAGGGCCGTTTTCATGAGCTATTGCCCACAGCTTTGTGGGGTTTCCAAGGTCTGTGAACACCCGAGACATGTTTGAGAGTTCTAACAAAAACTCGTTATTTTTGTGTTTTACAGCCGCTTTCATGAGCTATTGCCCAAAGATTGCGGATTCTGGGGATTTCCAAGGTCTGTAACACCCGAGACATGTTTGAAGTTCTAACCAAAACTCGTTATTTTTTATGCTTTAGGGCCGCTTTCATGAGCTATTGCCCACGCTTATGGATTCCTGGGGATTCTCAAGGACCGTTACACCGAGAAATGATTGAGTGTTCTAACCAAAAAGTCGTTATTTTTGTGTTTTACGGCCGTTTTCATGAGCTATTGCCCATAGTTTTGGGGTTTTAGGGCGATTTACAACGACCGTAAGTCCCGATACATGTATGAGAGTTATGACAAAAAACTTGTCGTTTTCGCGTTTTATGGCCATTTTCAGGAGCTATTGCCTATAGTTTTGGGATTTTAGGGCTATTTGCATGGCTTGAAAGACCCGATACATGTTTGAGAGTTATGACCGAAAACTCGTTGTTTTATGCTTTAGGTGCTTTTAATGAGCTATAGCCTGCGTAATTTTTGGATTCAAGGAATTTGCATGGCCTGTAAGACCCTATACATGTTTGAGAGTTATGACCAAAAACTCGTCTTTTCGTCGCTTTTATGGCTTTTCATGAGCTATTGCCCATAGTTTTGGGGTTTTAGGCGATTTGCATAGCTTGTAAGACCCGATACATATTTGAGAGTTAGGGCCAAAATCTCGTTGTTTTCGCATTTTAGGGCCGCTTTTCATGATATATTTCCCAGCTTTGGATGCCAATGGATTTGGAAGGCCTGTAAGACCCGATACATGTTTGAGAGTTATGACCGAAAACTCGTTGTTTTCGCGTTTTTTGGCCATTTTCATGAGCTATTGCCCACAATTTTGGGGTTTTAGGGCGATTTTCATATCTTGTAAGACCCGATAAATGTTTGAGAGTTAGGGCCAAAATCACGTTGTTTTCACATTTTAGGTTTTTTTTCATGAGCTACTTCCCTACGTTTTGGATTCTAGGGGGATTTGCATGGCCCGTAAGACCCGAGACATGTTTGAGAGTTATTAACGAAAACTCGTTATTTTCGTGTTTTATGGCCGTTTTCACGAGCTATTGCCCACAATTTTGGGATTCCAGGGTGATTTGCAAGGCTCGTAAGACCCGATATATGTTTGAGAGTTATGACCAAAAACTCACCGTTTCTCGCATTTTATGGCCATTTTCATCAGCTATTGCCCACAGTTTTGGGGTTTTAGGGCGATTTTTATATCTTGTAAGACCCGATACATGTTTGAGAGTTAGGTCCAAAATCACGTTGTTTTCGCGTTTTAGGGCCGTTTTCATGAGCTATTGCCCACAGTTTGCGAATTCCAGGGGGTTTCCAAGGCCCGTAACACCCGAGATATGTTTGAGAGTTCTAACAAAAAATTCGTTATTTTTGTGTTTACAGCCGTTTTCATGAGGTATTGCCCAAAGATTGCGGATTCCACGGGGATTTCCAAGGCCCGTAACACCCGAGACATGTTTGCGAGTTCTAACCAAAAACTCGTTATTTTTGCGTTTTAGGGCCGTTTTCATGAGCTATTGCCCGCAGTTTGCGGATTCCAGGGGGATTCTCAAGGACCGTTACACCTGAGAAATGATTGAGAGTTCTAACCAAAAAGTCGTTATTTTTGTGTTTTACGGCCGTTTTCATGAGCTATTGCCCATAGGTTTGGGGTTTTAGGCGATTTACAACGACCGTAAGTCCCGATACATGTTTGAGAGTTATGACAAAAAACTTGTCGTTTTCGCGTTTTATGGCCATTTTCATGAGCTATTGCCAATAGTTTTGGGATTTTAGGGCGATTTGCATGGCTCGAAAGACCCGATACATGTTTGAGAGTTAGGAGCAAAATCTCGTTGTTTTTGCGTTTTAGGTGCGTTTTAATGAGCTATAGCCCAGAATTTTTGGATTCAAGGGAATTTGCATGGCCTGTAAGACCCTATACATGTTTGAGAGTTATGACCAAAACTCGTCTTTTTCGCGTTTTATGGCCGTTTTCATGAGCTATTGCCCATAGTTTTGGGGTTATAGGGCGATTTGCATAGCTTGTAAGACCCGATACATATTTGAGAGTTAGGGCCAAAATCTCGTTGTTTTCGCATTTTAGGGCCGTTTTCATGATATATTTCCCACAGTTTTGGGATGCCAGCGGGATTTGGAAGGCCCGTAAGACCCGATACATGTTTGAGAGTTATGACCGAAAACTCGTTGTTTTCGCGTTTTTTGGCCATTTTCATGAGCTATTGCCCACAATTTTGGGGTTTTAGGGCGATTTTCATATCTTGTAAGACCCGATAAATGTTTGAGAGTTAGGGCCAAAATCACGTTGTTTTCACATTTTAGGTTTGTTTCATGAGCTACTTCCCACAGTTTTCGGATTCTAGGGGGATTTGCATGGCCCGTAAGACCCGAGACATGTTTGAGAGTTATTAACGAAAACTCGTTATTTTCGTGTTTTATGGCCGTTTTCATGAGCTATTGCCCACAATTTTGGGATTCCAAGGTGATTTGCAAGGCTCGTAAGACCCGATATATGTTTGAGAGTTATGACCAAAAACTCATCGTTTTTCGCATTTTATGGCCATTTTCATGAGCTATTGCCCACAGTTTTGGGGTTTTAGGGCGATTTTTATATCTTGTAAGACCCGATACATGTTTGAGAGTTAGGTCCAAAATCACGTTGTTTTCGTGTTTTAGGGCCGTTTTCATGAGCTATTGCCCACAGTTTGCGAATTCCAGGGGGGTTTCCAAGGCCCGTAACACCCGAGACATGTTTGAGAGTTCTAACAAAAAACTCGTTATTTTTGTGTTTTACAGCCGTTTTCATGAGCTATTGCCCAAAGATTATGATTCCATGGGGGTTTCCAAGGCCCGTAACACCCGAGACATGTTTGAGAGTTCTAACAAAAAACTCGTTATTTTTGTGTTTTACAGCCGTTTTCATGAGCTATTGCCCACAGTTTGCGGATTCCAGGGGGATTCTCAAGGACCGTTACACCTGAGAAATGATTGAGAGTTCTAACCAAAAAGTCGTTATTTTTGTGTTTTACGGCCGTTTTCATGAGCTATTGCCCATAGTTTTGGGGTTTTAGGGCGATTTACAACGACCGTAAGTCCCGATACATGTTTGAGAGTTATGACAAAAAACTTGTCGTTTTCGCGTTTTATGGCCATTTTCATGAGCTATTGCCTATAGTTTTGGGATTTTAGGGCGATTTGCATGGCTTGAAAGACCCGATACATGTTTGAGAGTTAGGAGCAAAATCTCGTTGTTTTTGCGTTTTAGGTGTGTTTTAATGAGCTATAGCCCAGAATTTTTGGATTCAAGGGAATTTGCATGGCCTGTAAGACCCTATACATGTTTGAGAGTTATGACCAAAAACTCGTCTTTTTCGCGTTTTATGGCCGTTTTCATGAGCTATTGCCCATAGTTTTGGGGTTTTAGGGCGATTTGCATAGCTTGTAAGACCCGATACATATTTGAGAGTTAGGGCCAAAATCTCGTTGTTTTCGCATTTTAGGGCCGCTCATGATATATTTCCCAGCTTTTGGATGCCAATGGATTTGGAAGGCCCGTAAGACCCGAAACATGTTTGAGAGTTATGACCGAAAACTCGTTGTTTTCTCGTTTTTGGCCATTTTCATGAGCTATTGCCCACAATTTTGGGGTTTTAGGGCGATTTTCATATCTTGTAAGACCCGATAAATGTTTGAGAGTTAGGGCCAAAATCACGTTATTTTCACATTTTAGGTCCTTTTTCATGAGCTATTGCCCACAGTTTTGGGGTTTTAGGGCGATTTTCATATCTTGTAAGACCCGATACATGTTTGAGAGTTAGGTCCAAAATCACGTTGTTTTCACATTTTAGGTTTGTTTCATGAGCGACTTCCCACAGTTTTCGGATTCTAGGGGGATTTGCATGGCCCGTAAGACCCGAGACATGTTTGAGAGTTATTAACGAAAACTCGTTATTTTCGTGTTTTATGGCCGTTTTCATGAGCTATTGCCCACAATTTTGGGATTCCAGGGTGATTTGCAAGGCTCGTAAGACCCGATATATGTTTGAGAGTGATGACCAAAAACACATCGTTTTTCGCATTTTATGGCCATTTTCATGAGCTATTGCCCACAGTTTTGGGGTTTTAGGGCGATTTTTATATCTTGTAAGACCCGATACATGTTTGAGAGTTAGGTCCAAACTCACGTTGTTTTCGCGTTTTAGGGCCGTTTTCATGAGCTATTGCCCAGCTTATGAATTCCGTGGGGTTTCCAAGGCCCGTAACACCCGAGACATGTTTGAGAGTTCTAACAAAAAACTCGTTATTTTTGTGTTTTACAGCCGTTTTCATGAGCTATTTCCCAAAGATTGCGGATTCCAGGGGGATTTTCAAGGACCGTAACACCCGAGACATGTTTGAAGTTCTAACCAAAAACTCGTTATTTTTATGCTTTTAGGCCGTTTTCATGAGCTATTGCCCACAGTTTGCGGATTCCAGGGGGATTCTCAAGGACCGTTACACCTGAGAAATGATTGAGAGTTCTAACCAAAAAGTCGTTATTTTTGTGTTTTACGGCCGTTTTCATGAGCTATTGCCCATAGTTTTGGGGTTTTAGGGCGATTTACAACGACCGTAAGTCCCGATACATGTATGAGAGTTATGACAAAAAACTTGTCGCTTTCGCTGCTTTTATGGCCATTTTCATGAGCTATTGCCTATAGTTTTGGGATTTTAGGCGATTTGCATGGCTTGAAAGACCCGATACATGTTTGAGAGTTAGGAGCAAAATCTCGTTGTTTTTATGCTTTTAGGTGCTTTTAATGAGCTATAGCCTGTAATTTTTGGATTCAAGGGAATTTGCATGGCCTGTAAGACCCTATACATGTTTGAGAGTTATGACCAAAAACTCGCCTTTTTCGCTTTTATGGCCGCTTTCATGAGCTATTGCCCATAGTTTTGGGGTTTTAGGCGATTTGCATAGCTTGTAAGACCCGATACATATTTGAGAGTTAGGGCCAAAATCTCGTTGTTTTCGCATTTTAGGGCCGCTTCATGATATATTTCCCCAGCTTTTGGATGCCAATGGATTTGGAAGGCCTGTAAGACCCGATACATGTTTGAGAGTTATGACCGAAAACTCGTTGTTTTTTTGGCCATTTTCATGAGCTATTGCCCACAATTTTGGGTTTTAGGCGATTTTCATATCTTGTAAGACCCGATAAATGTTTGAGAGTTAGGGCCAAAATCACGTTGTTTTCACATTTTAATGATATATTTTTTGGGATGCCAATGATTTGAAGGCCCGTAAGACCCGACACATGTTTGAGAGTTATGACCGAAAAATCGTTGTTTTCGCGTTTTTGGCCATTTTCATGAGCTATTGCCCAGAATTTTGGGGTTTTAGGGCGATTTTCATATATTGTAAGACCCGATAAATGCTTGAGAGTTAGGGCCAAAATCACGTTGTTTTCACATTTTAGGTCCTTTTTCATGAGCTATTTTAGGGGGATATGCAAGGCTTGTAAGACCCGAGACATGTTTGAGAGTTATTAATGACCGTTTTATGGCCATTTTCATGAGCTATTTCCCACAATTTTGGGATTCCAGGGTGATTTGCAAGGCCCGTAAGACCCGATATATGTTTGAGAGTTATGACCAAAACCTCATCGTTTTCGCATTTTATGGCCATTTTCATGAGCTATTGCCCACATTTTTGGGATTTTAGGGCGATTTTCATATCTTGTAAGACCTGATACATGTTTGAGAGTTAGATCTAAAATCACGTTGTTTTCGCGTTTTAGGGCCGTTTTGATGAGCTATTGCCCACAGTTTTCGGATTCCAGGGGGATTTCCAAGGCCCGTAGCACCCGAGACATGTTTGAGAGTTCTAACCAAAAACTCGTTATTTTTGTGTCTTATGGCCGTTTTCATGAGCTATTGCCCACAGTTTGCGATTCCGTGGGGATTTCCAAGGCCGTGAACACCCGAGACATGTTTGAAGTTCTAACCAAAACTCGTTATTTTATGCTTTAGGGCCGTTTTCATGAGCTATTGCCCACAGTTTGCGGATTCCAGGGGGATTCTCAAGGACCGTTACACCTGAGAAATGATTGAGAGTTCTAACCAAAAAGTCGTTATTTTTGTGTTTTACGGCCGTTTTCATGAGCTATTGCCCATAGTTTTTGGGTTTTAGGGCGATTTACAATGACCGTAAGTCCCGATACATGTATTAGAGTTATGACAAAAAACTTGTCGTTTTCGCGTTTTATGGCCATTTTCATGAGCTATTGCCTATAGTTTTGGGATTTTAGGGCGATTTGCATGGCTTGAACGACCCGATACATGTTTGAGAGTTAGGAGCAAAATCTCGTTGTTTTTTGTTTTAGGTGCGTTTTAATGAGCTATAGCCCAGAATTTTTGGATTCAAGGGAATTTGCATGGCCTGTAAGACCCTATACATGTTTGAGAGTTTTGACCAAAAACTCGTCTTTTTCGCGTTTTATGGCCGTTTTCATGAGATATTGCCCATAGTTTCGGGGTTTTAGGGCGATTTGAATAGCTTGTAAGACCCGATACATATTTGAGAGTTAGGGCCAAAATCTCGTTGTTTTCGCATTTTAGGGCCGTTTTCATGATATATTTCCCACAGTTTTTGGATGCCAGCGGGATTTGGAAGGCCCGTAAGACCCTATACATGTTTGAGAGTTATGACCGAAAACTCTTTTGGCCATTTTCATGAGCTATTGAAACTCGTTGTTTTCGCGTTTTTTGGCCATTTTCATGAGCTATTGCCCACAATTTTGGGGTTTTAGGGCGATTTTCATATCTTGTAAGACCCGATAAATGTTTGAGAGTTAGGGCCAAAATCACGTTGTTTTCACATTTTAGGTTTGTTTCATGAGCTACTTCCCATAGTTTTCGGATTCTAGGGGGATTTGCATGGCCCGTAAGACCCGAGACATGTTTGAGAGTTATTAACGAAAACTCGTTATTTTCGTGTTTTATGGCCGTTTTCATGAGCTATTGCCCACAATTTTGGGATTCCAAGGTGATTTGCAAGGCTCGTAAGACCCGATATATGTTTGAGAGTTATGACCAAAAACTCATCGTTTTTCGCATTTTATGGCCATTTTCATGAGCTATTGCCCACAGTTTTGGGGTTTTAGGGCTTTTTTCATATCTTGTAAGACCTGATACATGTTTGAGATTTAGGTCCAAAATCACATTGTTTTCGCGTTTTAGGGCCGTTTTCATGAGCTATTGCCCACGCTTATGCGATTTGTGGGGTTCCAAGGCCCGTAACACCCGAGACATGTTTGAGAGTTCTAACAAAAAACTCGTTATTTTTGTGTTTTACAGCCGTTTTCATGAGCTATTGCCCAAAGATTGCGGATTCCAGGGGGATTTCCAAGTCCCGTAACACCCGAGACATGTTTGCGAGTTCTAACCAAAAACTCGTTATTTTTGCGTTTTAGGGCCGTTTTCATGAGCTATTGCCCACAGTATGTGGATTCCAGGGGGATTCTCAAGGACTGTTACACCTGAGAAATGATTGAGAGTTCTAACCAAAAAGTCGTTATTTTTGTGTTTTAGGCCGTTTTCATGAGCTATTGCCCATAGTTTTGGTGTTTTAGGGCGATTTACAACGACCGTAAGTGCCGATACATGTATGAGAGTTATGACAAAAAACTTGTCGTTTTCGCGTTTTATGGCCATTTTCATGAGCTATTGCCTATAGTTTTGGGATTTTAGGGCGATTTGCATGGCTTGAATGACCCGATACATGTTTGAGAGTTAGGAGCAAAATCTCGTTGTTTTTGCGTTTTAGGTGCGTTTTAATGAGCTATAGCCCAAATTTTTGGATTTAAGGGAATTTGCATGGCCTGTAAGACCCTATACATGTTTGAGAGTTATGACCAAAAACTCGCTTTTTCGCGCTTTTATGGCCGCTTTCATGAGATATTGCCCATAGTTTTGGGGTTTTAGGGCGATTTGCATAGCTTGTAAGACCCGATACATATTTGAGAGTTAGGGCCAAAATCTCGTTGTTTCGCATTTTAGGGCCGTTTTCATGATATATTTCCAGCTTTTGGATGCCAAGGATTTGAAGGCCTGTAAGACCGATACATGTTTGAGAGTTATGACCGAAAACTCGTTGCTTTTTGGCCATTTTCATGAGCTTTTGGGATGCTAGCGGGATTTGGAAGGCCCGTAAGACCCTATACATGTTTGAGAGTTATGACCGAAAACTCGTTGTTTCGCGTTTTTTGGCCATTTTCATGAGCTATTGCCCACAATTTTGGGGTTTTAGTGCGATTTTCATATCTTGTAAGACCCGATAAATGTTTGAGAGTTAGGGCCAAAATCATGTTGTTTTCACATTTTAGGTTTGTTTCATGAGCTACTTCCCACAGTTTTCGGAGTCTAGGGGGATTTGCATGGCCCGTAAGACCCGAGACATGTTTGAGAGTTATTAACGAAAACTCGTTATTTTCGTGTTTTATGGCCGTTTTCATGAGCTATTGCCCACAATTTTGGGATTCCAAGGTGATTTGCAAGGCTCGTAAGACCCGATATATGTTTGAGAGTTATGACCAAAAACTCATCGTTTTTCGCATTTTATGGCCATTTTCATGAGCTATTGCCCACATTTTTGGGGTTTTAGGGCGATTTTTATATCTTGTAAGACCCGATACATGTTTGAGAGTTAGGTCCAAAATCACGTTGTTTTCGTGTTTTAGGGCCGTTTTCATGAGCTATTGCCCACAGCTATGTATTTCCGTGGGGTTTCAAGGCCCGTAACACCCGAGACATGTTTGAGAGTTCTAACAAAAATTCGTTATTTTTTGTGTTTACAGCCCGTTTTCATGAGCTATTGCCCAAAGATTGCGGATTCCTGGGGATTTCCAAGGCCCGTAACACCCGAGACATGTTTGAGAGTTCTAACAAAAAACTCGTTATTTTTGTGTTTTACAGCCGTTTTCATGAGCTATTGCCCAAAGATTGCGGATTCCAGGGGGATTCTCAAGGACCGTTACACCTGAGAAATGATTGAGTGTTCTAACCAAAAAGTCGTTATTTTTGTGTTTTACGGCCGTTTTCATGAGCTATTGCCCATAGTTTTGGGGTTTTAGGGCGATTTACAACGACCGTAAGTCCCGATACATGTATGAGAGTTATGACAAAAAACTTGTCGTTTTCGCGTTTTATGGCCATTTTCAGGAGCTATTGCCTATAGTTTTGGGATTTTAGGACGATTTGCATGGCTTGAAAGACCCGATACATGTTTGAGAGTTATGACCGAAAACTCGTTGTTTTTATGCTTTAGGTGCGTTTTAATGAGCTATAGCCCGTAATTTTTGGATTCAAGGGAATTTGCATGGCCTGTAAGACCCTATACATGTTTGAGAGTTATGACCAAAAACTCGCTTTTTCGCTTTTATGGCCGCTTTCATGAGATATTGCCCATAGTTTTGGGGTTTTAGGGCGATTTGCATAGCTTGTAAGACCCGATACATATTTGAGAGTTAGGGCCAAAATCTCGTTGTTTTCGCATTTTAGGGCCGTTTTCATGATATATTTCCCACGCTTTTGGATGCCACGGATTTGGAAGGCCTGTAAGACCCGATACATGTTTGAGAGTTATGACCGAAAACTCGTTGTTTCGCTTTTTGGCCATTTTCATGAGCTATTGCCCACAATTTTGGGTTTTAGGCGATTTTCATATCTTGTAAGACCCGATAAATGTTTGAGAGTTAGGGCCAAAATCACGTTGTTTTCACATTTTAATGATATATTTCCTTTGGGATGCCACGGATTTGGAAGGCCTGTAAGACCCGATACATGTTTGAGAGTTATGACCGAAAACTCGTTGTTTTCGCATTTTTTGGCCATTTTCATGAGCTATTGCCCACAATTTTGGGGTTTTAGGGCGATTTTCATATCTTGTAAGACCCAATAAATGTTTGAGAGTTAGGGCCAAAATCACGTTGTTTTCACATTTTAGGTTTGTTTCATGAGCTACTTCCCATAGTTTTCGGATTCTAGGGGGATTTGCATGGCCCGTAAGACCCGAGACATGTTTGAGAGTTATTAACGAAAACTCGTTATTTTCGTGTTTTATGGCCGTTTCCATGAGCTATTGCCCACAATATTGGGATTCCAGGGTGATTTGCAAGGCTCGTAAGACCCGATATATGTTTGAGAGTTATGACCAAAAAGACATCGTTTTTCGCATTTTATGGCCATTTTCATGAGCTATTGCCCACAGTTTTGGGGTTTTAGGGCGATTTTTATATCTTGTAAGACCCGATACATGTTTGAGAGTTAGGTCCAAAATCACGTTGTTTTCGTGTTTTAGGGCCGTTTTCATGAGCTATTGCCCACAGTTTGCGATTTCCAGGGGGGTTTCCAAGGCCCGTAACACCCGAGACATGTTTGAGAGTTCTAACAAAAAACTCGTTATTTTTGTGTTTTACAGCCGTTTTCATGAGCTATTGCCCAAAGATTGCGGATTCCAGGGGGATTTCCAAGGCCCGTAACACCCGAGACATGTTTGCGAGTTCTAACCAAAAACTCGTTATTTTTGCGTTTTAGGGCCGTTTTCATGAGCTATTGCCCACAGTTTGCGGATTCCAGGGGGATTCTCAAGGACCGTTACACCTGAGAAATGATTGAGAGTTCTAACCAAAAAGTCGTTATTTTTGTGTTTTACGGCCGTTTTCATGAGCTATTGCCCATAGTTTTGGGGTTTTAGGGCGATTTACAACGACCGTAAGTCCCGATACATGTATGAGAGTTATGACAAAAAACTTGTCGTTTTCGCGTTTTATGGCCATTTTCATGAGCTATTGCCTATAGTTTTGGGATTTTAGGGCGATTTGCATGGCTTGAACGACCCGATACATGTTTGAGAGTTAGGAGCAAAATCTCGTTGTTTTTGCGTTTTAGGTGCGTTTTAATGAGCTATAGCCCAGAATTTTTGGATTCAAGGGAATTTGCATGGCCTGTAAGACCCTATACATGTTTGAGAGTTATGACCAAAAACTCGTCTTTTTCGCGTTTTATGGCCGTTTTCATGAGATATTGCCCATAGTTTTGGGGTTTTAGGGCGATTTGCATAGCTTGTAAGACCCGATACATATTTGAGAGTTAGGGCCAAAATCTCGTTGTTTTCGCATTTTAGGGCCGTTTTCATGATATATTTCCCACAGTTTTTGGATGCCAGCGGGATTTGGAAGGCCCGTAAGACCCGATACATGTTTGAGAGTTATGACCGAAAACTCGTTGTTTTCGCGTTTTTTGGCCATTTTCATGAGCTATTGCCCACAATTTTGGGTTTTTAGGGCGATTTTCATATCTTGTAAGACCCGATAAATGTTTGAGAGTTAGGGCCAAAATCATGTTGTTTTCACATTTTAGGGATGATATATTTCACAGTTTTGGGATGCCAATGGATTTGGAAGCCCGTAAGACCCTATACATGTTTGAGAGTTATGACCGAAAACTCGTTGTTTTCGCGTTTTTTGGCCATTTTCATGAGCTATTGCCCACAATTTTGGGGTTTTAGGGCGATTTTCATATCTTGTAAGACCCGATAAATGTTTGAGAGTTAGGGCCAAAATCACGTTGTTTTCACATTTTAGGTTTGTTTCATGAGCTACTTCCCACAGTTTTCGGAGTCTAGGGGGATTTGCATGGCCCGTAAGACCCGAGACATGTTTGAGAGTTATTAACGAAAACTCGTTATTTTCGTGTTTTATGGCCGTTTTCATGAGCTATTGCCCACAATTTTGGGATTCCAAGGTGATTTGCAAGGCTCGTAAGACCCGATATATGTTTGAGAGTTATGACCAAAAACTCATCGTTTTTCGCATTTTATGGCCATTTTCATGAGCTATTGCCCACAGTTTTGGGGTTTTAGGCGATTTTTATATCTTGTAAGACCCGATACATGTTTGAGAGTTATGTGCAAAATCACGTTTTTTCGTGTTTTAGGGCCGTTTTCATGAGCTATTGCCCACAGTTTGCGAATTCCAGGGGGGGTTCCAAGGCCCGTAACACCCGAGACATGTTTGAGAGTTCTAACAAAAAACTCGTTATTTTTGTGTTTTACAGCCGTTTTCATGAGCTATTGCCCAAAGATTGCGGATTCCAGGGGGATTTCCAAGGCCCGTAACACCCGAGACATGTTTGCGAGTTCTAACCAAAAACTCGTTATTTTTGCGTTTTAGGGCCGTTTTCATGAGCTATTGCCCACAGTTTGCGGATTCCAGGGGGATTCTCAAGGACCGTTACACCTGAGAAATGATTGAGAGTTCTAACCAAAAAGTCGTTATTTTTGTGTTTTACGGCCGTTTTCATGAGCTATTGCCCATAGTTTTGGGGTTTTAGGGCGATTTACAACGACCGTAAGTCCCGATACATGTATGAGAGTTATGACAAAAAACTTGTCGTTTTCGCGTTTTATGGCCATTTTCATGAGCTATTGCCTATAGTTTGGGGATTTTAGGGCGATTTGCATGGCTTGAACGACCCGATACATGTTTGAGAGTTAGGAGCAAAATCTCGTTGTTTTTGCGTTTTAGGTGCGTTTTAATGAGCTATAGCCCAGAATTTTTGGATTCAAGGGAATTGCATGGCCTGTAAGACCCTATACATGTTTGAGAGTTATGACCAAAAACTCGTCTTTTTCGCGTTTTATGGCCGTTTTCATGAGATATTGCCCATGGTTTTGGGGTTTTAGGGCGATTTGCATAGCTTGTAAGACCCGATACATATTTGAGAGTTAGGGCCAAAATCTCGTTGTTTTCGCATTTTAGGGCCGTTTTCATGATATATTTCCCACAGTTTTTGGATGCCAGCGGGATTTGGAAGGCCCGTAAGACCCGATACATGTTTGAGAGTTATGACCGAAAACTCGTTGTTTTCGCGTTTTTTGGCCATTTTCATGAGCTATTGCCCACGATTTTGGGTTTTTAGGGCGATTTTCATATCTTGTAAGACCCGATAAATGTTTGAGAGTTAGGGCCAAAATCACGTTGTTTTCACATTTTAGGGCCGTTTTCATGATATATTTCCCACAGTTTTGGGATGCCAGCGGGATTTGGAAGGCCCGTAAGACCCTATACATGTTTGAGAGTTATGACCGAAAACTCGTTGTTTTCGCGTTTTTTGGCCATTTTCATGAGCTATTGCCCACAATTTTGGGGTTTTAGGGCGATTTTCATATCTTGTAAGACCCGATAAATGTTTGAGAGTTAGGGCCAAAATCACGTTGTTTTCACATTTTAGGTTTGTTTCATGAGCTACTTCCCACAGTTTTCGGAGTCTAGGGGGATTTGCATGGCCCGTAAGACCCGAGACATGTTTGAGAGTTATTAACGAAAACTCGTTATTTTCGTGTTTTATGGCCGTTTTCATGAGCTATTGCCCACAATTTTGGGATTCCAAGGTGATTTGCAAGGCTCGTAAGACCCGATATATGTTTGAGAGTTATGACCAAAAACTCATCGTTTTTCGCATTTTATGGCCATTTTCATGAGCTATTGCCCACAGTTTTGGGGTTTTAGGGCGATTTTTATATCTTGTAAGACCCGATACATGTTTGAGAGTTAGGTCCAAAATCACGTTGTTTTCGTGTTTTAGGGCCGTTTTCATGAGCTATTGCCCACGCTTATGCGATTCTGTGGGTTCGAAGGCCCGTAACACCCGAGACATGTTTGAGAGTTCTAACAAAAAAATTCGTTATTTTTGTGTTTTACAGCCGTTTTCATGAGCTATTGCCCAAAGATTGCGGATTCCAGGGGGATTTCCAAGGCCCGTAACACCCGAGACATGTTTGCGAGTTCTAACCAAAAACTCGTTATTTTTGCGTTTTAGGGCCGTTTTCATGAGCTATTGCCCACAGTTTTCAGATTCCAGGGGGATTCTCAAGGACCGTTACACCTGAGAAATGATTGAGAGTTATAACCTAAAAGTCGTTATTTTTGTGTTTTACTGCCGTTTTCATGAGCTATTGCCCATAGTTTTGGGGATTTAGGGCGATTTACAACAACCGTAAGTCCCGATACATGTATGAGAGTTAGACAAAAAACTTGTCGTTTTCACGTTTTATGGCCATTTTCATGAGCTATTGCCTATAGTTTGGGGCGACTTGCATGGCTTGAAAGACCCGATACATGTTTCAGAGTTAGGAGCAAAATCTCGTTGTTTTTGCGTTTTAGGTGCGTTTTAATGAGCTATAGCCCAGAATTTTTGGATTCAAGGGAATTTGCATGGCCTGTAAGACCCTATACATGTTTGAGAGTTATGACCAAAAACTCGTCTTTTTCGCGTTTTATGGCCGTTTTCATGAGATATTGCCCATAGTTTTGGGGTTTTAGGGCGATTTGCATAGCTTGTAAGACCCGATACATATTTGAGAGTTAGGGCCAAAATCTCGTTGTTTTCGCATTTTAGGGCCGTTTTCATAATATATTTCCCATCGGTTTTGGGTGCCAGAGGGAATTGGAAGGCCCGTAAGACCCGATCCATGTTTGAGAGTTGACCAAAACTCGTTGTTTCGCTTTTGGCCATTTTCATGAGCTATTGCCCACAATTTTGGGTTTTTAGGGCGATTTTCATATCTTGTAAGACCCGATAAATGTTTGAGAGTTAGGGCCAAAATCACGTTGTTTTCACATTTTAGGGCCGTTTTCATGATATATTTCCCACAGTTTTGGGATGCCAGCGGGATTTGGAAGGCCCGTAAGACCCTATACATGTTTGAGAGTTATGACCGAAAACTCGTTGTTTTCGCGTTTTTTGGCCATTTTCATGAGCTATTGCCCACAATTTTGGGGTTTTAGGGCGATTTTCATATCTTGTAAGACCCGATAAATGTTTGAGAGTTAGGGCCAAAATCATGTTGTTTTCACATTTTAGGTTTGTTTCATGAGCTACTTCCCACAGTTTTCGGAGTCTAGGGGGATTTGCATGGCCCGTAAGACCCGAGACATGTTTGAGATTTATTAACGAAAACTCTTTATTTTCGTGTTTTATGGCCGTTTTCATGAGCTATTGCCCACAATTTTGGGATTCCAAGGTGATTTGCAAGGCTCGTAAGACCCGATATATTTTTGAGAGTTATGACCAAAAACTCATCGTTTCTCGCATTTTATGGCCATTTTCATGAGCTATTGCCCACAGTTTTGGGGTTTTAGGGCGATTTTTATATCTTGTAAGACCCGATACATGTTTGAGAGTTAGTTCCAAAATCACGTTGTTTTCGTGTTTTAGGGCCGTTTTCATGAGCTATTGCCCACAGTTTGCGAATTCCAGGGGGGTTTCCAAGGCCCGTAACACCCGAGACATGTTTGAGAGTTCTAACAAAAAACTCGTTATTTTTGTGTTTTACAGCCGTTTTCATGAGCTATTGCCCAAAGATTGCGGATTCCAGGGGGATTTCCAAGGCCCGTAACACCCGAGACATGTTTGAGAGTTCTAACCAAAAACTCGTTATTTTTGTGTTTTAGGGCCGTTTTCATGAGCTATTGCCCACAGTTTGCGGATTCCAGGGGGATTCTCAAGGACCGTTACACCTGAGAAATGATTGAGAGTTCTAACCAAAAAGTCGTTATTTTTGTGTTTTACGGCCGTTTTCATGAGCTATTGCCCATAGTTTTGGGGTTTTAGGGCGATTTACAACGACCGTAAGTCCCGATACATGTATGAGAGTTATGACAAAAAACTTGTCGCTTTCTGCTTTTATGGCCATTTTCATGAGCTATTGCCTATAGTTTTGGGATTTTAGGGCGATTTGCATGGCTTGAACGACCCGATACATGTTTGAGAGTTAGGAGCAAAATCTCGTTGTTTTTGCGTTTTAGGTGTGTTTTAATGAGCTATAGCCCAGAATTTTTGGATTCAAGGAAATTTGCATGGCCTGTAAGACCCTATACATGTTTGAGAGTTATGACCAAAAACTCATGTTTTTCGCGTTTTATGGCCGTTTTCATGAGATATTGCCCATAGTTTTGGGGTTTTAGGGCGATTTGCATAGCTTGTAAGACCCGATACATATTTGAGAGTTAGGGCCAAAATCTCGTTGTTTTCGCATTTTAGGGCCGTTTTCATGATATATTTCCCACAGTTTTTGGATGCCAGCGGGATTTGGAAGGCCCGTAAGACCCGATACATGTTTGAGAGTTATGACCGAAAACTCGTTGTTTTCGCGTTTTTTGGCCATTTTCATGAGCTATTGCCCACAATTTTGGGTTTTTAGGGCGATTTTCATATCTTGTAAGACCCGATAAATGTTTGAGAGTTAGGGCCAAAATCACGTTGTTTTCACATTTTAGGGCCGTTTTCATGATATATTTCCCACAGTTTTGGGATGCCAGCGGGATTTGGAAGGCCCGTAAGACCCGATACATGTTTGAGAGTTATGACCGAAAACTCGTTGTTTTCGCGTTTTTTGGCCATTTTCATGAGCTATTGCCCACAATTTTGGGGTTTTAGGGCGATTTTCATATCTTGTAAGACCCGATAAATGTTTGAGAGTTAGGGCCAAAATCACGTTGTTTTCACATTTTAGGTTTGTTTCATGAGCTACTTCCCACAGTTTTCGGAGTCTAGGGGGATTTGCATGGCCCGTAAGACCCGAGACATGTTTGAGAGTTATTAACGAAAACTCGTTATTTTCGTGTTTTATGGCCGTTTTCATGAGCTATTGCCCACAATTTTGGGATTCCAAGGTGATTTGCAAGGCTCGTAAGACCCGATATATGTTTGAGAGTTATGACCAAAACTCATCGTTTTCGCATTTTATGGCCATTATCATGAGCTATTGCCCACAGCTTTTGGGGTTTTAGGCGATTTTTATATCTTGTAAGACCCGATACATGTTTGAGAGTTAGGTCCAAAATCACGTTGTTTTCGTGTTTTAGGGCCGCTTTTCATGAGCTATTGCCCACAGTTTGCGAATTCCGTGGGGTTTCCAAGGCCTGTAATCCCGAGACATGTTTGAGAGTTCTAACAAAAACTCGTTATTTTTGTGTTTTACAAAGCTTTCATGAGCTATTGCCCAAAGATTGCGATTCTGGGGATTTCAAGGCCTGTAACACCCGAGACATGTTTGAAGTTCTAACCAAAACTCGTTATTTTTATGCGTTTAGGGCCGCTTTTCATGAGCTATTGCCCACGCTTATGGATTCCGTGGGGATTCTCAAGGACCGTTACACCGAGAAATGATTGAGAGTTCTAACCAAAAAGTCGTTATTTTTGTGTTTTACGGCCGTTTTCATGAGCTATTGCCCATAGTTTTGGGGTTTTAGGGCGATTTACAACGACCGTAAGTCCCGATACATGTATGAGAGTTATGACAAAAAACTTGTAGTTTTCGCGTTTTATGGCCATTTTCATGAGCTATTGCCTATAGTTTGGGGATTTTAGGGCGATTTGCATGGCTTGAACGACCCGATACATGTTTGAGAGTTAGGAGCAAAATCTCGTTTGTTTTGTGTTTTAGGTGCGTTTTAATGAGCTATAGCCCAGAATTTTTGGATTCAAGGGAATTTGGAAGGCCTGTAAGACCTGAGACATGTTTGAGAGTTATGATAGAAAACTCGTTGTTTTCGCGTTTTATGGCCGTTTTCATGAGCTATTGCCCATAGTTTTGGGGTTTTAGGGAGATTTGCATAGCTTGTAAGACCCGATACATATTTGAGAGTTAGGGCCAAAATCTCGTTGTTTTCACATTTTCGGGCCATTTTCATGATATATCTCCCACAGTTTGAGGATGCCAGCGGGATTTGGAAGGCCCGTAAGACCCGAGACATGTTTGAGAGTTATGACCGGAAACTCGTTGTTTTCGCGTTTTTTGGCCATTTTCATGAGCTATTGCCCATAATTTTGGGGTTTTAGGGCGATTTTCATATCTTGTAAGACCCGATAAATGTTTGAGAGTTAGGGCCGAAATCACGTTGTTTTCACATTTTAGGTTTGTTTCATGAGCTAGTTCCCACAGTTTTCGGAGTCTAGGGGGATTTGCATGGCCCGTAAGACCCGAGACATGTTTGAGAGTTATTAACGAAAACTCGTTATTTTCGTGTTTTATGGCCGTTTTCATGAGCTATTGCCCACAATTTTGGGATTCCAGGGTGATTTGCAAGGCTCGTAAGACCCGATATATGTTTGAGAGTTATGACCAAAAACTCATCGTTTTTCGCATTTTATGGCCATTTTCATGAGCTATTGCCCACAGTTTTGGGGTTTTAGGGCGATTTTTATATCTTGTAAGACCCGATACATGTTTGAGAGTTAGGTCCAAAATCACGTTGTTTTCGCGTTTTAGGGCCGTTTTCATGAGCTATTGCCCACAGCTTATGCAATTCTGGGGGTTCCAAGGCCTGTAACACCCGAGACATGTTTGAGAGTTCTAACAAAAAACTCGTTATTTTTGTGTTTTACAGCCGTTTTCATGAGCTATTGCCCAAACATTGCGATTCGGGATTTCCAAGGTCTGTAACACCCGAGACATGTTTATAGTTCTAACCAAAAACTCGTTATTTTTTGCGCTTTAGGGCCGTTTTCATGAGCTATTGCCCACGCTTTGGATTCCGTGGGGATTCTCAAGGACCGTTACACCGAGAAATGATTGAGAGTTCTAACCAAAAAGTCGTTAATTTTGTGTTTTACGGCCGTTTTCATGAGCTATTGCCCATAGTTTTGGGGTTTTAGGCGATTTACAACAACCGTAAGTCCCGATACATGTATGAGAGTTATGACAAAAACTTGTCGCTTTCGCTTTTATGGCCATTTTCATGAGCTATTGCCTATAGTTTTGGATTTTAGATTTTGGCGATTTGCATGGCTTGAAAGACCCGATACATGTTTGAGAGTTAGGAGCAAAATCTCGTTGTTTTTATGCTTTAGGTGCGCTTTTAATGAGCTATAGCCCAGAATTTTTGGATTCAAGGGAATTGCATGGCCTGTAAGACCCTATACATGTTTGAGAGTTATGACCAAAAACTCGTCTTTTTCGCGTTTTATGGCCGTTTTCATGAGCTATTGCCCATAGTTTTGGGGTTTTAGGGCGATTTGCATAGCTTGTAAGACCCGATACATATTTGAGAGTTAGGGCCAAAATCTCGTTGTTTTCACATTTTAGGGCCGTTTTCATGATATATTTCCCACAGTTTTGGGATGCCAGCGGGATTTGGAAGGCCCGTAAGACCCGATACATGTTTGAGAGTTATGACCGAAAACTCGTTGTTTTCGCGTTTTTTGGCCATTTTCATGAGCTATTGCCCACAATTTTGGGGTTTTAGGGCGATTTTCATATCTTGTAAGACCCGATAAATGTTTGAGAGTTAGGGCCAAAATCACGTTGTTTTCACATTTTAGGTTTGTTTCATGAGCTACTTCCCACAGTTTTCGGAGTCTAGGGGGATTTGCATGGCCCGTAAGACCCGAGACATGTTTGAGAGTTATTAACGAAAACTCGTTATTTTCGTGTTTTATGGCCGTTTTCATGAGCTATTGCCCACAATTTTGGGATTCCAGGGTGATTTGCAAGGCTCGTAAGACCCGATATATATTTGAGAGTTATGACCAAAAACTCATCGTTTTTCGCATTTTATGGCCATTTTCATGAGCTATTGCCCACAGCTTTTGGGGTTTTAGGGCGATTTTATATCTTGTAAGACCCGATACATGTTTGAGAGTTAGGTCCAAAATCACGTTGTTTTCGTTTTAGGGCCGCTTTCATGAGCTATTGCCCACAGCTTATGAATTCCGTGGGGTTTCAAGGCCTGTAACACCCGATACATGTTTGAGAGTTCTAACAAAAAACTCGTTATTTTTGTGTTTTACAGCCGTTTTCATGAGCTATTGCCCAAAGATTGCGGATTCCAGGGGGATTTCCAAGGCCCGTAACACCCGAGACATGTTTGCGAGTTCTAACCAAAAACTCATTATTTTTGCGTTTTAGGGCCGTTTTCATGAGCTATTGCCCACAGTTTGCGGATTCCAGGGGGATTCTCAAGGACCGTTACACCTGAGAAATGATTGAGAGTTCTAACCAAAAAGTCGTTATTTTTGTGTTTTACGGCCGTTTTCATGAGCTATTGCCCATAGTTTTGGGGTTTTAGGGCGATTTACAACGACCTTTAAGTCCCGATACATGTTTGAGAGTTATGACAAAAAACTTGTCGTTTTCGCTTTTAATGGCCATTTTCATGAGCTATTGCCAATTGTTTTGGGATTTTAGGCGATTTGCATGGCTTGAAAGACCCGATACATGTTTGAGAGTTAGGAGCAAAATCTCGTTGTTTTTATGCTTTAGGTGCGTTTTAATGAGCTATAGCCCAAATTTTTGGATTCAAGGGAATTTGCATGGCCTGTAAGAGCCTATACATGTTTGAGAGTTATGACCAAAAACTCGTCTTTTTCGCGTTTTATGGCCGTTTTCATGAGTTATTGCCCATAGTTTTGGGGTTTTAGGGCGATTTGCATAGTTTGTAAGACCCGATACATATTTGAGAGTTAGGGCCGAAATCTCGTTGTTTTTGCAGTTTAGGGCCGTTTTCATGATATATTGCCCACAGTGTTGGGATGCGAGCGGATTTGCAAGGCCCATAAGACCCGAGACATGTTTGAGAGTTATGCACGAAAACTCGTTGTTTTCGTGTTTTTGGCCATTTTCATGAGCTATTGCCCACAATTTTGGGGTTTTAGGGCGATTTTCATATCTTGTAAGACCCGATAAATGTTTGAGAGTTAGGGCCAAAATCACGTTGTTTTCACATTTTAGGTTTTTTCATGAGCTACTGCCCACAGTTTTCGGATTCTAGGGGTATTTGCATGGCCCGTAAGACCCGAGACATGTTTGCGAGTTATTAACGGAAACTCGTTATTTTCGTGTTTTATGGCCGTTTTCATGAGCTATTGCCCACAATTTTTGGATTCCAGGGTGATTTGCAAGGCTCGTAAGACCCGATATATGTTTGAGAGTTATGACCAAAAACTCATCGTTTTCGCATTTTATGGCCATTTTCATGAGGTATTTCCCACAGTATTGGGGGTTTTAGGGCGATTTTCATATCTTGTAAGACCTGATACATGTTTGAGAGTTAGATCCAAAATCACGTTGTTTTCGCGTTTTAGGCTTGTTTTCTGAGTTATTGCCCACAGTTTTTAGATTCTGGGGGTTTCAAGGCCTGTAACCCGAGACATGTTTGAGAGTTCTAACAAAAACTCGTTATTTTTGTGTTTTACAGCTTTTCATGAGCTATTGCCCAAAGATTATGGGATTCCGTGGGGATTTCCAAGGTCTGTAACACCCGAGACATGTTTGAAGTTCTAACCAAAACTCGTTATTTTTATGCTTTAGGGCCGCTTTTCATGAGCTATTGCCCACAGCTTTGGATTCCGTGGGGATTTCAAGGCCTGTAACACCGAGAAATGTTTGAGAGTTCTAACCAAAAGTCGTTATTTTGTGTTTTATGGCCGCTTTTCATGAGCTATTGCCCATAGTTTTGGGGTTTTAGGGTGATTTTATATCTTGTAAGTCCCGATACATGTTTGAGAGTTATGTCCAAAATCATGTTGTTTTCGTGTTTTATGCCCTTTTTCGTGAGCTATTGCCTATAGTTTTGGGATTTTAGGGCGATTTGTATGGCTTGAACGACCCGATACATGTTTGAGAGTTCTAACAAAAAATTCGTTATTTTTGTGTTTTACATCCGTTTTCATGAGCTATTGCCCAAAGATTGCGGATTCCAGGGGGATTTCCAAGGCCTGTAACACCCGACACATGTTTGAGAGTTCTAACCAAAAAGTCATTATTTTTGTGTTTTACGGCCGTTTTCATGAGCTATTGCCCATAGTTTTGGGGTTTTTGGGCGATTTACAACGACCGTAAGTCCCGATACATGTTTGAGAGTTATGACAAAAAACTTGTCGTTTTCGCGTTTTATGGCCATTTTCATGAGCTCTTGCCAATAGTTTTGGGATTTTAGGGCGATTTGCATGGCTTGAAAGACCCGATACATGTTTGAGAGTTAGGTCCAAAATCATGTTGTTTTCGTGTTTTAGGGCTGTTTTCATGAGCTATTGCCCAGCTTTTGGATTCCGTGGGTTTCAAGGCTGTAACACCCGAGACATTTTGAGAGTTCTAACAAAAAATTCGTTATTTTTGTGTTTTACATCCGTTTTCATGAGCTATTGCCCAAAGATTGCGGATTCCAGGGGGATTTCCAAGACCCGTAACACCCGACACATGTTTGAGAGTTCTAACCAAAAAGTCGTTATTTTTGTGTTTTACGGCCGTTTTCATGAGCTATTGCCCATAGTTTTGGGGTTTTAGGGCGATTTACAATGACCGTAAGTCCCGATACATGTTTGAGAGTTATGACAAAAAACTTGTCGTTTTCGCATTTTAGGGCCGTTTTCATGATATATTGCCCACAGTTTTGGGATTTTAGGGCAATTTGCATGGCTTGAAAGACCCATTGCATGTTTGAGCGTTAGGAGCAAAATCTCGTTGTTTTTGCGTTTTAGGTGCGTTTTAATGAACTATAGCCCAATTTTTGGATTCAAGGGAATTTGCAAGGCTGTAAGACCCTATACATGTTTGAGAGTTATGACCAAAAACTCGCTTTTTTCGCTTTTATGGCCATTTTCATGAGCTATTGCCCATCGTTGGGGTTTTAGGCGATTTGCATATCTTGTAAGACCCGATACATGTTTGAGAGTTAGGTCCAAAATCACGTTGTTTTCGCATTTTAGGGCCGCTTTCATGATATATTGCCCAGCTTTGGGATTCAAGGGATTTGGAAGGCCGTAAGACCCGAGACATGTTTGAGAGTTATGACTAAAAACTCGTTTTTGTGTTTTTTGGCCATTTTCATGAGCTATTGCCACAATTTTGGGGTTTTAGGGCGATTTATATCTTGTAAGACCCGATAAATGTTTGAGAGTTCTAACAAATCACGTTATTTTCATATTTTAGGTCCTTTTTCATGAGCTATTGCCCATAGTTTTGGATTCTAGGGGATTTGCAAGGCATGTAAGACCCGAGACTTGTTTGAGAGTTCTAACCAAAAACTTGTTATTTTTGTGTTTTATGGCCGCTTTAATGAGCTATTGCCCATAGTTTTGGGATTTTAGGTGATTTTCAATGACCGTAAGTCCCGATACATGTATTAGAGTTATGACAAAAAACTTGTCGTTTTCGCGTTTTATGGCCATTTTCATGAGCTATTGCCTATTGTTTTGGGATTTTAGGGCGATTTGCATGGCTTGAACGGCCCGATACATGTTGAGAGTTAGGAGCAAAATCTCGTTGTTTTTTGTTTTAGGTGCGTTTTAATGAGCTATAGCCCAGAATTTTTGGATTCAAGGGAATTTGCATGGCCTGTAAGACCCTATACATGTTTGAGAGTTATGACCAAAAACTCGTCTTTTTCGCGTTTTATGGCCGTTTTCATGAGCTATTGCCCATAGTTTTGGGGTTTTAGGGCGATTTGCATAGCTTGTAAGACCCGATACATATTTGAGAGTTAGGGCCAAAATCTCGTTGTTTTCGCATTTTAGGGCCGTTTTCATGATATATTTCCCACAGTTTTGGGATGCCAGCGGGATTTGGAAGGCCCGTAAGACCCGATACATGTTTGAGAGTTATGACCGAAAACTCGTTGTTTTCGCGTTTTTTGGCCATTTTCATGAGCTATTGCCCACAATTTTGGGGTTTTAGGGCGATTTTCATATCTTGTAAGACCCGATAAATGTTTGAGAGTTAGGGCCAAAATCACGTTGTTTTCACATTTTAGGATTTTTTCATGAGCTACTGCCCACAATTTTCGGATTCTAGGGGGATTTGCATGGCCCGTAAGACCCGAGACATGTTTGAGAGTTATTAACGAAAACTCGTTATTTTCGTGTTTTATGGCCGTTTTCATGAGCTATTGCCCACAATTTTGGGATTCCAGGGTGATTTGCAAGGCTCGTAAGACCCGATATATGTTTGAGAGTTATGACCAAAAACTCATCGCTTTCGCATTTTATGGCCATTTTCATGAGCTATTGCCCATAGTTTTGGGGTTTTAGGGCGATTTCATATCTTGTAAGACCCGATAAATGTTTGAGAGTTAGGTCCAAAAACACGTTGTTTTCGCGTTTTAGGGCCATTTTCATGAGCTATTGCCCACAGTTTGCAAATTCCAGGGGGGTTTCCAAGGCTCGTAAAACCCGAGACATGTTTGAGAGTTCTAACAAAAAATTCGTTATTTTTGTGTTTTATAGCCGTTTTCATGAGCTATTGCCCAAAGATTGCGTATTCCAGGAGGATTTCCAAGGCCCGTAACACCCGAGACATGTTTGCGAGTTCTAACCAAAAACTCATTATTTTTGCGTTTTAGGGCCGTTTTCATGAGCTATTGCCCACAGTTTGCGGATTCCAGGGGGATTCTCAAGGACCGTTACACCTGAGAAATGATTGAGAGTTCTAACCAAAAAGTCGTTATTTTTGTGTTTTACGGCCGTTTTCATGAGCTATTGCCCATAGTTTTGGGGTTTTAGGGCGATTTACAACGACCGTAAGTCCCGATACATGTTTGAGAGTTATGACAAAAAACTTATCGTTCGCTTTTATGGCCATTTTCATGAGCTATTGCCTATAGTTTTGGGATTTTAGGCGATTTGCATGGCTTGAAAGACCCGATACATGTTTGAGAGTTAGGAGCAAAATCTCGTTGTTTTTATGCTTTAGGTGCGTTTTAATGAGCTATAGCCCAGAATTTTTGGATTCAAGGAATTTTCATGGCCTGTAAGACCCTATACATGTTTGAGAGTTATGACCAAAACTCGCCTTTTTCGCGTTTTATGGCTGTTTTCATGAGCTATTTGCCCATAGTTTTGGGGTTTTAGGGCGATTTGCATAGCTAGTAAGACCCGATACATATTTGAGAGTTACGGCCAAAATCTCGTTGTTTTCGCATTTTAGGGCCGTTTTCATGATATATTTCCCACAGTTTTGGGATGCCAGCGGGATTTGCAAGGCCCGTAAGACCCGATACATGTTTGAGAGTTATGACGGAAAACTCGTTGTTTTCTCGTTTTTGGCCATTTTCATGAGCTATTGCCCACAATTTTGGGGTTTTAGGGCGATTTTCATATCTTGTAAGACCCAATAAATGTTTGAGAGTTAGGGCCAAAATCACGTTGTTTTCACATTTTAGGTTTGTTTCATGAGCTACTTCCCATAGTTTTCGGATTCTAGGGGGATTTGCATGGCCATAAGACCCGAGACATGTTTGAGAGTTATTAACGAAAACTCGTTATTTTCGTGTTTTATGGCCGTTTTCATGAGCTATTGCCCACAGTTTTCGGATTCTAGAGGCATTTGCAAGGCCCGTAAGACCCGAGACATGTTTGAGAGTTATTAACAAAAACTCGTTATTTTCGTGTTTTATGGCTGTTTTCATGAGCTATTGCCCACAGTTTTGGGGTTTTAGGGCGATTTCATATCTTGTAAGACCCGATACATGTTTGAGAGTTAGGTCCAAAATCACGTTGTTTTCGCGTTTTAGGGCCATTTTCATGAGCTATTGCCCACGCTTTAATTCTGTGGGGTTTCAAGGCCTGTAACACCGAGACATGTTTGAGAGTTCTAACAAAAAACTCGTTATTTTTGTGTTTTACAGCCGTTTTCATGAGCTATTTCCCAAAGATTGCGGATTCCAGGGGTATTTCCAAGGCCCGTAACACCCGAGACATGTTTGCGAGTTCTAACCAAAAACTCGTTATTGTTGCGTTTTAGGGCCGTTTTCATGAGCTATTGCCCACAGTTTGCGGATTCCAGGGGGATTTCCAAGGCCCGTAACACCCGAGACATGTTTGAGAGTTCTAACCAAAAACTCGTTATTTTTATGTTTTATGGCCGTTTTCATGAGCGATTGCCCAAAACTATTGCCCACAGTTTTGGGGTTTTAGGGTGATATTTATATCTTGTAAGACTCGATACATGTTTGAGAGTTAGGTCCAAAATCATGTTGTTTTAGTGTTTTAGGGCCGTTTTCATGAGCTATTGCCCACAGTTTGCGAATTCCAGGGGGTTTCCAAGGCCCGTAACACCCGATACATGTTTGAGAGTTCTAACAAAAACATCGTTATTTTTGTTTTTTACATCCGTTTTCATGAGCTATTGCCCAAAGATTGCGGATTCCAGGGGGATTTCCAAGGCCCGTAACACCCGACACATGTTTGAGAGTTCTAACCAAAAATTCGTTATTTTTGTGTTTTACGGCCGTTTTCATGAGCTATTGCCCATAGTCCCGATACATGTTTTAAAGTTATGACAAAAAACTTGTCGTTATTTTTGTGTTTTATGGCCATTTTCACGAGCTATTATGCCCATAGTTTTGGGATTTTAGGGCGATTTGCATGGCTTGAAAGACCTGATACATGTTTGAGTGTTAGGAGCAAAATCTCGTTGTTTTTGCGTTTTAGGTGCGTTTTAATGAGCTATAGCCCAGAATTTTTTGGATTCAAGGGAATTTGCATGGCCTGTAAGACGCGATGCATGTTTGAGAGTTATGACCAAAAACTCGTCTTTTTCGCGTTTTATGGCCGTTTTCATGAGCTATTGCCCATAGTTTTGGGGTTTTAGGGCGATTTGCATAGCTTGTCAGACCCGATACATATTTGAGAGTTAGGGCCAAAATCTCGTTGTTTTCGCATTTTAGGGCCGTTTTCATGATATATTGCCCACAGTTTTGGGATGCTGGCGGGATTTGGAAGGCCCGTAAGACCCGATACATGTTTGAGAGTTATGACTGAAAACTCGTTGTTATCGCGTTTTTGGCCATTTTCATGAGCTATTGCCCACAATTTTGGGGTTTTAGGGCGATTTTCATATCTTGTAAGACCCGATAAATGTTTCAGAGTTAGGGCCGAAATCACGCTGTTTTCATATTTTAAGTCCTTTTTCATGAGCTATTGCCCATAGTTTTCGGATTCTATGGGGATTTGCAAGGCATGTAAGACTCGTGACTTGTTTGAGAGTTGTTACCAAAAACTTGTTATTTTCGTGTTTTATGGCCGTTTTAATGAGCTATTACCTTCATTTTTGGGATCCCAGGGTGATTTTCAAGGCCCGTAAGACCCGGTACATGTTTGAGAGTTATGACAAAAAACTTGTCGTTTTCGCGTTTTATGGCCATTTTCATGAGTTATTGCCAATAGTTTTGGGATTTTAGGGCGATTTGCATGGCTTGAAAGACCCGATACATGTTTGAGAGTTAGGAGCAAAATCTCGTTGTTTTTGCGTTTTATGTGCGTTTTAATGAGCTATAGCCCGGAATTTTTGGATTCAAGGGAATTTGCATGGCCTGTAAGACCCGAGACATGTTTGAGAGTTATTAACGAAAACTCGTTATTTTCGTGTTTTATGGCCGTTTTCATGAGCTATAGCCCACAATTTTGGGATTCCGGGGTGATTTGCAAGGCTCGTAAGACCCGATTTATGTTTGAGAGTTATGACCAAAAACTTATCGTTTTTCGTATTTTATGGCCATTTTCATGAGCTATTGCCCACAGTTTTGGGGTTTTAGGGCGATGTTTATATCTTGTAAGACCCGATACATGTTTGAGAGTTAGGTCCAAAATCACGTTGTTTTCGCGTTTTAGGGCCGTTTTCATGAGCTATTGCCCACAGTTTGCGAATTCCAGGGGGTTTCCAAGGCCCGTAACACCCGAGACATGTTTGAGAGTTCTAACAAAAAACTCGTTATTTTTGTGTTTTACAGCCGTTTTCATGAGCTATTTCCCAAAGATTGCGGATTCCAGGGGTATTTCCAAGGCCCGTAATGAAGGGAATATGCCCGAGAGGCAATAATAAAGTGGTTATTATCGTATTCCTTATTTATGATAAATGTTTATTTTGCATGCTATAATTGTATTAATACGGAAACGTTAATACATGTGTGTTTAATAAACAAATAGAAAGTTCCTAGTTATGCCTCTCTTATAAACTAGCTCGTTGATTAACAAGATGATCAAGGTTTCCTGATCATGGACATTGGATGTTGTTAATAACGGGATCACAACATTAGTGTAATGATGTGATGAACATTCATCCGAAGTATAGCATTACGATCATAGTCATTGAGTTTATATTGCTATAACAACTTACGAAGTGATCCTAATCCTTAGACCATGAGATCATGTCAATCACTAACACCGAAGAGTTTCTTGATAACATCAAACGTCACACCGTAACGGGGTGATTATAAAGATGGGTTCAGAACTAATAAAGTGTTATGTTGAGGCTCATGGATCAAGAGTGGAATTTGTTCATCCCGATGACGGATAGATATACTCTGGGCCCTCTCGGTGATATCACATTGATTAGCTTGCAAGCAAGTGATTTGATCACTAGAATGTTATATCACGGAACGAGAAAGAGTGCATGTCAGTAACGAGATCAAACTAGGTATGGAGATACCGATGATCGAATCTCGTACATGTAATATATCGCGAAACAAAAGGATTAAGATACTAGCGTAAAAGGTTCCGACGATCACAAGAAAGTCATCGTTGAATGTGTGGGAGTCAGTATGGGTCTCCAGATCCCGCTTCTGATTATTGATCCGAGAGGGGTCTCGATCATGTCCGCATTATTCACGAACCGTAGGGTGACACACTTAAGAGACACCGACATCCAATTGGAGCAAAAGTTTCATGCCGAAAAGAAAAGGAAAGCGCAGGAATTTATTTCACTAGACACCGAAACTGTTTCGGTTGAAATTGCTGAAACTGGTTCTGCATGTGAAATAGGATACTAGCAAGGGGTTTTATGTGAATGTTTGTTAATTAAAGTAATTAACAAAATTCTGAATAAATAAATAAAAGAGTTTTATTTAAATGAGAGCTTGCATTAAATTTGGTGGAAATTTAATGCATGTGAGTGGATTTATGGGTGGAGGCTTTTTAATGGGAGTGGAGGCTTTTCATTTTGAGTGGGAGCTCCACCCACATGAATGTGGAAGAGGTGGGGCAGCCCCATGGCTGGGCGCATGGCCCCTTGGGTGCCCCCTCTCCCTATAAAAGGCCCCTCCTCCTCTCACAACACACCTCCTCGTGAAGGATCTCTCTCCCCTCTAGAATTTATCCCCATGGTCTCGGACTAGCGAGATACATGTTCCCTGGCTTTTCGGCAAGAAAGAGTTGTGCTTCGCTGCATCGCTGGAGCGAGGAGGCGGAGGTTGCTCGGTGCCTCGAACGTGTGCGAGCACGGATGCGCTGACGATGCGGCGCTAGGACTTCCTCTCGATCTTGAGATCGGCAAGAGATCGTCTACATCAACCACGAGTTTGGACTCGTTAAACTTTGTCGGTCTTCAAGGGTATGTTCTCACGGATATACATCCGCCGTTGTTTGTATCTAGTATAAATAGATCTTGGTATATAGTTCACATCGTAGGAAAATTTTTGTTTTCTATGTCAGAACCCTTCAATGGTATCGAGCCGGATCTATGCGTAGATACTTTGCACGGGTAGTACACATATGAGTATGTGGGCGATGATGATCATTTTATTTGCTTCTTAGTTGTACTTTGGATATTGGTGTCATAGTGGGATGAAGCGGCCCGGACAAACTTTACATGTCCTCGCACATGAGACCTGTTCCACGCTTGTCATCCAACTAGTTTTGCATAAGTGGCTAGCGGGTGTCTGTCTCTCCTACTATAGTCAATATCTAATTTGCAACGAGTTGTCAACAATTTGGTTATCCTCGTTGTGGTTCATGTTCGTAGGTAAGAACGGTTCTATCTTCGAAAGCCCTAAGCCACGTAAAATTTGCAATGGATAAATTAGAGGCGTCTAGTTTAGATTGTTGCTGGGCTAGTGTTATGATATGGTGATGTTGTAAGTAGAAGTATAAGATGATACTCTTACAACACACATAACGTGTAATCTCCATAGACCTTGGACTTACACATAAAGGTATGATAGTGATCATACCACGATGCACATGATAGAGATCATCTGCGGGAACCATATAATCTCACTAATAAACATGTGATGTTTGATAGCATCTTATATTGCTTGTTTGGCGTTTTATTAGCATAATAAGATGATCCCTCATTTAGATATCAAGATAAAAATGTGTTCTTCCTTAAGTATGCACCGACAATGTTTCGTCGCTTCAAGACATCACGTGATGATCGGGTGTACTTGAATCCACGAGCACTCTCGGGTGTAAGACAGTTACACACGCGAATACTAAGGTTCTTACTTGGCGAGCCTAGCATGTACAGACATGGCCTCGGAACACGGACCGAAAGGTTAAGCATGAGTCATATAGTAGATATGATGCCCATTTGATGCTCGCCTTTGAAGCTACACCGACTCACGTGATGATCGGACTTGGTGTAGTGGATTTGGTTCATGTAATCACCAAAAAGGCACGAGGGATGTCGTTTTTGAGTGGGAGTTCATTTCTAATTTGGATTAGTAGAACTCAATTTATCAAAAATTAATTCAAAGTGAATTTGCATAATTTGTTGTAGTCATTGGCATTCGTTCACCACCATATGCATAGTTGTAATTGAGATAATAGAACTATAGAATTCTGGATATATACTTTACGAACTGGTATCGTATTGTGTTGAGTGTCAATCTAAAGTTTAAAGTCCTATTGCAAACTTTCAGCAAAATTCTATTTACTCCGTGAAATTTAATAATTGGTATTAAATCGAGAGTAACAATTACAGTGTTAGTATCTTAAGTATCATGTTTGCCTCCATGATTCTTGATTTAAACATCAAGTTTATGTAGGAGCTGGAAGAATTGTTTCAGAAACCATCATGTGTGGCAGATATAACGATATCTGAAACAATGTTTTGGTTGCAATATGATAGAGTATAATATATGTTCTCATATTGGATGAGAATTTACGAAGGTTGGAGATGCTAGACATCCTAATCATCCAAAAAGGTTTTGGAAAGTAATGTTATACTCACGATTCGCCTTTATAAGCTAAAGTAGCTTGATCATGAAAGTCGTCATGATAAGGGTGAATAGAATATGTATGTAAAATGTTTACTACACTAAAAGATTACTAAAGAATGGATTTTGAAAGAATACCGATCATTTGATGATGGTGATCTACTTCAAAGTGCAAGTCCAAAGGTATTATTATTTGAATATACACGCTTTGGACTAGGTGTCATGTATATGGCGCCACTTTTGATATTGATAAATTCTTTTAAAAGGAAAAGGAAATGCTGAAAGAGAATCTATAAAATATATTTGGCAGAAAAGAAAAGATTGGAAATATCCAATTTAGGTATATATATGATATACATGTTATGGTTGTATTCTTTGCTTGTTAAACAATGTGGTTCTTGGGTATTGGATACCGAATTGGTTGGTATGAAATTTCATACGGAACGATGCAATTCATGAACCACAATGGCCTAAGTAACTAGCAAGAGAAAATGTGATGATGTTCATCGAAAACAAACAAACCGTTGTTTGTATTTCTCGTTGACATCAAAGCTTGACTTCAAGATTTGTTTTAATAATTGTTATTTGAATCAGGTATTATAAGAACAAAGGTTGTTCAAATAATTACCGTATTCCATATAAGATGGATGATTTACAAATCTAGTTGAAGAAAGACTTCAAGATTTGTTTTAATAATTGTTATTTGAATCAGGTATTATAAGAACAAAGGTTGTTCAAATAATTACCGTATTCCATATAAGATGGATGTTTTACAAATCTAGTTGAAGAAATCACATCCATAAATCCTAATGCTAAAATGTTGCAAGACAAATGATTGAAAGATCACTTATGAAGTGACATCGCTGTTTAAATTATATTGGAAAGAAAACATGAAGAATCTCCATTTTCATGGATTTTTGGAGTCTTTGATTTGATCAAGTGACGCTTGTGAGACTTTCCTCGATAATTAAAACTTCGCTCAAAGGCCAAAGAAGAACGAGCGACTAAATTATTGGAATTTATACATATCGATGTATGTAGTCCATTATGTGCAATCGTTTATGGGTTTCAACTTCATATGCTTTCTCCGGAAATTTGAGTGAATGTTCACTTAATGAGAAACAAGTATGAAATATTTGAAAATGTTTCAAAGACTTTCAAGATGAAGTGAAAAATCATTGTAATAAGAAAATAAATGAATTATGATTTGATCATAAGGGATTTATTTGAGTTACAAGTGTAACAAGAAAATAAATGAATTATGATTTTATCATAAAGAGATTTATTTGAGTTGCAAGTTTAGCAAAACACCTAGATTTACATCTCCAAACACCATAGGAGTATGGAGTGTTTGAGATTTGTAATGAAACCTTGTGAGACATGGTTGGATCAAAGGTGTTGTTTATAAACTGCCATTATGTTTTAAAAGATTAAAGCTTTAGAGACTACCGCTTTTACCTTTGAAAAGAGCTCCATCTAGATCCGCTGAAATGACACCATGGAAGTTATGGTTTGGGGTAAAACCCAAGTTGTCATTTCTTAAATTTTGGTATACTAAACATAAGTAAGATGTTTACAACCAAAGTCGGATGAGCATGTCTTTGTAGGTTATTTCGAATAACAATTGGTTATTCCTCCATAACACCGAGGACAAAAGGGTTTGTCGCTTGAAATGTGAAGTTTCTTGAAGAAGGAATTTTTCATAAAAGTTAAGTGGGAGGACAATAGAACTTTGATAAGGTTAACGAACCTTAGCTAAATGTGCTGAGTTGCGCAGCGCCGGAAATGGTTCTGGAGGCTGCCATAATGCTCATAGCTTATGTGCCTCAAAGGTTGTGGTCACGGAGGTCTAAAGTTCCTATTGAACCAAGAAGGTCGGTTAAACAATCAAATGCTAAGATTTGAGAGTAAATCATTATTGTTTGTCAATGATGAACCGAATACATACAAAGAAGCGATGATGGGCCCTGACTCCGTCAAATGGCTTGAAGCCATAAAATCCGTGATAGTTCCATACACGAGAAATCAAGTTTTGAACTTGGAAGACCCTCCGGAAAGGTGTAAAAACCTATCGGTCGTATTTGGATCTATAAAGAAACAGACATGGATGTCTCACATCTATGAAATATTCGACATGTCGTAAAGTATTTTATGATAATGTTCAAAGAGTTGACTATGACAAGATTTGATCTTTCATAGCGATATTTAGTCTGAATGGATTAAAGTAGCAACCACTACATATAATTTGGTATATGGTAGATGAATAAACAAAACAAAGTTCTTCTAATAGAATGGTTACCTAGGACGTGTACATGACACGGTCCAAAGGGTTTTGTTAAATTCAAAGGATGCTAAAAGGGCATGCAAACTTCAATGGTTGAAGTAAGCATCGCGGAGTTGGAATCTTCACCATGATGAAAAGGAGTTTTTCATCAGGAGACGATGAAGATGCTTGCATTTGCAAGAAATTAAGTGGGAGCGCTAAGACATATTTCTAATACATTATGTGGAGGACATCTTGTTGATTAGAAATGATGTATATTTTATTGACAATGGTTAAGAATTTCATTTCGATGAAAGACTTAGGCAAAACCCGAATATTCAGCATGAATGTCTATAGTGGATAGACGGTGACGCTAATATGGTTATGCCAAACGTACATATATGAGATATTGAATGAGTTCAATATAGAAATGACAAGAAACAGTTCTTGTCACATGGAAAGGAATTGAATCAAGATTCAAGTGTATCGACACTTGATAAGTGAAACAAGATTCAAGTACTTTGACACTTGATGAGTGCAATCACGAGAATGTTTTGATCAATCATACCATGATATGTACACATCCAGATATGTCCTATGCTCTAAGTGTTATGAGCATATACCAGAATGAATCATAAAATGATCATTGGACAATAGTGAGGATATTCTTATGATCTTTTGGAAGAACTAAGAATATATTTGTGTAGAGGTGACAAACAATTACAAATAGTTCATTGTAAAGCGTTACATTGATACTAGTTTTGTCACAAGATACAAATTAAGTTTATCTCAATTTAAACTATGGGTGGCACAATGTAATGGAAAGGAGATTCCATGATGGATTTGGAAGAGTTCCAAAATTAAGACATTGTGACGAATACTACAACAAAAGGGCTAAGTATATGACTGCTATAGTAGCAGCAAAGGAGGGAATTTGTGTCAAGTAGTTTGTTATCAAACTAAGGTGTGGTTCGCAACGGGCTAACACTAAAGATATATTGTATGACAATAGTATCGATGTGTTTTAACCCCAAGGAACTAAAGGTCTCACCAAAAGACCAAATTTATACAATGCCATCTCATTGGAGAATGAGTGATGCGTGGAGACGCAAAGACATGTAAATACACACGGACCTGAGCGTCAGATCCGTAGATTATGTTAACCGCTTGCAATTGTGTATATGGAACACCGGAAAGCCATAGGTGTTCAATACGCAAAGTTCTCAAACTAGATTATTGTCTCTAGTGCAAGTGGGAGACTGAAGGGAATATGCCCGAGAGGCAATAATAAAGTGGTTATTATCGTATTCCTTATTTATGATAAATGTTTATTTTGCATGCTATAATTGTATTAATACGGAAACGTTAATACATGTGTGTTTAATAAACAAATAGAAAGTTCCTAGTTATGCCTCTCTTATAAACTAGCTCGTTGATTAACAAGATGATCAAGGTTTCCTGATCATGGACATTGGATGTTGTTAATAACGGGATCACAACATTAGTGTAATGATGTGATGAACATTCATCCGAAGTATAGCATTACGATCATAGTCATTGAGTTTATATTGCTATAACAACTTACGAAGTGATCCTAATCCTTAGACCATGAGATCATGTCAATCACTAACACCGGAAGAGTTTCTTGATAACATCAAACGTCACACCGTAACAGGGTGATTATAAAGATGGGTTCAGAACTAATAAAGTGTTATGTTGAGGCTCATGGATCAAGAGTGGAATTTGTTCATCCCGATGACGGATAGATATACTCTGGGCCCTCTCGGTGATATCACATTGATTAGCTTGCAAGCAAGTGATTTGATCACTAGAATGTTATATCACAGGAACGAGAAAAGAGTGCATGTCGGTAACGAGATCAAACTAGGTATGGAGATACCGATGATCGAATCTCGGACATGTAATATATCGCGAAACAAAAGGATTAAGATACTAGCGTAAAAGGTTCCGACGATCACAAGAAAGTCATCGTTGAATGTGTGGGAGTCGATGGGTCTCAGATCCGCTCGATTATTGATCCGAGAGGGTCTCGATCATGTCCGCATTATTCACGAACCGTAGGGTGACACACTTAAGAGACACCGACATCCAATTGGAGCAAAAGTTTCATGCCGAAAAGAAAAGGAAAGCGCAGAATTTATTTCACTAGACACCGAAACTGTTTGTTGAAATTGTCAAACTGGTTACGCATGTGAAATAGGATACTAGCAAGGGTTTTATGTGAATGTTTGTTAATTAAAGTAATTAACAAAATTCTGAATAAATAAATAAAAGAGTTTTATTTAATGAGAGCTTGCATTAAATTTGGTGGAAATTTAATGCATGTGAGTGGATTTATGGGTGGAGGCTTTTTAATGGGAGTGGAGGCTTTTCATTTTGAGTGGGAGCTCCACCCACATGAATGTGGAAGAGGTGGGGGCAGCCCCATGGCTGGGCGCATGGCCCCTTGGGTGCGCGCCCTCTCCCTCTAAAAGGCCCTCTCCTCCTCTCACAACACACCTCCTCGTGAAGGATCTCTCTCCCCCTCTAGAATTTATCCCCCATGGTCTCGGACTAGCGAGATACATGTTCCCGGTGGCTTTTCGGCAAGAAAGAGTTGTGCTTCCGCTGCATCGCTGGAGCGAGGAGGCGGAGGTTGCTCGGTGCCTCGAACGTGTGTGCGAGCACGGATGCGCTGCTGATTTGCGGCGCTAGGACTTCCTCTCGATCTTGAGATCGGCAAGAGATCGTCTACATCAACCACGAGTTTGGACTCGTTAAACTTTGTCGGTCTTCAAGGGTATGTTCTCTATGGATATACATCCGCCTGTTGTTTGTATCTAGTATAAATAGATCTTGGTATATAGTTCACATCGTAGGAAAATTTTTGTTTTCTATGCTGCGAACCCTTCACGTAACACCCGTGACATGTTTGCGAGTTCTAACCAAAAACTCGTTATTGTTGCGTTTTAGGGCCGTTTTCATGAGCTATTGCCCACAGTTTGCGGATTCCAGGGGGATTTCCAAGGCCCGTAACACCCGATACATGTTTGAGAGTTCTAACCAAAAACTCGTTATTTTTATGTTTTATGGCCGTTTTCATGAGCGATTGCCCAAAACTATTGCCCACAGTTTTGGGGTTTTAGGGTGATTTTTATATCCTGTAAGACCCGATACATGTTTGAGAGTTAGGTCCAAAATCATGTTGTTTTCGTGTTTTAGGGCCGTTTTCATGAGTTATTGCCCATAGTTTGCGAATTCCAGGGGGTTTCCAAGGCCCGTAACACCCGAGACATGTTTGAGAGTTCTAACAAAAAATTCGTTATTTTTGTGTTTTATAGCCGTTTTCATGAGCTATTGCCCAAAGATTGCATATTCCAGGGGGATTTCCAAGGCCCGTAACACCCGACACATGTTTGAGAGTTCTAACCAAAAACTCATTATTTTTGCGTTTTAGGGCCGTTTTCATGAGCTATTGCCCACAGTTTGCGGATTCCAGGGGGATTCTCAAGGACCGTTACACCTGAGAAATGATTGAGAGTTCTAACCAAAAACTCGTTATTTTTGTGTTTTACGGCCGTTTTCATGAGCTATTGCCCATAGTTTTGGGGTTTTAGGGCAATTTACAACGACCTTTAAGTCCCGATACATGTTTGAGAGTTATGACAAAAAAGTTGTCGTTTTCGCTTTTTATGGCCATTTTCATGAGCTATTGCCCATAGTTTTGGGAGTTTAGGGCAATTTGCATGGCATGGAAGACCCGACACATGTTTGAGAGTTAGGAGCAAAATCTCGTTGTTTTTGCGTTTTAGGTGCGTTTTAATGAGCTATAGCCCAGAATTTTTGGATTCAAGGGAATTTGCATGGCCTGTAAGACACTATACATGTTTCAGAGTTATGACCAAAAACTCGTCTTTTTCGCGTTTTATGGCCGTTTTCATGAGCTATTGCCCATAGTTTTGGGGTTTTAGGGTGATTTGCATAGCTTGTAAGACCCGATACATATTTAAGAGTTAGGGCCAAAATCTCGTTGTTTTCGCATTTTAGGGCCGTTTTCATGATATATTTCCCACAGTTTTGGGATACCAGCGGGATTTGGAAGGCCCGTAAGACCCGATACATGTTTGAGAGTTATGACCGAAAACTCGTTGTTTTCGCGTTTTTGGCCATTTTCATGAGCTATTGCCCACAATTTTGGGGTTTTAGGGCGATTTTCATATCTTGTAAGACCCGATAAATGTTTGAGAGTTAGGTCCAAAATCACGTTGTGTTCACATTTTAGGTTTGTTTCATGAGCTACTTCCCACAGTTTTCGGATTCTAGGGGGATTTGCATGGCCAGTAAGACCCGAGACATGTTTGAGAGTTATTAACGAAAACTCGTTATTTTCGTGTTTTATGGCCGTTTTCATGAGCTATTGCCCACAATTTTGGGATTCCGGGGTGATTTGCAAGGCTCGTAAGACCCGATATATGTTTGAGAGTTATGACCAAAAACTCATCGTTTTTCGTATTTTATGGCCATTTTCATGAGCTATTGCCCACAGTTTTGGGGTTTTAGGGCGATGTTTATATCTTGTAAGACCCGATACATGTTTGAGAGTTAGGTCCAAAATCACGTTGTTTTCGCGTTTTAGGGCCGTTTTCATGAGCTATTGCCCACAGTTTGCGAATCTGTGGGTTTCAAGGCTGTAACACCGAGACATGTTTGAGAGTTCTAACAAAAAACTCGTTATTTTTGTGTTTTACAGCCGTTTTCATGAGCTATTTCCCAAAGATTGCGGATTCCAGGGGTATTTCCAAGGCCCGTAACACCCGTGACATGTTTGCGAGTTCTAACAAAAAACTCGTTATTGTTGCGTTTTAGGGCCGTTTTCATGAGCTATTGCCCACGCTTATGGATTCGTGGGGATTTCCAAGGCCCGTAACACCCGAGACATGTTTGAGAGTTCTAACCAAAAACTCGTTATTTTTATGTTTTATGGCCGTTTTCATGAGCGATTGCCCAAAACTATTGCCCACAGTTTTGGGGTTTTAGGGTGATTTTTATATTTTGTAAGACCCGATACATGTTTGAGAGTTAGGTCCAAAATCATGTTGTTTTCGTGTTTTAGCGCCGTTTTCATGAGCTATTGCCCACAATTTGCGAATTTCAGGGGGTTTCCAAGGCCCGTAACACCCTAAACATGTTTGAGAGTTCTAACAAAAAATTCGTTATTTTTGTGTTTTACATCCGTTTTCATGAGCTATTGCCCAAAGATTGCATATTCCAGGGGGATTTCCAAGGCCCGTAACACCCGACACATGTTTGAGAGTTCTAACCAAAAACTCATTATTTTTGCGTTTTAGGGCCGTTTTCATGAGCTATTGCCCACAGTTTGCGGATTCCAGGGGGATTCTCAAGGACCGTTACACCTGAGAAATGATTGAGAGTGCTAACCAAAAAGTCGTTATTTTTGTGTTTTACGGCCGTTATCATGAGCTATTGCCCATAGTTTTGGGGTTTTAGGGCGATTTACAACGACCGTAAGTCCCGATACATGTTTGAGAGTTATGACAAAAAACTTGTCGTTTTCGCGTTTTATGGCCATTTTCATGAGCTATTGCCAATAGTTTTGGGATTTTAGGGCGATTCGCATGGCTTGAAAGACCCGATACATGTTTGAGAGTTAGGAGCAAAATCTCGTTGTTTTTGCGTTTTAGGTGCGTTTTAATAAGCTATAGCCCCGAATTTTTGGATTCAAGGGAATTTGCATGGCCTGTAAGACCCTATACATGTTCGAGAGTTATGACCAAAAACTCGTCTTTTTCGCGTTTTATGGCCGTTTTCATGAGCTATTGCCCATAGTTTTGGTGTTTTAGGGCGATTTGCATAGCTTGTAAGACCCGATACATATTTGAGAGTTAGGGCCAAAATCTTGTTGTTTTCGCATTTTAGGGCCGTTTTCATGATATATTTCCCACAGTTTTGGGATACCAGCGGGATTTGGAAGGCCCGTAAGACCCAATACATGTTTGAGAGTTATGACCGAAAACTCGTTGTTTTCGCGTTTTTGGCCATTTTCATGAGCTATTGCCCACAATTTTGGGGTTTTAGGGCGATTTTCATATCTTGTAAGACCCGATAAATGTTTGAGAGTTAGGGCCAAAATCACGTTGTGTTCACATTTTAGGTTTGTTTCATGAGCTACTTCCCACAGTTTTCGGATTCTAGGGGGATTTGCATGGCCAGTAAGACCCGAGACATGTTTGAGAGTTATTAAAGAAAACTCGTTATTTTCGTGTTTTATGGCCGTTTTCATGATCTATTGCCCACAATTTTGGGATTCCGGGGTGATTTGCAAGGCTCGTAAGACCCGATATATGTTTGAGAGTTATGACCAAAAACTCATCGTTTTTCGTATTTTATGGCCATTTTCATGAGCTATTGCCCACAGTTTTGGGGTTTTAGGGCGATGTTTATATCTTGTAAGACCCGATACATGTTTGAGAGTTAGGTCCAAAATCACGTTGTTTTCGCGTTTTAGGGCCGTTTTCATGAGCTATTGCCCACAGTTTGCGAATTCCAGGGGGTTTCCAAGGCCCGTAACACCCGAGACATGTTTGAGAGTTCTAACAAAAAACTCGTTATTTTTGTGTTTTACAGCCGTTTTCATGAGCTATTTCCCAAAGATTGCGGATTCCAGGGGTATTTCCAAGGCCCGTAACACCCGAGACATGTTTGCGAGTTCTAACCAAAAACTCGTTATTGTTGCGTTTTAGGGCCGTTTTCATGAGCTATTGCCCACAGTTTGCGGATTCCAGGGGGATTTCCAAGGCCCGTAACACCCGAGACATGTTTGAGAGTTCTAACCAAAAACTCGTTATTTTTATGTTTTATGGCCGTTTTCATGAGCGATTGCCCAAAACTATTGCCCACAGTTTTGGGGTTTTAGGGTGATTTTTATATCTTGTAAGACCCGATACATGTTTGAGAGTTAGGTCCAAAATCTTGTTGTTTTCTTGTTTTAGGGCCGTTTTCATGAGCTATTGCCCACAGTTTGCGATTTCCAGGGGGTTTCCAAGGCCCGTAACACCCGAGACATGTTTGAGAGTTATAACAAAAAATTCGTTATTTTTGTGTTTTACATCCGTTTTCATGAGCTATTGCCCTAAGATTGCGGATTCAGGGGGATTTCCAAGGCCCGTAACACCCGACACATGTTTGAGAGTTCTAACCAAAAAGTCGTTATTTTTGTGTTTTACGGCCGTTTTCATGAGCTATTGCCCATAGTTTTGGGGTTTTAGGGCGATTTACAACGACCGTAAGTCCCGATACATGTTTGAGAGTTATGACAAAAAACTTGTCGTTTTCGCGTTTTATGGCCGTTTTCATGAGCTATTGCCAATAGTTTTGGGATTTTAGGGCGATTTGCATGGCTTGAAAGACCCGATACATGTTTGAGAGTTAGGAGCCAAATCTCGTTGTTTTTGCGTTTTAGGTGCGTTTTAATGAGATATAGCCCAGAATTTTTGGATTCAAGGGAATTTGCATGGCCTGTCAGACCCTATACATGTTTGAGAGTTATGACGAAAAACTCGTCTTTTTCGCGTTTTATGGCCGTTTTCATGAGCTATTGCCCATAGTTTAGGGGTTTTAGGTCGATTTGCATAGCTTGTAAGACCCGATACATATTTGAGAGTTAGGTCCAAAATCTCGTTGTTTTCGCATTTTAGGGCCGTTTTCATGATATATTTCCCACAGTTTTGGGATGCTGGCGGGATTTGGAAGGCCCGTAAGACCCGATACATGTTTGAGAGTTATGACTAAAAACTCGTTCTTATCGCATTTTTGGCCATTTTCATGAGCTATTGCCCACAATTTTGGGGTTTTAGGGCGATTTTTATATCTTGTAAGACCCGATAAATGTTTCAGAGTTAGGGCCGAAATCACGCTGTTTTCATATTTTAGGTCCTTTTTCATGAGCTACTACCCATAGTTTTCGGATTCTAGGGGTATTTGCAAGGCATGTAAGACTCGAGACTTGTTTGAGAGTTGTTACCAAAAACTTGTTATTTTCGTGTTTTATGGCCGTTTTAATGAGCTATTCCCCTCATTTTTGGGATCCCAGGGTGATTTTCAAGGCCCGTAAGACCCGGTACATGTTTGAGAGTTATGACAAAAAACTTGTCGTTTTCGCGTTTTATGGCCATTTTCATGAGTTATTGCCAATAGTTTTGGGATTTTAGGGCGATTTGCATGGCTTGAAAGACCCGATACATGTTTGAGAGTTAGGAGCAAAATCTCGTTGTTTTTGCGTTTTATGTGCATTTTAATGAGCTATAGCCCAGAATTTTTGGATTCAAGGGAATTTGCATGGCCTGTAAGACCCTATACATGTTTGAGAGTTATGACCAAAAACTCGTCTTTTTCGCGTTTTATGGCCGTTTTCATGAGCAATTGCCCATAGTTTTGGTGTTTTAGGGCGATTTGCATAGCTTGTAAGACCCGATACATATTTGAGAGTTAGGGCCAAAATCTCGTTGTTTTCGCATTTTAGGGCCGTTTTCATGATATATTTCCCACAGTTTTGGGATGCCAGCGGGTTTGGAAGGCCCGTAAGACCCGATACATGTTTGAGAGTTATGACCGAAAACTCGTTGTTTTCGCGTTTTTTGGCCATTTTCATGAGCTATTGCCCATAATTTTGGGGTTTTAGGGCGATTTTCATATCTTGTAAGACCCGATAAATGTTTGAGAGTTAGGGCCAAAATCACGCTGTTTTCACATTTTAGGCTTTTTTCATGAGCTCCTGCCCACAGTTTTCGGATTCTAGGGGGACTTGCATGGCCCGTAAGACCCGAGACATGTTTGAGAGTTATTAACGAAAACTCGTTATTTTCGTGTTTTATGGCCGTTTTCATGAGCTATTGCCCACAATTTTGGGATTCCAGGGTGATTTGCAAGGCTCGTAAGACCCGATATATGTTTGAGAGTTATGACCAAAAACTCATCGCATTTTATGGCCATTTTCATGAGCTATTGCCCACAATATTGGGGTTTTAGGCGATTTTCATATCTTATAAGACCTGATACATGTTTGAGAGTTAGATCCAAAATCACGTTGTTTTTGCGGTTTAGGGCCGTTTTCATGAGCTATTGCCCACAGCGAATTCCGTGGGGTTTCAAGGCCGTAAAAACCCGAGACATGTTTGAGAGTTCTAACAAAAAATTCGTTATTTTTGTGTTTTATAGCCGTTTTCATGAGCTATTGCCCAAAGATTGCGTATTCCGTGGGATTTCAAGGCTGTAACACCGAGACATGTTTATAGTTCTAACCAAAACACATTATTTTTGCGTTTAGGGCCGTTTCATGAGCTATTGCCCACGCTTATGGATTCCGTGGGGATTCTCAAGGACCGTACACCGAGAAATGATTGAGAGTTCTAACCAAAAGTCTTTATTTTTGTGTTTACTACGCTTTTCATGAGCTATTGCCCATAGTTTTGGGGTTTTAGGGCGATTTACAACGACCGTAAGTCCCGATACATGTTTAAGAGTTATGACAAAAAACTTGTCGTTTTCGCGTTTTATGGCCATTTTCATGAGCTATTGCCAATAGTTTTGGGATTTTAGGGCGATTCGCATGGCTTGAAAGACCCGATACATGTTTGAGAGTTAGGAGCAAAATCTCGTTGTTTTTGCGTTTTAGGTGCGTTTTAATAAGCTATAGCCCAGAATTTTTGGATTCAAGGGAATTTGCATGGCCTGTAAGACCCTATACATGTTTGAGAGTTATGACCAAAAACTCGTCTTTTTCGCTTTTTATGGCCGTTTTCATGAGCTATTGCCCATAGTTTTGGTGTTTTAGGGCAATTTGCATAGCTTGTAAGACCCGATACATATTTGAGAGTTAGGGCCAAAATCTCGTTGTTTTCGCATTTTAGGGCCGTTTTCATGATATATTTCCCACAGTTTTGGGATACCAGCGGGATTTGGAAGGCCCGTAAGACCCGATTCATGTTTGAGAGTTATGACCGAAAACTCGTTGTTTCAAGTTTTGGCCATTTTCATGAGCTATTGCCCACAATTTTGGGGTTTTAGGGCGATTTTCATATCTTGTAAGACCCGATAAATGTTTGAGAGTTAGGGCCAAAATCACGTTGTGTTCACATTTTAGGTTTGTTTCATGAGCTACTTCCCACAGTTTTCGGATTCTAGGGGGGTTTGCATGGCCAGTAAGACCCGAGACATGTTTGAGAGTTATTAACGAAAACTCGTTATTTTCGTGTTTTATGGCCGTTTTCATGAGCTATTGCCCACAGTTTTGGGATTCCGGGGTGATTTGCAAGGCTCGTAAGACCCGATATATGTTTGAGAGTTATGACCAAAAACTCATCGTTTTTCGTATTTTATGGCCATTTTCATGAGCTATTGTCCACAGTTTTGGGGTTTTAGGGCGATGTTTATATCTTGTAAGACCCGATACATGTTTGAGAGTTAGGTCCAAAATCACGTTGTTTTCGCGTTTAAGGGCCGTTTTCATGAGCTATTGCCCACAGTTTGCGAATTCCAGGGGGTTTCCAAGGCCCGTAACACCCGAGACATGTTTGAGAGTTCTAACAAAAAACTCGTTATTTTTGTGTTTTACAGCCGTTTTCATGAGCTATTTCCCAAAGATTGCGGATTCCAGGGGTATTTCCAAGGCCCGTAACACCCGAGACATGTTTGCGAGTTCTAACCAAAAACTCGTTATTGTTGCGTTTTAGGGCCGTTTTCATAAGCTATTGCCCACAGTTTGCGGATTCCAGGGGGATTTCCAAGGCCCGTAACACCCGAGACATGTTTGAGAGTTCTAACCAAAAACTCGGTATTTTTATGTTTTATGGCCGTTTTCATGAGCGATTGCCCAAAACTATTGCCCACAGTTTTGGGGTTTTAGGGTGATTTTTATAACTTGTAAGACCCGATACATGTTTGAGAGTTAGGAGCCAAATCTCGTTGTTTTTGCGTTTTAGGTGCGTTTTAATGAGATATAGCCCAGAATTTCTGGATTCAAGGGAATTTGCATGGCCTGTCAGACCCTATACATGTTTGAGACACTACTAGGAAAACAGCTATAGGTAATCAGCACATCCGTGGCTCACATGGTTGAAGTGCCCCACGGCTAAAACAGGCGTGGCTCACCTGTGGGCAGTGCCCTACTAGTAACTAGAACAACCGTGGCGCACATGACTATAGTGCGCCACAGATGTGTGTACAGGCCTGCTGGACGCCGCCAAACATCTCAGAAGCACTATAGTCATGTGCGCCACGGTTGTTAGTGTCATCTGTGGCGCACATGGGGGTGCGCTAAGCGCCTAACGCCCCTCTGTGAACGGCCAAAAACATCTGTGGCACATATGGCATAGTGCGCCACAGATGTATAAACTTAGCCGTAGGGCACTCTGCCCTAGTGCCCTACGCCTAAGTGGCATGCACCAACTCCACCACCCCCGTGGATCGCCTTTTTAGGGTTTGCAAAAAATAAACGAAAATTATAAACACTTCAAAAAATTAAATCCTTTCATATTTAGGTAGGTAATGTGGTATAGCTTCTAGTAAAATTAACAAAAATGAGTTTCGACTTTATTTGCAAAAAAAGTCATGCCACGGTAAAAAGGCCGTAACTTTTGCATACGATGTCGAAAAAAAACGTATATTATACCAAAATGACCAGAACGAGATTCCAGATCCGCTTGCAACGCCTTTAGGTCGTTTAGCGATTTTTTAGAATCTCAAAATTCGAAAAGAGTAAAAAGTTATGGAAAAAACAAGATTTCTCTTGCAGAAAAAAAAATTGAGGCAACTTACCCGTAGCGCACCACAACCTAGTGCGCCACGGATAATCTTGGGCGGGATTCAAATTTGAATCACCACCCCGCCCACCTACCCCTATTCCCTCCCTCTTCTCTTTTTCATTCTCCTCCCTCCTCCTTTTCCTTATCTCTTCTCCTCCTCCTTTTCCTTCTCTCTTCTCCTCCTCCTCCTCCTCCTCCTTTACTTCTCCTCCTTCCCTTGCCGTGGCAGTGACGATGGCGATGGCGGCGGTGACCTTCTCCTCCTCCTTGCAGTCATGACGACGACCTCCTTCCTCGCGGCCTCCTCCTCGCCTCCTCCTTCCTTGCGGCCTCCTCCTCGCCTCCTCCTCCTTGCTGTCACGAAGAGCGACGACGAGCTCCGACGACCGCCGAAGACCTCCTTCTCCTTGCGGCAACCTCCTCCCTTCTCCAGCCTCTCTTCCTCGATGCCGGCAAGGAGTAGCAAGTCCATGGCCTCCCGCACCTCCCTGCGGTGGTAGGTCGTGGCCACGGCCACCTCCCTGCCGGCGAGGTGACACGCCGGCGGCGATGCGGACCCGATTGCTTTTGCAATTCAAAACGAGGGTGTTTTTTACATTTTTTTTTATTTTTGAAAAAAACATCTGTGGCGCACATGTACCCCTACCCGTGGCGCACCTGGTAGTGCGCCACGCCTATCTCGATATAACCGTCGCGCACCATGCGATGCGCCGGCTCTGAGATAACCGTGGAGCCGAAGTGGCGCATCGCTAGTGCGCCCGTAAGGCCTTTTCATGTGCGCCACGAATAGGCGTTTTTCTAGTAGTGAGAGTTATGACGAAAAACTCGTCTTTTTCGCGTTTTATGGCCGTTTTAATGAGCTATTGCCCATAGTTTAGGGGTTTTAGGGCGATTTGCATAGCTTGTAAGACCCGATACATATTTGAGAGTTAGGTCCAAAATCTCGTTGTTTTCGCATTTTAGGGCCGTTTTCATGATATATTTCCCACAGTTTTGGGATGCCGGCGGGATTTGGAAGGCCCGTAAGACCCGATACATGTTTGAGAGTTATGACTGAAAACTCGTTGTTATCGCGTTTTTGGCCATTTTCATGAGCTATTGCCCACAATTTTAGGTCCAAAATCACGTTGTTTTCGTGTTTTAGGGCCGTTTTCATGGGCTATTGCCCACAGTTTGCGAATTCCAGGGGGGTTTCCAAGGCCCGTAACACCCGAGACATGTTATAGAGTTCTAAAAAAATTCGTTATTTTTGTGTTTTACAGCCGTTTTCATGAGCTATTGCCCAAAGATTGCGGATTCCAGGGGGATTTCCAAGGCCCATAACACCCGAGACATGTTTGCGAGTTCTAACCAAAAAGTCGTCATTTTTGCGTTTTAGGGCCGTTTTCATGAGCTATTGCCCACAGTTTGCGGATTCCAGGGGGATTCTCAAGGACCGTTACACCTGAGAAATGTTTGAGAGTTCTAACCAAAAAGTCGTTATTTTTGTGTTTTACGGCCGTTTTCATGTGCTATGGCCCATAGTTTTGGGGTTTTAGGGCGATTTACACCGGAAGTCCCGATACATGTTTGAGAGTTATGACAAAAAAACTTGTCGTTTTCGCGTTTTATGGCCATTTTCATGAGCTATTGCCAATAGTTTTGGGATTTTAGGGCGATTTGCATGGCTTGAAAGACCGGATACATGTTTGACAGTTAGGAGCAAAATCTCGTTGTTTTTGCGTTTTAGGTGCGTTTTAATGAGCTATAGCCCAGAATTTTTGGATTCAAGGGAATTTGCATGGACTGTAAGATCCTATACATGTGTGAGAGTTATGACCAAAAACTCGTCTTTTTCGCGTTTTATGGCCGTTTTCATGGGCTATTGCCCATAGTTCCGGGGTTTTAGGGCGATTTGCATAGCTTGTAAGACCCGATACATATTTAAGAGTTAGGGCCAAAATCTCGTTGTTTTCGCATTTTAGGGCCGTTTTCATGATATATTTCCCATAGTTTTGGGATGCCAGCGGGATTTGGAAGGCCCGTAAGACCCCTTACATGTTTGAGAGTTATGACCGAAAACTCGTTGTTTTCGCGTTTTTTGGCCATTTTCATGAGCTATTGCCCACAATTTTGGGGTTTTAGGGCGATTTTCATATCTTGTAAGACCCGATAAATGTTTGAGAGGTAGGGCCGAAATCACATTGTTTTCACATTTTAGGTTTTAGAGCTACTGCCCATAGTTTTCGGATTCTAGGGGGGTTTGCAAGGCCTGTAAGACCCGAGACTTGTTTGAGAGTTATTACCAAAAACTCGTTATTTTCGTGTTTTATGGCCGTTTTAATGAGCTATTGCCCACATTTTTGGGATCCCAGGGTGATTTGCAAGGCCCGTAAGACCCGGTATATGTTTGAGAGTTATGACCAAAAACTCATCGTTTTTCGCATTTTATGGCCATTTTCATGAGCTATTGCCCACAGTTTTGGGGTTTTAGGGCGATTTTTATATCTTGTAAGACCCGATACATGTTTGAGAGTAAGGTCCAAAATCATGTTGTTTTCGCGTTTTAGGGCCGTTTTAATGAGCTATGCCCACACTTTGCGAATTCCAGGGGGACTTCCAAGGCCCGTAACACCCGAGACATGTTTGAGAGTTCTACAAAAAAAACTCGTTATTTTTGTGTTTTACAGCCGTTTTCATGAGCTATTGCCCAACGTTTGCGGATTCCAGGGGGATTTCCAAGGCCCGTAACACCCGAGACATGTTTGAGAGTTCTAACCAAAAACTCGTTATTTTTGTGTGTTACGGCTGTTTTTATGAGCTATTGCCCATAGTTTTAGGTATTTAGGGCGATTTGCATAGCCTGTAAGACCCGATACATATTTAAGTGTTAGGGCCAAAATCTCGTTGTTTTCACATTTTAGGGCCGTTTTCATGAGCTATTGCCCACAGTGTGCGGATTCCAGGGGGATTTCCAAGGCCCGTAACACCCGAGACATGTTTGAGAGTTCTAACCAAAAACTCATTATTTTTATGTTTTATGGCCGTTTTCATGAGCGATTGCCCATAGTTTTGGGGTTTTAGGGCGATTTACAACGACCGTAAAACACGATACATGTTTGAGAGTTATGACCAAAAACTTGTCGTTTTCGCGTTTTATGGCCATTTTCTTGAGCTATTGCCCATAGTTTTGCGATTTTAGGGCGATTTGCATGCCTTAAAAGACCCGATACATGTTTGAGAGTTAGGAGCAAAATCTCGTTGTTTTTGCGTTTTAGGTTCGTTTTAATGAGCTATAGCCCAGAATTTTTGGATTCAAGGGAATTTGCATGGCCTGTAAGACCCTATACATGTTTGAGAGTTATGACCAAAAACTCGTCTTTTTCGCGTTTTATGGCCGTTTCAATGAGCTATTGCCCATAGTTTCGGGGTTTTATGGCGACTTGCATGGCTTGAAAGACCCGATACATGTTTGAGAGTTAGGGTCGAAATCACGTTGTTTTCACATTTTAGGTCCTTTTTCATGAGCTACTGCCCATAGTTTTAGGATCCCAGCGGGATTTGGAAGGCCCGTAAGACCCGAGACTTGTTCGAGAGTTACACTAGTGGAAACGAGGGCTTTTGTTGATCCCGAAAATGGGCTTTAACACCGGTTCTTCTACGAACCGGTGTTAAAGGGGGGGGCGTACCAGCGTGGCCTCTGCGGCATTAAAGGAGCCCCCTTTAACACCGGGTCATGGCACGAACCGGTGTTAAAGGTCCTGCACTGGTTACAAGACTTTTAACACCGGTTCGTGGCACGAACCGGTGTTAAAGGGGGGGGGCTATATAAGACACCACCCCAGCCCACACACACCCCACTCTTCCATTCTTTCACATTTTGAGCCTAGCAAGAGGGTGTGAAGAGTGCTAATTTGTGTTTTTTTCATATGCACTAGAGGTGTTCGGTGAAATGCCCGAGAGCTCAAAATAAGCTTTCTTGTTGCTCTTTCCGTCTCGGTCGATGTCGGCAACTATAGTTTCATGTGTCATTGATGTACTATATATATAAAAGGTCATCTCCCTATTATTTTTTGATATATACTACATATTAATGCAGATGAATCGGCAATGGATGTACGGTGACCGCCGCACTTCCGAGTACATTACGGGCCTCCAAAATTTCATCGTTGTGGCTAATGCAAACCGTGGTCACAATGGTTTTATGTGTTGTCCGTGTGTTCACCGTCGAACAAGAAAGACTACTCAAACCAGAACCATTCACGCCCACCGCTTCGATCCGGTTTCATGCCCAGCTATAATTGTTGGACCAAGCACGGAGAAAAAGGGGTTGTGATGGAAGACAACGAAGAAGAAGAGGATGATGAAAACTATCATAATATGTATCCTGAATATGATGATAATGCAACGGAGGTAGATAATGAAGATCAAGAGGGAGCAGATGGGACCGATGACGATCTTGGTCGGGCCATTCCGATGCAAAGGAAGAATGTGAAACTGAAAAGGAGAAGGAGAAGCTGGAGCAGATGTTAAAGGATCACAAAACATTGTTGTATCCAACTTGCGAAGATGGCCACAAAAGCTAGGTGCCAATCGGATTTGCTGCAATGGAAGGCGAGAATGGTGTGATTGACAACATTTTCAAAGTTGTTGGTAAAATGAAGAATCTTCTTCCAAGAAATAATGAGTTGCGACAAGACATACCAAGCAAAGAAAGTTGTTCCGCCTCTAGGATTAGACGTGCGTAAGATACATGCCTGCATTAATGCATCCTCTACCGCGGTGAGAAGTACGAGAATTTGGATGCATGCCCGGTATGCACTGCACTGCGGTATAAGATCAGACGAGACGATCCTGGCGATGTTGAGGGCGAGGCCCCTAGGAAGAAGGTTCCCGCCAAGGTTATGTGGTATGCTCCTATAATACCACGGTTAAAACGTCTCTTCAGAAATAAAGAGCATGCCAAGTTGTTGCGATGGCACATGGAAGACCGTAAGAAAGACGCGATGTTGAGACACCCCGTTGATGGGTCACAGTGGAGAAAAGTCGAGCGAGAGTACCCGGACTTCGCACGTGACGCAAGGAACTTAAGGTTTGGTCTAAGTACAGACGGCATGAATCCTTTTGGTGAGCAGAGCTGCACAAAGACCTGGCCTGTGACCCTATGTATCTATAACCTTCCTCCTTGGTTGTGTATGAAGAGGAAGTTCATTATGATGCCAGTGCTCATCCAAGGCCCGAGGCAACCCGGCAACGACATTGATGTGTACCTAAGGCCATTAGTTGAAGAACTTTTACAGCTGTGGGCCAAACCAGGTGTACGTATGTGGTATGTGCACAAAGGGGAGCCATTTGACCTACGAGCATTGCTTTTCGTAACCATCAATGATTGGCCTGCTCTTAGTAACATTTCAGGGCAGACAAACAAGGGATACAATGCATGCACACACTGTTTAGATGATACTGAAAGTGTATATTTGGATAAATGTAAGAAGGTTGTGTACCTAGGGTATCGCCGATTTCTTCCAACTCGCATCCAAGAAGAAAGAAAGGCAAGCATTTCAAACGTCTCGCGAACCCCGGAGGAAGCCTGTCCTCCGCATCGTGAGGAGGTATTTGGTATGGTCAAGGACCTAGAAGTAATCTTTGAAAAGGTCCCGGCAGTCTATCCGTTCAATGACGATGCCGGACACGCGCCCATGTGGAAGAAGCAATCTATATTTTGGGACCTACCCTATTGGAAAGTCTTAGAGGTCCGCTCTTCAATCGACGTGATGCACGTGACGAAGAATGTTTGCGTGAACCTGCTAGGCTTTCTAGGAGTGTATGGGAAGACAAAAGATACACCGGAAGCACGACAGGACCAGCATCATCTGAAGGCCCCTGAAGAGCCTATGCATCCTGAGAACGAGAAGGGTAAACGATGCCACTTAACTCCTGCCAGCTACGCTCTTACCAAAGTAGAGAAGGAAATATTTTTTGAATGTCTGAGCAGTATCAAGGTCTCGTCTGGCTTCTCGTCGAATATAAAGGGAATAATAAATATGGCAGAGAAAAAATTCCAAAACCTGAAGTCTCATGACTGCCACGTGATTATGACACAATTTCTTCCGATTGCATTGAGGGGGCTTCTACCTGAAAATGTTCAAGTACCCATTGTGAAGCTATGTGCATTCCTCAATGCAATATATCAGAAGGTAATCGATACAGAAAGCCTACCATGGTTACAAACAGATGTGGCCCAATGTCTTGTCAGCTTTGAGTTGGTGTTCCCACCATCCTTCTTCAATATTATGACGCATCTCCTGGTTCACCTAGTAGAAGAGATTGCCATTCTCGGTCCTGTATTTCTACACAATATGTTCCCCTTTGAGAGGTACATGGGAGTCTTAAAGAAATATGTTCATAACCGTGCTAGGCCAGAAGGAAGCATCTCCAAGGGCTATGTAATAGAGGAGGTCATTGAGTTCTGTGTTGATTTTATTCCTGACCTTAAGGCGATTGGTGTTCCAGAATCACGACATGAGGGGAGACTGCGTGGAAAAGTCACCCTAGGATGTAAATCAATGATATGTAGGGATGGGCATTCTCTCAATCAAGCACACTACACGGTTTTACAAAGATCTATCTTGGTTGCCCCGTATATCAATGAACACAAGAATTTAATACGCCTCAAACACCCGGGGCAGTCTGATGAATGGATTATAAGTGAACACATGGCGAGTTTTGGCGGCTGGCTGCAAAGACTTCTCACGAATAACACCACTGTTGGGGATCAGCTGTACTTGTTGGCTGTGACACCGCCTTCGATGTATGTACTTTCCAAGGGTACGATATAAATGGGAATACATTTTACACGATAGGCCAAGATAAAAGAGCACCAACCAAAATACAGTGGTGTCCGCTTGATGCAAGAAAAGACAATGGGCAAAAGACCACGTATTATGGGTTCATAGAGGAGATATGGGAACTTGACTATGGACCTAATTTTAAGGTCCCCTTGTTTCGATGCAAATGGGTCAAGCTAACAGGAGGAGGGGTTGAGGTAGACAAGAAGTACGGAATGACAACGGTGGATCTCAACAATCTTATGAAGAACTTAGACGAACCATTCGTCCTAGCCAATGATGTGGCTCAGGTTTTCTATGTGAAGGACATGTCCTCCAGACCAAAAAAAAGAATAAATATGCAAATGAATACATCATATGATGAGCCAAAGCGTCACATAGTTCTTTTAGGGAAAAGAAACATCGTGGGAATCGAGGACAAGACAGACATGTCAGAAGATTATAATAAGTTTGATGAAATTCCGCCCTTCACAAAGGAAAACTGACCAAGCATTCCGTTAAGTAAAGAAGATGCTCCATGGTTACGTCTGAAGCGATCATAAGGAAGGGCATATGCCAAGAAGTTCATGCTCATATTGTGTAACTCTAGTTCATGTTTTAATATTAATACATGTCTTGAGTGTTAGTCATGTTTTGTGGATGGACCGGGACTATGAGAAGAAGTTGTCCCGATTACTTACCATATTAGGAGTGCCTCTATGACCAGTTTCTTGGAGATGCCGGAGGACTAGGCTCCAAGCATCTCCCGAACTGGCCGTAGTGGTGTCCTCGCCTCGAAACCATCTTGCAGCTTTGTAACTTCTCTAACTAGATCAATACACCAGGAGCTAACTAATTTCACATATTAGAGTGCCTCTATGACAGCTTTCGGAGATGCCGAGGATCGCTCGTCGGCATCTCCCCGAAATCGCCGTAGTGGTGTCCCCGCCAAACCGGCTGGAGGACTGACTCACAAGGATGCCTATTTATAGTACAAGCAGCTCGACATAGTGTTGACACTTACAAAATAATGTCGACACTCACCCCTATTATTAGTCGGTTGGTGTCTCCAACCGACTAAGGTTCATCTTTAGTCCCGGTTGGTGACACCATCCGGACAAGGTACACGCCGCACGACATAATGTCGACATGCACTCACCCCTATTATTAGTGTTGACTCGTTTTGTCCGGTTGGTGTCTCCAACCGGGACTAAAGTTCATCTTTAGTCCCGGTTGGTGTCCAACCGACTAAAGGTTCATCCGCCATTTTTCCGCCATTTTTCTTCCGCCATTTTTCTTCCCGCCATTTTTTCCCACCATTTTTCTTCCCGCCATTTTTTCCCGCCAGTTCTTCCCTCCAGTTCACTATATATATATGTAGGTTGGCCTCCATTGTCATTGCACATCTCTATACTCATATCTGCAACCTCATCACTATTTCCCATGGCTTCCACCGTAGCACTAACCCCTCAGGAGGCGGAGGCGCTTTGCCCGAACCACCTGCCCGCTACTGTGTCCCCGTCGGCTGGATGATGAGCGCCGGAGGCGTGCCGGTTCCTCCTGTCCCTCTAGGTGTGGCGTGCCGGATGGCCATCACGAACCACTACTACTTCGAGCTCACGCCGGAGCAGCGGAGGAATCCCAGATGGCATCCCGACTATTTCCCTACTTGGGAAGCCTTCTTCGTGGATCGACATGAGAGGGCGCTTGCCAGGCACGAGGAGGACTGATGGGGATACGCCTACTGGGGTATACTCAGCGGGACGTTTCCGACTGGCCCAAAGGCTGGCGAGTGGGCCTGCAGAACGGCGAGTGGATCAAAGCCCAGCAAGGTACCAAGCGATCGAAGTCAAGGCCAAGTAGTAGATAGGCCAATCGGACTAGGTTAAACGACATCAAGTCAGAATCGAATCGGTTGAGATATGTAAACCCTAGGGAGGTGAGCCTATATAAACCTCCCTATGGGGTGAGTAGAGACACGCCCTCATACACCAAGCGACTCGCCTAGCCGCCGAGCTCGCCCATTGTAAACACCCATAATACGATCTAGTGAGTAGGTCTTACCTCCGGGGCCGAACCTGGGTAAAACCCTGTGTCTTTGCCCTCATCTCGCACCGCAGATGGCTGGCCGCCCTTGCCCCTTGTTCTACTACTCACTGCCGATTGCAGCATCTGCCGTGACCATTCCCACAACGGCCCACCTCCTCCTAACTTCAACGAGGCCGGCCGTCGGCTATGGTGGCGCGGTCGGACTCTCCAGAGCGTCATGGCCTATGACACTGCCGCCGACTCTAACCCCCGTCTGCGCTACCCTCAAGTCCAGCCCACGCGCTACCCTCAAGTCCAGCCCACGCATTTCTCCAGAGGTTCAATTACGGCGACCGACGACGACAATGATGACGGCGGAAAGTACGACGACTACTGATGGCGTAGTATTACAGGTGTAGGCAGGAGCATGATCAATCACTCCAACATTCGAACAAGTTCCGATTGTTACTTAATCTGCCATGTATCTTAATTTTCAGTTCTTTTATGTATCTTAATTTTCGGTTCCCAGATTCGGCTTTATGTAACTGTCTCAAAATGACCTATCTCATTCGAGGTTTCTTGGCTTTCGGGTCAAATGACCAATGTTATGGCTAGAATTAAGGCATAGTTTGCAAGAGGAGTTTTCCTTTTTATCGCACCAAAAAGGCATTTTCCATTTTCCATTTGATCTAATAAAAATGATTTACATGAATGGATAGATATTATTTTTCTGAAAATTATGATATATTATTCATATTTTTCTGAGTTGAAATGAAAAAGATATGAATTTTCTAAATTCATATCATATTTTTTAAATTAAAAAAGCCCCTTTAATGCATGAAATAAGTGTTTTAATTATTTTTAAAAATTTCATGTAAAGTAAATATAAAATGATTTACATGAATGGATAGATATTATTTTTCTGAAAATTATGATATATTATTCATATTTTTCTGAGTTGAAATGAAAAAGATATGAATTTTCTAAATTCATATCATATTTTAATTAAAAAGCCCTTTAATGCATGAAATAAGTGTTTTAATTATTTTAAAAATTTCATGTAAAGTAAATATAAAATGATTTACATGAATGGATAGATATTATTTTCTGAAAATTATGATATATTATTCATATTTTTACGAGTTGAATGAAAAAGATATGAATTTTCTAAATTCATATCATATTTTTGAATTAAAAAGCCCTTTAATGCATGAAATAAATGCCCCCCTTTAACACGGTTCGTTGGAACCGGTGTGAAAGGGAGATTATTCGTTCAAGACACCCCCTCTTTAACACCGGTTCGTGGAACCGTGTTAAAGGGTAAATGCCTTGTGAAATGATCCCTTAACACGGTTCGAGCCACGAACCGCTAAAGGGGGTATTAATTCACCTTCCTCCTTTCTTCCCTCGTGAGCAGCCAAGATCGCCACGCCACGCCAGAGAAGCGTCGCCGCCCACGATCGCCGCCACCGCCACCACCACCGCCACCGCCAAGACCGCCACCGCCGCGCGCCGCGCAGCAACAGCGCCGGCGCCCGCCTGCTCGCCGCCACCGCCCCATCACGCCAAGACCGCCACCGCCACCACCACAAGACGCGCTACAGCGGAGCCCTCGCCGCCCTCGCCCGGAGCCGCTCGCCGCCGCCCCTCATCGAGCCGCCGTCCTCGTCTCGCCCGCCTCGCCCGCCGCGCGTCTCGCCCTCGCCCTCGCCGGAGCAGTCGTACGTCGGATTAGCTAATATATATGTAATCTTGAACTTTTGTCCGGCACAAGCTGGACGATGGTAACGCTCTCGGTCACTTTGTATTGTGCAAGCTGTCACGCACGCCGCACGGGCCATGCATGGTAGCAACGGTAGCAATAGTACTACTAGTCTTAGAACGGAGTCTAGCTCAATTAGATAGATGGGCATAATTAACCACGCATGTGTTAGAATAGACATGTGCGCAAACACGATTAGAGACAAACTACTCATTATTCAACAACACTCAAATAAATTTATACTATAAGAGACACACACTATTTGTGATCCAGCAACAATACTATCAAGTATATGTTGGCAGGATCGGAATGGAGGGAATACTCGTGAGTATAAAACCAATTAAAAATAGTAAAGTAATCTTCATCTGTATCAAAGAATAACAAGCGGAATGTAAAAGGCCAAGCAGGACATATATGGATGCACTAGTTGGCCACGCCTAAACCCTAACTGACCACCTCGCTCTCTTCCCCGTGCAGGAGCGTCTCGCCGCCGCCGCTTCGGAGCTCATAGGCCACGCCTAAACGCCGACGCCGCCCGCCGCCCGACGAGCCCGCCGCTAGCACCGCAGTTCGACGATCCGCCCGACGAGAACAACGTCACCCCACCGGTGAGCGCCACGTGTCTGCCACGTGTATGATTGCTGACTCATCCTAATTAAAACTTATTTGCTCGATAAATTGTACTACATGCATAGATTAAAACTTGTATACAAATTGGACCTCTGACTCATTTGTGTATTTATTTGTGTATTTTGGTATGAATAATATGTATATTTGTGTATGAATCCAAGTCCACTTGAATGTTTACACTCTTACTCTAGATAATATTATTGTTTTAGAAACTATGGATCCACTTAGTAGAAACCTTGAAGAAGAAGAAATAATGGAGAACATTATTGATGAGGACACCTCACAATATCTGAACTTGGAGGGACATGACGACGACAACTCAAGTACTAGTCATGGAGAAGATGAAGACTCCGGTGAACGCAATTTAATGGTTACAAAAGTCCGGCGAGGTATATGCATTGATTAAGCCTCAGCTGACTTCCACCAACAATATTCTTCTACATGTATTAATTAACGCTTCTTTCTTCTTTTAGCCCTCTGGATCGACCATCCATCAACCATCTTCTTCTACGAAAAAGAGCAAGCGAGCCGAGCTGTTGAAAGATCGTGCAAAGTTCACGATCGGCATCCGTGTTGATGGCAGGCCGATGGAGCCCAAGAAGGCCAGACAAATTTATACGTCAGTGGAGTTCTTGTTAGGGACCAAATCCCAATCATAATTGAATATTGAAATAAGCCAAAGAAGGGCACCTTTGTCGATGAGATCCAAAGAAACGCTTTGGAATTCGTTGTTGGTAAATTTCACCCTTCCGCCAGAGGAGGATGAAAACAACCCGGTTATAAAGAAAAAGGTCAAAGAGTGGACTCTAAAGAAGATGGCTGAGGCTTTCCGCAACTGGAAGACAAAATTGAACAAATTTATCAAAGCTTGCGAGACTCCAGATTTCGAAGACGCTTATTATGAGAATATAAGACCTCACTGGCCCGAATTTGAGACATATAAAAAGTGCTATAGCTAAAAAGAGGTCAGAAACCAATACGCTTAATGCCCTGAAGAAGGAATATCACCAGAGGACGGGGTCAGGTGGCTACATATCTCAGAGGCCTAAGTGGGAGGAAGCTGAGAGGGCCCTGCGCGAGAGAGGGATCACACCCCAGAAAGATGGGTGGGACCTACGTGCAAAGACTTGGTTCTACGGAATCGGGGCAAGGTTGGACCCAGAAACAGGATTGTGTATATTACCAACCATCCTTGCCAAACCCGTCACTGAACTCATCACGGCATACGAGGAAACATCCGCCAGGACCTTCCATCCCGACAGAGAGAATGACCAGCTCACACGCGCCATCGGTAAAAAAGAACACCCTGGACATGCACGAGGCACAGGGGGTATGACATGGAAGGATGGGTTTGCCGACTGGAGCGACTCTTACAGATGGCGCGGAAGAAAAGAAAAAGAGCGTACATAGCGGATGACACAGATAGAACATGCACTTGCGGCGCTGCAGGCGCAAGTGAATGCACAACAGAGCCATCAAGCTACCGGCCCATCTCAGCGGCACGAAGAGCCTGCATTGGAAGCTGCCCGCGGCCCAGACTCTGCGTGGAAAAGCAGTGTGGCTTCCACGGAGAACGTGCAGCCCACGCTTGAAATGACGGGTCCTCGATACCCAGTGGATGAGATCACGGAGAGCGAACACGCTGAGCTGCATGTGAGATTAATGGGCTTATCCATTAAGGTGGCTGTCGGCTATGTCTTACCTCCTGTAGCTGGTGGAACTTTCACTGCCGACCGATTCCAGATGGCTATGCTATTGTCGGGGTGGATGAGGTTGTGAAGGAATATGAGAAAGCACAGCTTGACCATGCTACAGGTGAAGGGGAAACTCAACTCAAATTTGCAGTGAAAACAACCATTCTTTGGAAGAAGGAACACATTGTGCTTCCAAATTGGAGGTCACTGGCACCCCCGCCATCTCCGCAGTCGGCCTCGAGTCGCTCAGCTATCTCTGCTGGCAGCCATCTCCGGCTGCAGCCATCTCCGCCCGTCACCATCTCTGCGGCAGCCATCTCCGTCGGCCATCTCCGGTGCTTCATCCATCTCCTCAACAGAAGCGGAAGAGCACCGCCACGAGGAGCATCAAGTAGCATCGCCACAAAGAAATCGCAGGAAACCGTCGCCAAAGAGTTCAAAACTACGCCCCACAGCCTTCCGCCAAGCCATTGCCGGTTTTACCGTGGAATCGCGACGAGGAGACCAATAGGATCTCGGAAGAACAGGTCAAGAAATTCTTTGCACCTAGACGGGCGAGCCACGGGAGAAAATAGATCCGGCGGTGGTGGAGAAGTTTTACAAAAATCTTTGAAACCTGAAACCCCACTTGTGCCGGACTACGAGCGCCAGATTTGAAGGCGGATGCAAGGCGCCGGAGGGAAAGTAGCGATCGTGAGGCACCCCGTAAAACAGTTCCCATCCTCGGAGCAAGAAACCAATCATGCGCCCGCCCAAATGTTTGTCAAACGGGACGCCTCCGTAGATGATTACGAGGCAGAGCTACAAAGAAAGGCCAATGAGATGGGGATGACTTACATTGCATACTTGAACGCGTCATGGGAGACAACTTGCCCAAATGCGATGTCAACCCCATACAACCATGGAAGTATGGGAAGAATCTAGTCAAGAAAGAGGAGCTCAAGAATCTACCAACAAAGATGCGAAAATTGCACAAATGGTACCTTCATTTCTGCAAGACGAGAAAAGAAGAATGGATCACGGCGCATATAAGAGATCAGATTTTCTTGTGCGGAGATGACGCGGTCGACTTCAACATTCAAGACTTGCATTTTCTATTCAATCAAGGAACTCGACAAATCGCCATCAGCCTTTATTGTGTGTAAGTACTATTTCGTAATTTTTATCTCATCTCATTCACTTCATTAATTGCATGTATATATATATGCTCACCATATATGTATATACTATTATGCAGGAAAAAGGTTATGGAATGCATGAAAGGAGGCCCTTTTGACATTGGGTTCGTTGACCCAAATAGAGTTCATGAAGAAGTGGTAAGAGAAAACCCGCAAACAGAAGATTACTTGCTAAAGTCTTTCTTGAGACAACAAACCAAAAGGAAATACTATTGCCTTACAACTTCGTGAGTCTGTTACCCTCTCTCTTGTACACATTCTGCTTTCGCTTACTCGATGTTAAGTGTAATTGATGATGAGTTATGCGCGTGTAGGTTCCACTTTATTATGCTAGTCATTCAACCCGACTCAGAAAAGTCCTTGTCATGGACTCGTTCGAAAAGAAAAAGAGCTATGGGCAGACTTTAGAGAGATGCTCGAGGTAATTTCAATCATATTATCGCACTAGATCAACAACTTTCGTGACAATAAGTAATTAATTACTCCTTTATCCATTTTCTTTGTCGGACAGGGTTTGAAAATGTTCACGGGCAGTGGGTGAATGGTCAAGAACTAAATTTTAGACCAAAATGTAAGTAATACTAGCTAGCTTCCAATTCCATTATATCATGCTTTATTGATTATTATTTTGATTGAACTCTCTATTCTCGTAAAGTGCGCGCATCGGGGACACGACAATAACTTATGTGGGTACTATGTTTGCGAATTCATTCAACCACGATATGTGACAGGCCAAGCACTAACTAGAACAACTTAGAGTAAGTAAACAAAGTCCACAACATTATTTTATTACCATCAATTGTGTTGAGTTTTATTCTTATATATATATTGACGGCCCATTCTTCATATATATTCAGATCGAACGGATGCGGGACCAACTCCTACCATTTGAACGCATACGAGACATTCAAGAGGAATTGGCGGGGTTCATACTTGATGAGGTCGTCACGCCTGGCGGAGATCTCTTTAGATATCCACCAAAATGAACGATAACGATGTATGTGCCGATGACGATGTATGTGCTGATGACGATGTTTGTGTATAATAATGTTTGTTTAATTATTCATGTACTCGTATGTACAGATGACGATTTATAAGTATACCGCTCCCGATCGATTCCCCCTCGCTCCCCCTCCGCAGAAAATCGCCCAGCAGAGGCGGGGCGAAAGTCTGGCGGCAGAAAACGGCCTAAATCTGCGCGGCGAAGAACCTTCTTTCGGTTCAGATCTGACCGGTGTTAAAGGGAAAGCGAGCCATGGCAGTATCGTGCGCCACCCTTTAACACCGGTTCATATAAGAACCGGTGTTAAAGGGGCCCCCCTCTAACACCGAACCCTCAACAGCGGTTGGGGAACCGCTGTTAGAGGGCCCTCCCAACCGGAGTTAAAGGGGGGCTTTGCACTAGTGTTATGACCGAAAAGTCGTTGTTTTCGCGTTTTTTGGCCATTTTCATGAGCTATTGCCCACAATTTTGGGGTTTTAGGGCGATTTTCATATCTTGTAAGACCCGATAAATGTTTGAGAGTTAGGGCCGAAATCACGCTGTTTTCACATTTTAGGTCCTTTTTCATGAGCTACTGCCCACATTTTTCGGATTCTAGGGGGATTTGCAAGGCCTGTAAGACCCGAGACTTGTTTGAGAGTTATTACCAAAAACTCGTTATTTTCGTGTTTTATGGCCGTTTTAATGAGCTATTGCCCACATTTTTGGGATCTCAGGGTGATTTGCAAGGCCCGTAAGACCCGGTATATGTTTGAGAGTTATGACCAAAAACTCATCGCTTTTCGCATTTTATGGCCATTTTCATGAGCTATTGCCCACAGTTTTGGGGTTTTAGGGCGATTTTTATATCTGGTAAGACCCGATACATGTTTGAGAGTTAGGTCCAAAATCACGTTGTTTTCGTGTTTTAGGGCCGTTTTCATGAGGTATTGCCCACAGTTTGCGAATTCCAGGGGGGTTTCCAAGGCCCGTAACACCCGAGACATGTTTGAGAGTTCTAACAAAAAATTCGTTATTTTTGTGTTTTACAGCCGTTTTCATGAGCTATTGCCCAAAGACTACGGATTCCAGGGGGATTTCCAAGGCCCGTAACACCCGAGACATGTTCGCGAGTTCTAACCAAAAACTCGTTATTTTTGCGTTTTAGGGCCGTTTTCATGAGCCATTGCCCACAGTTTTCGGATTCCAGGGGGATTCTCAAGGACCGTTACACCTGAGAAATGATTGAGAGTTCTAACCAAAAAGTCGTTATTTTTGTGTTTTACGGCCGTTTTCATGAGCTATTGCCCATAGTTTTGGGGTTTTAGGGCGATTTACAACGACCGTAAGTCCCGATACATGTTTGAGAGTTATGACAAAAAAACTTGTCGTTTTCGCGTTTTATGGCCATTTTCATGAGCTATTGCCAATAGTTTTGGGATTTTAGGGCGATTTGCATGGCTTGAAAGACCCGATACATGTTTGAGAGTTAGGAGCAAAATCTCGTTGTTTTTTTGTTTTAGGTGCGTTTTAATGAGCTATAGCCCGAATTTTTGGATTCAAGGAATTTGCATGGCCTGTAAGACCCTATACATGTTTGAGAGTTATGACCAAAAACTCGCCTTTTCGCGCTTTTATGGCCGCTTTCATGAGCTATTGCCCATAGTTTTGGGGTTTTAGGCGATTTGCATAGCTTGTAAGACCCGATACATATTTAAGAGTTAGGGCCAAAATCTCGTTGTTTTCGCATTTTAGGGCCGCTTCATGATATATTTCCCACAGTTTTGGGATGCCAATGGATTTGGAAGGCCCTGTAAGACCCGAGACATGTTTGAGAGTTATGACCAAAAATCGTTGTTTTCGCTTTTTGGCCATTTTCATGAGCTATTGCCCACAATTTTGGGGTTTTAGGCGATTTTCATATCTTGTAAGACCCGATAAATGTTTGAGAGTTAGGGCCAAAATCACGTTGTTTTCACATTTTAGGTCCTTTTTCATGAGCTACCGCCCATAGTTTTTGGATTCTAGGGGATTTGCAAGGCTGTAAGACCCGAGACTTGTTTGAGAGTTATTACCAAAAACTCGTTATTTTCGTGTTTTATGGCCGCTTTAATGAGCTATTGCCCACATTTTGGGATCCTGTGGTGATTTGCAAGGCCCGTAAGACCCGTACATGTTTTAGAGTTATGACCAAAAACTCGTCATTTTTGCATTTTATGGCCATTTTCATGAGCTATTGCCCATAGTTTTGGGGTTTTAGGCGATTTTATATCTTGTAAGACCCGATACATGTTTGAGAGTTAGGTCCAAAATCACGTTGTTTTCGCTTTTAGGGCCGCTTTCATGAGCTATTGCCCACACTTTGTGAATTCCTGGGGATTTCAAGGCCCGTAACACCCGAGACATGTTTGAGAGTTCTAACAAAAAACTCGTTATTTTTGTGTTTTAAAGCCGTTTTCATGAGCTATTGCCCAAAGTTTGCGGATTCCACGGGGATTTCCAAGGCCCGTAACACCCGAGACATGTTTGAGAGTTCCAGCAAAAACGCGTTATTTTTGTGTGTTACGACTGTTTTTATGAGCTATTGCCCATAGTTTAAGGGATTTAGAGAGATTTGCATAGCCTGTAAGACCCGATACATATTTAAGAGTTAGGGCCAAAATCTCGTTGCTTTCGCATTTTAGGGCCGTTTTCATGAGCTATTGCCCACAGTGTGCGGAATCCAGGGTGATTTCCAAGGCCCGTAACACCCGAGACATGTTTGAGAGTTCTAACCAAAAACTCGTTATTCTTATGTTTTCTGGCCGTTTTCATGAGCGATTGCCCATAGTTTTGGGGTTTTAGGGCGATTTACAACGACCGTAAGACACGATACATGTTTGAGAGTTATGGCCAAAAACTTGTCGTTTTCGCGTTTTATGGCCATTTTCTTGAGCTATTTCCCATAGTTTTGCGATTTTAGGGCGATTTGCATGGCTTGAAAGACCCGATACATGTTTGAGAGTTAGTAGCAAAATCTCGTTGTTTTTGATTTTTAGGTTCGTTTTAATGAGCTATAGCCCAGAATTTTTGGATTCAAGGGAATTTGCATGGCCTGTAAGACCCTATACATGTTTGAGAGTTATGACCAAAAACTCGTCTTTTTTGCGTTTTATGGCCGTTTTCATGAGCTATTGCCCACAGTTTTGGGGTTTTAGGGCGATTTGCATAGCTTGTAAGACCCGATACATATTTGAGAGTTAGGGCCAAAATCTCGTTGTTTTCACATTTTAGGGCCATTTTCATGATATATCTCCCACAGTTTGAGGATGCCAGCGGGATTTGGAAGGCCCGTAAGACCCGAGACATGTTTGAGAGTTATGACCGGAAACTCGTTGTTTTCGCGTTTTTTGGCCATTTTCATGAGCTATTGCCCATAATTTTGGGGTTTTAGGGCGATTTTCATATCTTGTAAGACCCGATAAATGTTTGAGAGTTAGGGCCGAAATCACGTTGTTTTCACATTTTAGGTCCTTTTTCATGAGCTACTGCCCACATTTTTCGGATTCTAGGGGGATTTGCAAGGCCTGTAAGACCCGAGATTTGTTTGAGAGTTGTTACGAAAAACTCGTTATTTTCGTGTTTTATGACCGTTTTAATGAGCTATTGCCCACATTTTTGGGATCCCAGGGTGATTTGCAAGGCCCGTAAGACCCGGTATATGTTTGAGAGTTATGACCAAAAACTCATCGGTTTTCGCATTTTAGGGCCGTTTTCATGATATATTGCCCACAGTTTTGGGGTTTTAGGGAGATTTTTATATCTTGTAAGACCAGATACATGTTTGAGAGTTAGGTCCAAAATCACGTTGTTTTCGTGTTTTAGGGACGTTTTCATGAGCTATTGCCCACAGTTTGCAATTCTGGGGATTCCAAGGCCCGTTACACCTGAGACATGTTTGAGAGTTCTAACCAAAAACTCGTTATTTTTGTGTGTTACGGCCGTTTTCATGAGCTATTGCCCACAGTTTGCGCATTCCAGGGGATTTCCAAGGCCCGTAACACCCGAGACATGTTTGAGAGTTCTAACCAAGAACTCGTTATTTTTGCGTTTTAGGGCCGTTTTCATGAGCTATTGCCCACAGTTTGTGGATTCTAGGGGGATTTTCAAGGCCCGTAACACCCGAGAAATGTTTGAGAGTTCTAACCAAAAAGTCGTTATTTTTGTGTTTTACGGCCGTTTTCATGAGCTAGTTTTGGGGTTTTAGGGCGATTTAGAACGACCGTAAGTCTCGATACATGTTTCAAAGTTATGACAAAAAACTTGTCGTTTTCGCGTTTTATGGCCATTTTCATGAGCTATTGCCCATAGTTTTGGGATTTTAGGGCGATTTGCATGGCTTGAAAGACCCGATACATGTTTGAGTGTTAGGAGCAAAATCTCGTTGTTTTTGCGTTTTAGGTGCGTTTTAATGAGCTATAGCCCAGAATTTTTTGGATTCAAGGGAATTTGCATGGCCTGTAAGACGCGATGCATGTTTGAGAGTTATGACCAAAAACTCGTCTGTTTTCGCGTTTTATGGCCGTTTTCATGAGCTATTGCCCATAGTTTTGGGGTTTTGGGGAGATTTGCATAGCTTGTTAGACCCGATACATATTTAAGAGTTAGGGCCAAAATCTCGTTGTTTTCGCATTTTAGGGCCGTTTTCATGATATACTGCCCACAGTTTTGGGATGCCAGCGGGATTTGCAAGGCCCGTACGACCCGAGACATGTTTGAGAGTTATTACCGAAAACTCGTTGTTTTCGCGTTTTTGGCCATTTTCATGAGTTATTGCCCACAATTTTGGGGTTTTTGGGCGATTTTCATATCTTGTAAGACCCGATAAATGTTTGAGAGTTAGGGCCAAAATCACGTTGTTTTCACATTTTAGGTCCTTTTTCATGAGCTACTGCCCATAGTTTTCGGATTCTAGGGGGATTTGCAAGGCCTGTAAGACCCGAGACTTGTTTGAGAGTTATTACCAAAAACTCGTTATTTTCGTGTTTTATGGCCGTTTTAATGAGCTATTGCCCACATTTTTGGGATCCCAGGGTGATTTGCAAGGCCCGTAAGACCCGGTATATGTTTGAGAGTTATGACCAAAAACTCATCGTTTTTCGCATTTTATGGCCATTTTCATGAGCTATTGCCCACAGTTTTGGGGTTTTAGGGCGATTTTTATATCTTGTAAGACCCGATACATGTTTGAGAGTAAGGTCCAAAATCACCTTGTTTTCGCGTTTTAGGGCCGTTTTAATGAGCTATGCCCACATTGGCAAATTCCAGGGGGACTTCCAAGGCCCGTAACACCCGAGACATGTTTGAGAGTTCTAACAAAAAACTCGTTATTTTTATGTTTTACAGCCGTTTTCATGAGCTATTGCCCAAAGTTTGCGGATTCCACGGGGATTTCCAAGGCCCGTAACACCCGAGACATGTTTGTGAGTTCCAGCAAAAACGCGTTATTTTTGTGTGTTACGGCTGTTTTTATGAGCTATTGCCCATAGTTTTAGGGATTTAGGGAGATTTGAATAGCCTGTAAGACCCGATACATATTTTAGTGTTAGGGCCAAAATCTCGTTGTTTTCGCATTTTAGGGCCGTTTTCATGAGCTATTGCCCACAATTTGCGGATTCCAAGGGGATTTCCAAGGCCCGTAACACCCGAGACATGTTTGAGAGTTCTAATGAAAAACTCGTTATTTTTATGTTTTATGGCCGTTTTCATGAGCGATTTCCCATAGTTTTGGGGTTTTAGGGCGATTTACAACGACCGTAAGACCCGATACATGTTTGAGAGTTATGACCAAAAACTTGTCGTTTTCGCGTTTTATGGCCATTTTCTTGAGCTATTGCCCATAGTTTGTGGATTTTAGGGCGATTTGCATGGCTTGAAAGACCCGATACATGTTTGAGAGTTAGGAGCAAAATCTCGTTGTTTTTGCGTTTTAGGTGCGTTTTAATGAGCTATAGCCCAAAATTTTTGGATTCAAGGGAATTTGCATGGCCTGTAAGACCCTATACATGTTTGAGAGTTATGACCAAAAACTCGTCTTTTTCGCGTTTTATGGCCGTTTTCATGAGCTATTGCCCATAGTTTTGGGGTTTTAGGGCGATTTGCATAGCTTGTAAGACCCAATACATATTTGAGAATTAGGGCCAAAATCTCGTTGTTTTCGCATTTTAGAGCCATTTTCATGATATATCTCCCACAGTTTTAGGATGCCAGCGGGATTTGGAAGGCCCGTAAGACCCGAGACATGTTTGAGAGGTATGACCAAAAACTCGTTGTTTTCGCGTTTTTTGGCCATTTTCATGAGCTATTGCCCACAATTTTGGGGTTTTAGGGCGATTTTCATATCTTGTAAGACCCGATAAATGTTTGAGAGTTAGGGCCGAAATCACGTTGTTTTCACATTTTAGGTCCTTTTTCATGAGCTACTGCCCACATTTTTCGGATTCTAGGGGGATTTGCAAGGCCTGTAAGACCCGAGACTTGTTTGAGAGTTATTACCAAAAACTTGTTATTTTCGTGTTTTATGGCCGTTTTAATGAGCTATTGCCCACATTTTTGGGATCCCAGGGTGATTTGCAAGGCCCGTAAGACCCGGTATATGTTTGAGAGTTATGACCAAAAACTCATCGTTTTTCGCATTTTATGGCCATTTTCATGAGCTATTGCCCACAGTTTTGGGGTTTTAGGGCGATTTTCATATCTTGTAAGACCCGATACATGTTTGAGAGTTAGGTCCAAAATCACGTTGTTTTCGCGTTTTAGGGCCGTTTTCATGAGCTATTGCCCACAGTTTGCGAATTCCAGGGGGATTTCCAAGGCCCGTAACACCCGAGACATGTTTGAGAGTTCTAACAAAAAACTCGTTATTTTTGTGTGTTACAGCCGTTTTCATGAGCTATTGCCCACAGTTTGCGGATTCCAGGGGGATTTCCAAGGCCCGTAATACCCGAGACATGTTTGAGAGTTCTAACCAAAAACTCGTTATTTTTGCGTTTTAGGGCCGTTTTCATGAGCTATTGCCCACAGTTTGCGGATTCCAGGGGGATTTTCAAGGCCCGTAACACCCGAGAAATGTTTGAGAGTTCTAACCAAAAATTCGTTATTTTTGTGTTTTACGACCGTTTTCATGAGCAATTGCCCATAGTTTTGGGGTTTTAGGGAAATTTACAACGACCGTAAATACCGATACATGTTTGAGAGTTATGAAAAAACTTGTTGTTTTCACGTTTTATGGCCATTTTCTTAAGCTATTGCCCATAGTTTTGGGATATTAGGGCGATTTGCATGGCTTGAAAGACCCGATACATGTTTAAGAGTTAGGAGCAAAATCTTGTTGTTTTTGCGTTTTAGGTGCGTTTTAATGAGCTATAGCCCAGAAATTTTTGGATTCAAGGGAATTTGCATGGCCTGTAAGACCCGATGCATGTTTGAGAGTTATCACCAAAAACTCGTCTTTTTCGCGTTTTATGGCCGTTTTCATGAGCTATTGCCCATAGTTTTGGGATTTTAGGGCGATTTGCATAGCTTGTTAGACCCGATACATATTTGAGAGTTAGTGCCAAAATCTCGTTGTTTTCGCATTTTAGGGCCGCTTTCATGATATATTTCCCAGCTTTGGGATGCCAATGGATTTGCAAGGCCCGTAAGACCCGATACATGTTTGAGAGTTATGACCGAAAAATCGTTGTTTTCGCGTTTTTTGGCCATTTTCATGAGCTATTGCCCACAATTTTGGGGTTTTAGGGCGATTTTCATATCTTGTAAGACCCAATAAATGTTTGAGAGTTAGGGCCGAAATCAAGTTGTTTTCACATTTTAGGTCCTTTTTCATGAGCTACTGCCCATAGTTTTCGGATTCTAGGGGGATTTGCAAGGCCTGTAAGACCCGAGACTTGTTTAAGAGTTATTACCAAAAACTCGTTATTTTCGTGTTTTATGGCCGTTTTAATGAGCTATTGCCCACATTTTTGGGATCCCAGGGTGATTTGCAAGGCCCGTAAGACCCGGTATATGTTTGAGAGTTATGACCAAAAACTCATCGTTTTTCGCATTTTATGGCCATTTTCATGAGCTATTGCCCACAGTTTTGGGGTTTTAGGGCGATTTTTATATCTTGTAAGACCCGATACATGTTTGAGAGTAAGGTCCAAAATCACGTTGTTTTCGCGTTTTAGGGCCGTTTTAATGAGCTATGCCCACACTTTGTGAATTCCAGGGGGACTTCCAAGGCCCGTAACACCCGAGACATGTTTGAGAGTTCTAACAAAAAACTCGTTATTTTTGTGTTTTACAGCCGTTTTAATGAGCTATTACCCAAAATGTGCAGATTCCAGGGGGATTTCCAAGGCCCGTAACACCCGAGACATGTTTGAGAGTTCTAACCAAAAACTCGTTATTTTTGTGTGTTACGGCTGTTTTTATGAGCTATTGCCCATAGTTTTAGGGATTTAGAGCGATTTGCATAGCCTGTAAGACCCGATACATATTTAAGAGTTAGGGCCAAAATCTCGTTGTTTTCGCATTTTAGGGCCGTTTTCATGAGCTATTGCCCACAGTGTGCGGATTCCAGGGGGATTTCCAAGGCCCGTAACACCCGAGACATGTTTCACAGTTCTAACCAAAAACTCGTTATTTTTATGTTTTATGGCCGTTTTCATGAGCGATTGCCCATAGTTTTGGGGTTTTAGGGCGATTTACAATGACCGTAAGACCCGATACATGTTTGAGAGTTAGGACCAAAAACTTGTCGTTTTCGCGTTTTATGCCCATTTTCTTGAGCTATTGCCCATAGTTTTGGGATTTTAGGGCGATTTGCATGGCTTGAAAGACCCGATACATGTTTGAGAGTTAGGAGCAAAATCTCGTTGTTTTTGCGTTTTAGGTGCGTTTTAATGAGCTATAGCCCAGAATTTTTGGATTCAAGGGAATTTGCATGGCCTGTAAGACCCTATACATGTTTGAGAGTTATGACCAAAAACTCGTCTTTTTCGCGTTTTATGGCCGTTTTCATGAGCTATTGCCCATAGTTTTGGGGTTTTAGGGCGATTTGCATAGCTTGTAAGACCCGATACATATTTAAGAGTTAGGGCCAAAATCTCGTTGTTTTCGCATTTTAGGGCCGTTTTCATGATATATTGCCCACAGTTTTGGGATGCCAGCGGGATTTGGAAGGCCCGTAAGACCCGAGACATGTTTGAGAGTTATGACCGAAAACTCGTTGTTTTCGCGTTTTTTGGCCATTTTCATGAGCTATTGCCCACAATTTTGGGGTTTTAGGGCGATTTTCATATCTTGTAAGACCCGATAAATGTTTGAGAGTTAGGGCCGAAATCACGTTGTTTTCACATTTTAGGTCCTTTTTCATGAGCTACTGCCCATAGTTTTCGGATTCTAGGGGGATTTGCAAGGCCTGTAAGACCCGAGACTTGTTTGAGAGTTATTACCAAAAACTCGTTATTTTCGTGTTTTATGGCCGTTTTAATGAGCTATTGCCCACATTTTTGGGATCCCAGGGTGATTTGCAAGGCCCGTAAGACCCGGTATATGTTTGAGAGTTATGACCAAAAACTCATCGTTTTTCGCATTTTATGGCCATTTTCATGAGCTATTGCCCACAGTTTTGGGGTTTTAGGGCGATTTTCATATCTTGTAAGACCCGATACAAGTTTGAGAGTTAGGTCCAAAATCACGTTGTTTTCGCGTTTCAGGGCCATTTTCATGAGCTATTGCCCACGCTTATGCAATTCCGTGGGATTTCCAAGGCCGTAACACCCGAGACATGTTTGAGAGTTCTTACGAAAAACTCATTATTTTGTGTTTTAGGGCCGCTTTCATGAGCTATTGCCCAAAGTTTATGGATTCCGTGGGATTCCAAGGCCCGTAACACCCGAGACATGTTTGAGAGTTCTAACCAAAAACTCGTTATTTTGTGTGTTACGGCTGTTTTTATGAGCTATTGCCCATAGTTTTAGGGATTTAGGGAGATTTGAATTGCCTGTAAGACCCGATACATATTTAAGTGTTAGGGCCAAAATCTCGTTGTTTTCGCATTTTAGGGCCGTTTTCATGAGCTATTGCCCACAATTTGCGGATTCCAAGGGGATTTCCAAGGCCCGTAACACCCGAGACATGTTTGAGAGTTCTAATGAAAAACTCGTTATTTTTATGTTTTGTGTTTTACCGCTTTCATGAGCTATTGCCCATAGTTTTGGGGTTTTAGGCGATTTACAACGACCGTAAGACCCGATACATGTTTGAGAGTTATGACCAAAACTTGTCGCTTTCGCTTTTATGGCCATTTTCTTGAGCTATTGCCCATAGTTTTGGGATTTTAGGGCGATTTGCATGGCTTGAAAGACCCGATACATATTTGAGAGTTAGGAGCAAAATCTCGTTGTTTTTATGCTTTAGGTGCTTTTAATGAGCTATAGCCCAAATTTTTGGATTCAAGGGAATTTGCATGGCCTGTAAGACCCTATACATGTTTGAGAGTTATGACCAAAACTCGCCTTTTCGCTTTTTATGGCCATTTTCATGAGCTATTGCCCATAGTTTTGGGATTTTAGGGCAATTTGCATAGCTTGTAAGACCCGATACATATTTAAGAGTTAGGGCCAAAATCTCGTTGTTTTCGCATTTTAGGGCCGTTTTCATGATATATTTCCCACAGTATTGGGATGCCAGCGGGATTTGGAAGGCCCGTAAGACCCGATACATGTTTGAGAGTTATGACCGAAAACTCGTTGTTTTCGCGTTTTTTGGCCATTTTCATGAGCTATTGCCCACAATTTTGGGGTTTTAGGGCGATTTTCATATCTTGTAAGACCCGATAAATGTTTGAGAGTTAGGTCCGAAATCAAGTTGTTTTCACATTTTAGGTCCTTTTTCATGAGCTACTGCCCATAGTTTTCGGATTCTAGGGGGATTTGCAAGGCCTGTAACAGCCGAGACTTGTTTGAGAGTTATTACCAAAAACTCGTTATTTTCGTGTTTTATGGCCGTTTTAATGAGCTATTGCCCACATTTTTGGGATGCCAGGGTGATTTGCAAGGACCGTAAGACCCGGTATATGTTTGAGAGTTATGACCAAAAACTCATCGTTTTTCGCATTTTATGGCCATTTTCATGAGCTATTGCCCACAGTTTTGGGGTTTTAGGGCGATTTTCATATCTTGTAAGACCCGATACAAGTTTGAGTGTTAGGTCCAAAATCATGTTGTTTTCGCGTTTCAGGGCCGTTTTCATGAGCTATTGCCCACAGTTTGCGAATTCCAGGGGGATTTCCAAGGCCCGTAACACCCGAGACATGTTTGAGAGTTCTAACAAAAAACTCGTTATTTTTGTGTTTTACAGCCGTTTTCATGAGCTATTGCCCAAAGTTTGCGGATTCCAGGGGGATTTCCAAGGCCCGTAACACCCGAGACATGTTTGAGAGTTCTAACCAAAAACTCGTTATTTTGTGTGTTACGGCTGTTTTTATGAGCTATTGCCCATAGTTTTAGGGATTTAGGGAGATTTGAATTGCCTGTAAGACCCGATACATATTTAAGTGTTAGGGCCAAAATCTCGTTGTTTTCGCATTTTAGGGCCGTTTTCATGAGCTATTGCCCACAATTTGCGGATTCCAAGGGGATTTCCAAGGCCCGTAACACCCGAGACATGTTTGAGAGTTCTAATGAAAAACTCGTTATTTTTATGTTTTATGGCCGTTTTCATGAGCGATTTCCCATAGTTTTGGGGTTTTAGGGCGATTTACAACGACCGTAAGACCCGATACATGTTTGAGAGTTATGACCAAAAACTTGTCGTTTTCGCGTTTTATGGCCATTTTCTTGAGCTATTGCCCATAGTTTTGGGATTTTAGGGCGATTTGCATGGCTTGAAAGACCCGATACATGTTTGAGAGTTAGGAGCAAAATCTCGTTGTTTTTGCGTTTTAGGTGCGTTTTAATGAGCTATAGCCCAGAATATTTGGATTCAAGGGAATTTGCATGGCCTGTAAGAGCCTATACATGTTTGAGAGTTATGACCAAAAACTCGTCTTTTTCGCGTTTTATGGCCGTTTTCATGAGCTATTGCCCATAGTTTTGGGGTTTTAGGGCGATTTGCATAGCTTGTAAGACCCGATACATATTTAAGAGTTAGGGCCAAAATCTCGTTGTTTTCGCATTTTAGGGCCGTTTTCATGATATATTTCCCACAGTTTTGGGATGCCAGCGGGATTTGGAAGGCCCGTAAGACCCGATACATGTTTGAGAGTTATGACCGAAAACTCGTTGTTTTCGCGTTTTTTGGCCATTTTCATGAGCTATTGCCCACAATTTTGGGGTTTTAGGGCGATTTTCATATCTTGTAAGACCCGATAAATGTTTGAGAGTTAGGGCCGAAATCACGTTGTTTTCACATTTTAGGTCCTTTTTCATGAGCTACTGCCCATAGTTTTCGGATTCTAGGGGGATTTGCAAGGCCTGTAAGACCCGAGACTTGTTTGAGAGTTATTACCAAAAACTCGTTATTTTCGTGTTTTATGGCCGTTTTAATGAGCTATTGCCCACAGTTTTGGGATCCCAGGGTGATTTGCAAGGCCCGTAAGACCCGGTATATGTTTGAGAGTTATGACCAAAAACTCATCGTTTTTCACATTTTGTGGCCATTTTCACGAGCTATTGCCCACAGTTTTGGGGTTTTAGGGCGATTTTTATATCTTGTAAGACCCGATACATGTTTGAGAGTTAGGTCCAAAATCACATTGTTTTCGCGTTTTAGGGCCGTTTTCATGAGCTATTGCCCACAATTTGCGAATTCCAGGAGGATTTCCAAGGCCCGTAACACCCGAGACATGTTTCAGAGTTCTAACAAAAAACTCGTTATTTTTGTGTTTTACAGCCGTTTTCATGAGCTATTACCCAAAGTGTGCAGATTCCAGGGGGATTTCCAAGGCCCGTAACACCCGAGACATGTTTGAGAGTTCTAACCAAAAACTCGTTATTTTTGTGTGTTACGGCTGTTTTTATGAGCTATTGCCCATAGTTTTAGGGATTTAGAGCGATTTGCATAGCCTGTAAGACCCGATACATATTTAAGAGTTAGGGCCAAAATCTCGTTGTTTTCGCATTTTAGGGCCGTTTTCATGAGCTATTGCCCACAGTGTGCGGATTCCAGGGGGATTTCCAAGGCCCGTAACACCCGAGACATGTTTCACAGTTCTAACCAAAAACTCGTTATTTTTATGTTTTATGGCCGTTTTCATGAGCGATTGCCCATAGTTTTGGGGTTTTAGGGCGATTTACAATGACCGTAAGACCCGATACATGTTTGAGAGTTAGGACCAAAAACTTGTCGTTTTCGCGTTTTATGCCCATTTTCTTGAGCTATTGCCCATAGTTTTGGGATTTTAGGGCGATTTGCATGGCTTGAAAGACCCGATACATGTTTGAGAGTTAGGAGCAAAATCTCGTTGTTTTTATGCTTTAGGTGCGTTTTAATGAGCTATAGCCCAGAATTTTTGGATTCAAGGGAATTTGCATGGCCTGTACGACCCTATACATGTTTGAGAGTTATGACCAAAAACTCGTCTTTTTCGCGTTTTATGGCCGTTTTCATGAGCTATTGCCCATAGTTTTGGGGTTTTAGGGCGATTTGCATAGCTTGTAAGACCCGATACATATTTGAGAGTTAGGGCCAAAATCTCGTTGTTTTCACATTTTCGGGCCATTTTCATGATATATCTCCCACAGTTTGAGGATGCCAGCGGGATTTGGAAGGCCCGTAAGACCCGAGACATGTTTGAGGGTTATGACCGGAAACTCGTTGTTTTCGCGTTTTTTGGCCATTTTCATGAGCTATTGCCAATAAATTTTGGGGTTTTAGGGCGATTTTCATATCTTGTAAGACCCGATAAATGTTTGAGAGTTAGGTCCGAAATCAAGTTGTTTTCACATTTTAGGTCCTTTTTCATGAGCTACTGCCCATAGTTTTCGGATTCTAGGGGGATTTGCAAGGCCTGTAAGACCCGAGACTTGTTTGAGAGTTATTACCAAAAACTCGTTATTTTCGTGTTTTATGGCCGTTTTAATGAGCTATTGCCCACATTTTTGGGATCCCAGGGTGATTTGCAAGGCCCGTAAGACCCGGTATATGTTTGAGAGTTATGACCAAAAACTCATCGTTTTTCGCATTTTATGGCCATTTTCATGAGCTATTGCCCACAGCTTTGGGGTTTTAGGCGATTTTGCTATCTTGGAAGTCCCGATACCTGTTTGAGAGTTAGCTCCAAACTCAGCTTGTTTTCGCGTTTTAGGGCCGTTTTCATGAGCTATTGCCCACAATTTGCGAATTCCAGGAGGATTTCCAAGGCCCGTAACACCCGAGACATGTTTGAGAGTTCTACAAAAAACTCGTTATTTTTGTGTTTTACTGGCTTTCATGAGCTATTGCCCACAGTTTGCGGATTCCAGGGGGATTTCCAAGGCCCGTAACACCCGTGACATGTTTGAGAGTTCTAACCAAAACTCATTATTTTTGTGTGTTACGGCTGTTTTTATGAGCTATTGCCCATTGTTTTGGGGTTTTAGGGCGATTTGCATAGCCTGTAAGACCCGATACATATTTAAGAGTAAGGGCCAAAATCTCGTTGTTTTCGCATTTTAGGGCCGTTTTCATGAGCTATTGCCCACAGTGTGCGGATTCCAGGGGGATTTCCGAGGCCCGTAACACCCGAGACATGTTTCACAGTTCTAACCAAAAACTCGTTATTTTTATGTTTTATGGCCGTTTTCATGAGCGATTGCCCATAGTTTTGGGGTTTTAGGGCGATTTACAATGACCGTAAGACAAGATACATGTTTGAGAGTTATGACCAAAAACTTGTCGTTTTCGCGTTTTATGGCCATTTTCTTGAGCTATTGCCCATAGTTTTGCGATTTTAGGGAGATTTGCATGGCTTGAAAGACCCGATACATGTTTGAGAGTTAGTAGCAAAATCTCGTTGTTTTATGCTTTAGGTTGCTTTTAATGAGCTATAGCCCAGAATATTTGGATTCAAGGGAATTTGCATGGCCTGTAAGACCCTATATATGTTTGAGAGTTATGACCAAAAACTCGTCTTTTTCGCGTTTTATGGCCATTTTCATGAGCTATTGCCCATAGTTTTGGGGTTTTAGGGCGATTTGCATAGCTTGTAAGACCCGATACATATTTGAGAGTTAGGGCGAAAATCACGTTGTTTTCACAATTTAGGTCCTTTTTCATGATCTACTGCACACATTTTTCGGATTTTAGGGGGATTTGCAAGGCCTGTAAGACCCGAGACTTGTTTGAGAGTTATTACCAAAAACTCGTTATTTTCGTGTTTTATGGCCATTTTAATGAGCTATTGCCCACATTTTTGGGATTCCAGGTTGATTTGCAAGGCCCGTAAGACCCGGTATATGTTTGAGAGTTATGACCAAAAACTCATCGTTTTTCGCATTTTATGGCCATTTCCATGAGCTATTGCCCACAGTTTTGGGGTTTTAGGGCGATTTTCATATCTTGTAAGACCCGATACATGTTTGAGAGTTAGGTCCAAAATAGAGTTGCTTTCGCGTTTTAGGGCCGTTTTCATGAGCTATTGCCCATAGTTTTCGGATTCCAGGGGATTTCCAAGGCCCGTAAGACCCGAGACATGTTTGAGAGTTCTAACCAAAAACTCGTTATTTTTGCTTTTTAGGGCCGTTTTCATGAGCTATTGCCCACAGTTTGCGGATTCTAGGGGGATTTCCAAGGCCCGTAACACCCGAGACATGTTTGAGAGTTCTACCCAAAAACTCGTTATTTTTGTGTTTTACGGCCGTTTTCATGAGCTATTGCCCATAGTTTTGGGGTTTTAGGGCGATTTACAACGACTGTAAGACCCGATACATGTTTGAGAGTTATGACCAAAAACTTGTCGTTTTCGCGTTTCATGGCCATTTTCTTGAGCTATTGCCCATAGTTTTGCGATTTTAGGGCGATTTGCATGGCTTCAAAGACCCGATACATGTTTGAGAGTTAGGAGCAAAATATCATTGTTTTTGCGTTTTAGGTGCGTTTTAATGAGCTATAGCCCAGAATTTTTGGATTCAAGGGAATTTGCATGGCCTGTAAGACCCTATACATGTTTGAGATTTATGACCAAAAACTCGTCTTTTTCGCGTTTTATGGCCGTTTTCATGAGCTATTGACCATAGTTTTGGGGTTTAGGGCGATTTGCATAGCTTGTAAGACCCGATACATATTTAAGAGTTAGGGCCAAAATCTCGTTGTTTTCGCATTTTAGGGCCGTTTTCATGATATATTGCCCACAGTTTTGGGATGCCAGCGGGATTTGGAAGGCCCGTAAGACCCGAAACATGTTTGAGAGTTATGACCGAAAACTCGTTGTTTTCTCGTTTTTGGCCATTTTCATGAGCTATTGCCCACAATTTTGGGGTTTTAGGGCGATTTTCATATCTTGTAAGACCCGATAAATGTTTGAGAGTTAGGGCCAAAATCACGTTATTTTCACATTTTAGGTCCTTTTTCATGAGCTACTGCCCACAGTTTTCGGATTCTAGGGGGATTTGCAAGGCCTGTAAGACCCGAGACATGTTTGAGAGTTATTACGAAAAACTCGTTATTTTCGTGTTTTATGGCCGTTTTAATGAGCTATTGCCCACAATTTTGGGATTCCAGGGTGATTTGCAAGGCCCGTAAGACCCGGCATATGTTTGAGAGTTATTACCAAAAAACTCATCGTTTTTCGCATTTTATGGCCATTTTCATGAGCTATTGCCCACAGTTTTGGGGTTTTAGGGCGATTTTCATATCTTGTAAGACCCGATACATGTTTGAGAGTTAGGTCCAAAATCACGTTGTTTTCGCGTTTTACGGCCGTTTTCATGAGCTATTGGCCACAGTTTGCGAATTCCAGGGGGATTTCCAAGGCCCGTAACACCCGAGACATGTTTGAGAGTTCTAACAAAAAACTCGTTATTTTTGTGTGTTACAGCCGTTTTCATGAGCTATTGCCCACAGTTTGCGGATTCCAGGGGGATTTCCAAGGCCCGTAATACCCGAGACATGTTTGAGAGTTCTAACCAAAAACTCGTTATTTTTGCGTTTTAGGGCCGTTTTCATGAGCTATTGCCCACAGTTTGCGGATTCCAGGGGGATTTTCAAGGCCCGTAACACCCGAGAAATGTTTGAGAGTTCTAACCAAAAACTCGTTATTTTTGTGTTTTACGGCCGTTTTCATGAGCTATTGCCCATAGTTTTGGGGTTTTAGGCGATTTACAACGACCGTAAGTCCCGATACATGTTTGAGAGTTATGACAAAAAACTTGTCGTTTTCGCTTTTTATGGCCATTTTCATGAGCTATTGCCCATAGTTTTGGGATTTTAGGGCGATTTGCATGGCTTGAAAGACCCGATACATGTTTGAGAGTTAGGATCAAAATCTCATTGTTTTTTTGTTTTAGGTGCGTTTTAATGAGCTATAGCCCAGAATTTTTGGATTCAAGGGAATTTGCATGGCCTGTAAGACCCTATACATGTTTGAGAGTTATGACCAAAAACTCGTCTTTTTCGCGTTTTATGGCCGTTTTCATGAGCTATTGCCCATAGTTTTGGGGTTTTAGGGCGATTTGCATAGCTTGTAAGACCCGATACATATTTAAGAGTTGGGGCCAAAATCTCGTTGTTTTCGCATTTTAGGGCCGTTTTCATGATATATTTCCCACAGTTTTGGGATGCCAGCGGGATTTGGAAGGCCCGTAAGACCCGAGACATGTTTGAGAGCTATGACCAAAAACTCGTTGTTTTCGCGTTTTTTGGCCATTTTCATGAGCTATTGCCCACAATTTTGGGGTTTTAGGGCGATTTTCATATCTTGTAAGACCGATAAATGTTTGAGAGTTAGGGCCGAAATCACGTTGTTTTCACATTTTAGGTCCTTTTTCATGAGCTACTGCCCATAGTTTTCGGATTCTAGGGGGATTTGCAAGGCCTGTAAGACCCGAGACTTGGTTGAGAGTTCTTACCAAAAACTCGTTATTTTCGTGTTTTATGGCCGTTTTAATGAGCTATTGCCCACATTTTTGGGATCCCAGGGTGATTTGCAAGGCCCGTAAGACCCGGTATATGTTTGAGAGTTATGACCAAAAACTCATCGCTTTTCAGATTTTATGGCCATTTTCATGAGCTATTGCCCACGCTTTTGGGGTTTTAGGGCGATTTTCATATCTTGTAAGACCCGATACATGTTTGAGAGTTAGGTCCAAAATCACGTTGTTTTCGCTGCTTTAGGCTTTCATGAGCTATTGCCCACAGCTATGAATTCCAGGGATTTCCAAGGCCTGTAACACCCGAGACATGTTTGAGAGTTCTAACAAAAACTCGTTATTTTTGTGTTTTACAGGCTTTCATGAGCTATTGCCCAAAGTTTGGGATTCCGTGGGATTTCCAAGGCCTGTAACACCCGAGACATGTTTGAGAGTTCTAACTAACCAAAACTCATATTTTTTTGTGTGTTATGGCTGTTTTATGAGCTATTGCCCATAGTTTTCATATTTAAGAGTTAGGCCAAAATCTTTTAGGTGCTTTCATGAGCTATTGCCCATAGTGCGGATTCCAGGGGATTTCAAGGCCTGTAACACCCGAGACATGTTTGAGAGTTCTAACCAAATCTCGTTATTTTTGTGTGTTACGGCTGTTTTTATGAGCTATTGCCCATAGTTTTGGGGATTTAGGGCGATTTACAACGACCGTAAGACCCGATACATGTTTGAGAGTTATGACCAAAAACTTGTCGCTTTCGCTTTTATGGCCATTTTCTTGAGCTATTGCCCATAGTTTTGGGATTTTAGGGCGATTTGCATGGCTTGAAAGACCCGATACATGTTTGAGAGTTAGAGCAAAATCTCGTTGTTTTTATGCTTTAGGTGCGTTTTAATGAGCTATAGCCCAAAATTTTTGGATTCAAGGGAATTTGCATGGCCTGTCAGACCCTATACATGTTTGAGAGTTATGACCAAAAACTCGTCTTTTTCGCGTTTTATGGCCGTTTTCATGAGCTATTTCCCTTAGTTTTGGGGTTTTAGGGCGATTTGCATAGCTTGTAAGACCCGATACATATTTGAGAGTTAGGGCCAAAATCTCATTGTTTTTGCATTTTAGGGCCATTTTCATGATATATTGCCCATGCTTTGGGATGCCAATGGATTTGCAAGGCCCGTAAGACCCGAGACATGTTTGAGAGTTATGACCGAAAACTCGTTTTTTTCGCATTTTTGGCCATTTTCATGAGCTATTGCCCACAATTTTGGGTTTTTTGGGCGATTTTCATATCTGGTAAGACCCGATAAATGTTTGAGAGTTAGGGCCAAAATCACGTCGTTTTCATATTTTAGGTTTTTTCATGAGCTACGCCTACATTTTTTCGGATTCTAGGGGATTTGCAAGGCCTGTAAGACCGAGACATGTTTGAGAGTTATTACCAAAAACTCGTTATTTTCGTGTTTTATGGCCGCTTTAATGAGCTATTGCCCACAATTTTGGGATCTGTGGTGATTTGCAAGGCCGTAAGACCGAGATATGTTTGAGAGTTATGACCAAAACTCATCGCTTTTCGCATTTTATGGCCATTTTCATGAGCTATTGCCCACAGCTTTGGGGTTTTAGGCGATTTTCATATCTTGTAAGACCCGATACATGTTTGAGAGTTAGGTCCAAAATCACGTTGTTTTCGCTTTTAGGGCCGCTTTCATGAGCTATTGCCCACAGCTTATGAATTCTGGGCGATTTCCAAGGCCTGTAAGACCCGAGACATGTTTGAGAGTTATTACGAAAAACTCGTTATTTTCGTGTTTTATGGCCGTGTTAATGAGCTATTGCCCACAGTTTGCGGATTCCAGGGGGATTTCCAAGGCCCGTAATACCCGAGACATGTTTGAGAGTTCTAACCAAAAAACTCGTTATTTTTATGCTTTTAGGTCGATTTCATGAGCTATTGCCTATAGTTTGCGGATTCCAGGGGGATTTCCAAGGCCCGTAACACCCGAGACATGTTTGAGAGTTCTAACCAAATACTCGTTATTTTTGTGTTTTATGGCCATTTTCACGAGCTATTGCCCACAGTGTTGGGGTTTTAGGGCGATTTTCAACGACCGTAAGACCTGATACATGATTGCGACTTATGACCAAAAACTTGTCGTTCTTGCGTTTTGTGGCCATTTCCTTGAGCTATTGCCCATTGTTTTAGGATTTTAGGGCGATTTGCATGGCTTGAAAGATCCATTACATGTTTGAGCGTTAGGAGCAAAATCTCGTTGTTTTTGCGTTTTAGGTGCGTTTTAATGAGCTATAGCCCAGAATTTTTGGATTCAAGGGAATTTGCATGGCCTGTAAGACCCGATGCATGTTTGAGAGTTATGACAAAAAACTCGTCTTTTTCGCGTTTTATGGCCGTTTTCATGAGCTATTGCCCATAGTTTTAGGGTTTTAGGGCGATTTGCATAGCTTGTAAGACCCAATACATATTTAAGAGTTAGGGCCAAAATCTCGTTGTTTTCGCATTTTAGGGCCGTTTTCATGATATATTGCCCACAGTTTTGGGATGCCAGCGGGATTTGGAAGGCCCGTAAGACCCGAAACATGTTTGAGAGTTATGACCGAAAACTCGTTGTTTTCGCGCTTTTGGCCATTTTCATGAGCTATTGCCCACAATTTTGGGGTTTTAGGGCGATTTTCATATCTTGTAAGACCCGATAAATGTTTGAGAGTTAGGGCTAAAATCACGTTGTTTTCAAATTTTAGGTCCTTTTTCATGAGTTACTGCCCACAGTTTTTGGATTCTAGGGGGATTTGCAAGGCCTGTAAGACCCGAGACATGTTTGAGAGTTATTACCAAAAACTCGTTATTTTCGTGTTTTATGGCCGTTTTAATGAGCTATTGCCCACATTTTTAGGATCCCAGGGTGATTTTCAAGGCCCGTAAGACCCGGTATATGTTTGAGAGTTATGACCAAAAACTCATTGTTTTTCGCATTTTATGGCCATTTTCATGAGCTATTGCCCACAGTTTTGGGGTTTTAGGGCGATTTTCATATCTTGTAAGACCCGATACATGTTTGAGAGTTAGGTCCAAAATCACGTTGTTTTCGCGTTTTAGGTGCGTTTTAATGAGCTATAGCCCACATTGCAAATTCTTGGGATTTCCAAGGCCTGTAACACCCGAGACATGTTTGAGAGTTCTAACAAAAAACTCGTTATTTTTGTGTTTTACAGCCGTTTTCATGAGCTATTGCCCAAAGTTTGCGGATTCCAAGGGGATTTCCAAGGCCCGTAACACCCGAGACATGTTTGAGAGTTCTAACCAAAAACTCGTTATTTTTGTGTGTTATGGCCGTTTTCATGAGCTATTGCCCATAGTTTTTTTTAGGGCCGCTTTCATGAGCTATTGCCCACAGCTTGGATTCTGTGGGGATTTCCAAGGCCCGTAACACCCGAGACATGTTTGAGAGTTCTAATGAAAAACTCGTTATTTTTATGTTTTATGGCCGTTTTCATTAGCGATTTCCCATAGTTTTGGGGTTTTAGGGCGATTTACAACGACCGTAAGACCCGATACATGTTTGAGAGTTATGACCAAAACTTGTCGCTTTCGCTTTTATGGCCATTTTCTTGAGCTATTGCACATAGTTTTCCGATTTTAGGGCGATTTGCATGGCTTAAAAGACCCGATACATGTTTGAGAGTTAGGAGCAAAATCTCGTTGTTTTTATGCTTTAGGTGCGTTTTAATGAGCTATAGCCCAGAATTTTTTGGATTCAAGGGAATTTGCATGGCCTGTAAGACGCGATGCATGTTTGAGAGTTATGACCAAAAACTCGTCTTTTTCGCGTTTTATGGCCGTTTTCATGAGCTATTGCCCATAGTTTTGGGGTTTTAGGGCGATTTGCATAGCTTGTAAGACCCGATACATATTTGAGAGTTAGGGCCAAAATCTCGTTGTTTTCGCATTTTAGGGCCATTTTCATGATATATCTCCCACAGTTTTAGGATGCCAGCGGGATTTGGAAGGCCCGTAAGACCCGAGACATGTTTGAGAGGTATGACCAAAAACTCGTTGTTTTCGCGTTTTTTGGCCATTTTCATGAGCTATTGCCCACAATTTTGGGGTTTTAGGGCGATTTTCATATCTTGTAAGACCCGATAAATGTTTGAGAGTTAGGGCCGAAATCACGTTGTTTTCACATTTTTGGTCCTTTTTCATGATCTACTGCCCACATTTTTCGGATTCTAGGGGTATTTGCATGGCCCGTAAGACCCGAGACATGTTTGCGAGTTATTAACGGAAACTCGTTATTTTCGTGTTTTATGGCCGTTTTCATGAGCTATTGCCCACAATTTTTGGATTCCAGGGTGATTTGCAAGGCTCGTAAGACCCGATATATGTTTGAGAGTTATGACCAAAAACTCATCGCTTTCGCATTTTATGGCCATTTTCATGAGGTATTTCCCACAGTATTGGGGTTTTAGGGCGATTTTCATATCTTGTAAGACCTGATACATGTTTGAGAGTTAGGTCCAAAATCACGTTGTTTTCGCGTTTTAGGGCCGTTTTCATGAGCTATTGCCCACAGCTATGAATTCTGTGGGGATTTCCAAGGCCTGTAACACCCGAGACATGTTTGAGAGTTCTAACAAAAACTCGTTATTTTTGTGTTTTACACTGCTTTCATGAGCTATTGCCCAAAGTTTATGGATTCTGGGGATTTCCAAGGCCTGTAATACCCGAGACATGTTTGAGAGTTCTAACCAAAAACTCGTTATTTTTATGCTTTTAGGCCATTTTCATGAGCTATTGCCCACAGCTTATGGATTCCAGGGGGATTTTCAAGGCCCGTAACACCCGAGAAATGTTTGAGAGTTCTAACCAAAAACTCGTTATTTTTGTGTTTTACGGCCGTTTTCATGAGCAATTGCCCATAGTTTTGGGGTTTTAGGGCAATTTACAACGACCTTTAAGTCCCGATACATGTTTGAGAGTTATGACAAAAAACTTGTCGTTTTCGCTTTTTATGGCCATTTTCATGAGCTATTGCCCATAGTTTTGGGATTTTAGGGCGATTTGCATGGCTTGAAAGACCCGACACATGTTTGAGAGTTAGGATCAAAATCTCGTTGTTTTTTTGTTTTAGGTGCGTTTTAATGAGCTATAGCCCAGAATTTTTGGATTCAAGGGAATTTGCATGGCCTGTAAGACCCTATACATGTTTGAGAGTTATGACCAAAAACTCGTCTTTTTCGCGTTTTATGGCCGTTTTCATGAGCTATTGCCCATAGTTTTGGGGTTTTAGGGCGATTTGCATAGCTTGTAAGACCCGATACATATTTAAGAGTTAGGGCCAAAATCTCGTTGTTTTCGCATTTTAGGGCCGTTTTCATGATATATTGCCCACAGTTTTGGGATGCCTGCGGGATTTGGAAGGCCTGTAAGACCTGAGACATGTTTGAGAGTTATGACCGAAAACTCGTTGTTTTCGCGTTTTTGGCCATTTTCATGAGCTATTGCCCACAATTTTGGGGTTTTTGGGCCATTTTCATATCTTGTAAGACCCAATAAATGTTTGAGAGTTAGGGCCAAAATCACGTTGTTTTCACATTTTAGGTTTTTTTCATGAGCTACTGCCCACAGTTTTCGGATATTAGGGGGATTTGCAAGGCTCGTAAGACCCAAGACATGTTTGAGAGTTAATAACGAAAACTCGTTATTTTCTTGTTTTATGGCCGTTTTCATGAGCTATTGCCCACAGTTTTGGGGTTTTAGGGCGACTTTTATATCTTGTAAGACCCGATACATGTTTGAGAGTTAGGTCCAAAATCACGTTGTTTTCGTGTTTTAGGGCCGTTTTCATGAGCTATTGCCCACAGTTTGCGAATTCCAGGGGGATTTCCAAGGCCTGTAACACCCGAGACATGTTTGAGAGTTCTAAACAAAAACTCGTTATTTTTGTGTGTTACGGCCGTTTTCATGAGCTATTGCCCACAGTTTGTGGATTCCAGGGGATTTCCAAGGCCCGTAATACCCGAGACATGTTTGAGAGTTCTAACCAAAAACTCATTATTTTTGCGTTTTAGGGCCGTTTTCATGAGCTATTGCCCACAGTTTGCGGATTCCAGGGGGATTTTCAAGGCCCGTAACACCCGAGAAATGTTTGAGAGTTCTAACCAAAAACTCGTTATTTTTGTGTTTTACGGCCGTTTTCATGAGCTATTGCCCATAGTTTTGGGGTTTTAGGGCAATTTACAACGACCTTTAAGTCCCGATACATGTTTGAGAGTTATGACAAAAAACTTGTCGTTTTCGCTTTTTATGGCCATTTTCATGAGCTATTGCCCATAGTTTTGGGATTTTAGGGCAATTTGCATGGCATGGAAGACCCGACACATGTTTGAGAGTTAGGAGCAAAATCTCGTTGTTTTTGCGTTTTAGGTGCGTTTTAATGAGCTATAGCCCAGAATTTTTGGATTCAAGGGAATTTGCATGGCCTGTAAGACACTATACATGTTTGAGAGTTATGACCAAAAACTCGCCTTTTTCGCATTTTATGGCCATTTTCATGAGCTATTTCCCATAGTTTTGGGGTTTTAGGGCGATTTGCATAGCTTGTAAGACCCAATACATATTTAAGAGTTAGGGCCAAAATCTCGTTATTTTCGCATTTTAGGGCCGTTTTCATGATATACTGCCCAGAATTTTGGGAAGCCAGTGGGATTTGCAAGGCCCATAAGACCCGAGAACTGTTTGAGAGTTATGACCGAAAACTCGTTGTTTTCGCGTTTTTTGGCCATTTTCATGAGCTATTGCCCACAATTTTGGGGTTTTAAGGCGATTTCATATCTTGTAAGACCCGATAAATGTTTGAGAGTTAGGGCCGAAATCACGCTGTTTTCACATTTTAGGTCCTTTTTCATGAGCTACTGCCCACATTTTTAGGATTCAAGGGGGATTTGCAAGGCCTGTAAGACCCGAGACTTGTTTGAGAGTTATTACCGAAAACTCGTTATTTTCGTGTTTTATGGCCGTTTTAATCAGCTATTGCCCACATTTTTGGGGTTTTAGGGAGATTTTCATATCTTGTAAGACCCGATACATGTTTGAGAGTTAGGTCCAAAATCACGTTGTTTTCGTGTTTTAGGGCCGTTTTCATGAGCTATTGCCCAGCTTTGGATTCCTGTGGGATTTCCAAGGCCTGTAACACCCGAGACATGTTTGAGAGTTCTAACAAAAACTCATTATTTTTGTGTTTTACAAATTTCATGAGCTATTGCCCAAAGATATGGATTCTGTGGGATTTCCAGGCCTGTAATACCCGAGACATGTTTGAGAGTTCTAACCAAAAACTCGTTATTTTATGCTTTTAGGGCTGTTTTCATGAGCTATTGCCCACAGCTTATGGATTCCAAGGGATTTTCAAGGTCTGTGAACACCCGAGAAATGTTTGAGAGTTCTAACCAAAAACTCGTTATTTTTGTGTTTTACGGCCGTTTTCATGAGCTATTGCCCATAGTTTTGGGGTTTTAGGGCAATTTACAACGACCTTTAAGTCCCGATACATGTTTGAGAGTTATGACAAAAAACTTGTCGTTTTCGCTTTTTATGGCCATTTTCATGAGCTATTGCCCATAGTTTTGGGATTTTAGGGCAATTTGCATAGCTTGTAAGACCCGATACATATTTAAGAGTTAGGGCCAAAATCTCGTTGTTTTTGCGTTTTAGGTGCGTTTTAATGAGCTATAGCCCAGAATTTTTGGATTCAAGGGAATTTGCATGGCCTGTAAGACACTATACATGTTTGAGAGTTATGACCAAAAACTCCTCTTTTTCGCGTTTTATGGGTGTTTTCATGAGCTATTGCCCATAGTTTTGGGGTTTTAGGGCGATTTGCATAGCTTGTAAAACCCGATACATATTTAAGAGTTAGGGCCAAAATCTCGTTGTTTTCGCATTTTAGGGCCCTTTTCATGATATATTGCCCAAAGTTTTGGGATGCCAGCGGGATTTGGAAGGCCCGTAAGACCCGAGACATGTTTGAGAGTTATGACCAAAAACTCGTTGTTTTCGCGTTTTTTGGCCATTTTCATGAGCTATTGCCCACAATTTTGGGGTTTTAGGGCGATTTTCATATCTTGTAAGACCCGATAAATGTTTGAGAGTTCGGGCCAAAATCACGTTGTCTTCACATTTTAGGTCCTTTTTCATGAGCTATTGCCCACAGTTTTCGGATTCTAGAGGCATTTGCAAGGCCCGTAAGACCCGAGACATGTTTGAGAGTTATTAACAAAAACTCGTTATTTTCGTGTTTTATGGCTGTTTTCATGAGCTATTGCCCACAGTTTTGGGATCTGTGGTGATTTGCAAGGCTGTAAGACCCGGTATATGTTTGAGAGTTATGACCAAAAACTCATCGCTTTTCGATTTTATGGCCATTTTCATGAGCTATTGCCCACAGCTTTGGGGTTTTAGGGCGATTTTCATATCTTGTAAGACCCGATACATGTTTGAGAGTTAGGTCCAAAATCACGTTGTTTTCGTGTTTTAGGGCCGCTTTCATGAGCTATTGCCCACAGCTTATGAATTCTGTGGGGATTTCAAGGTCTGTAACACCCGAGACATGTTTGAGAGTTCTAACAAAAACTCATTATTTTTGTGTTTTACACCGCTTTCATGAGCTATTGCCCAAAGTTTGCGATTCTGTGGATTTCCAAGGCCTGTAATACCCGAGACATGTTTGAGAGTTCTAACCAAAACTCGTTATTTTTTATGCTTTTAGGGCCGCTTTCATGAGCTATTGCCCACAGCTTATGGATTCCGTGGGGATTTTCAAGGCCGTGAACACCCGAGAAATGTTTGAGAGTTCTAACCAAAAACTCGTTATTTTTGTGTTTTACGGCCGCTTTCATGAGCTATTGCCCATAGTTTTGGGGTTTTAGGGCATTTACAACCACCGTAAGTCCCGATACATGTTTGAGAGTTATGACAAAAACTTGTCGCTTTCGCTTTTATGGCCATTTTCATGAGCTATTGCCCATAGTTTTGTGATTTTAGGGCGATTTGCATGGCTTGAAAGACCCGATACATGTTTGAGAGTTAGTAGCAAAATCTCGTTGTTTTTATGCTTTTAGGTGCTTTTAATGAGCTATAGCCCGTAATTTTTGGATTCAAGGAATTTGCATGGCCTGTAAGACCCTATACATGTTTGAGAGTTATGACCAAAACTCGCTTTTTTCGCTTTTAAGGCCATTTTCATGAGCTATTGCCCATAGTTTTGGGGATTTAGGGCGATTTGCATATCCTGTAAGACCCGATACATATTTAAGAGGTAGGGCCAAAATCTCGTTGTTTTCGCATTTTAGGGCCGTTTTCATGAGCTATTGCCCACAGTTTTTGGGATTTGGAAGGCCCATAAGACCCGAGATATGTTTGAGAGGTATGACCGAAAAGTCGTTGTTTTCGCGTTTTTTGGCCATTTTCATGAGCTATTGGCCACAATTTTGGGGTTTTAGGGCGATTTTCATATCTTGTAAGACCCGATAAATGTTTGGGAGTTAGGGCCGAAATCACGTTGTTTTCACATTTTAGGTCCTTTTTCATGAGCTACTGCCCACATGTTTCGGATTCTAGGGGGATATGCAAGGCCTGTAAGACCCGAGACATGTTTGAGGGTTATTAATGAAAACTCGTTATTTTCGTGTTTTATGGCCGTTTTCATGAGCTATTGCCCACAATTTTTGGGATTCCAGGGTGATTTGCAAGGCCCGTAAGACCCGATATATGTTTGAGAGTTATGACCAAAAACTCATCGCTTTCGCATTTTATGGCCATTTTCATGAGGTATTTCCCACAATATTGGGGTTTTAGGGCGATTTTCATATCTTGTAAGACCTGATACATGTTTGAGATTTAGGTCCAAAATCACATTGTTTTCGCGTTTTAGGGCCGTTTTCATGAGCTATTGCCCACTGTTTGCGGATTCCAGGTGGATTTCCAAGGCCCGTAACACCCGAGACATGTTTGAGAGTTCTAACAAAAAACTCGTTATTTTTGTGTGTTACAGCCGTTTTCATGAGCTATTGCCCACAATTTGCGGATTCCAGGGGGATTTCCAAGGCCCGTAATACCCGAGACATGTTTGAGAGTTCTAACCAAAAACTCGTTATTTTTGTGTGTTATTTATGAGCTTAGGGATTTTAGGGCCGCTTTCATGAGCTATTGCCCACGCTTATGGATTCCAGGGGGATTTTCAAGGCCCGTAACACCCGAGAAATGTTTGAGAGTTCTAACCAAAAACTCGTTATTTTTGTGTTTTACGGCCGTTTTCATGAGCAATTGCCCATAGTTTTGGGGTTTTAGGCGATTTACAACGACCTTTAAGTCCCGATACATGTTTGAGAGTTATGACAAAAAACTTGTCGTTTTCGCGTTTTATGGCCATTTTCATGAGCTATTGCCCATAGTTTTGGGATTTTAGGGCGATTTGCATGGCTTGAAAGACCCGATACATGTTTGAGAGTTAGGAGCAAAATCTCGTTGTTTTTGCGTTTTAGGTGCATTTTAATGAGCTATAGCCCAGAATTTTTGGATTCAAGGGAATTTGCATGGCCTGTCAGACCCTATACATGTTTGAGAGTTATGACCAAAAACTCGTCTTTTTCAAGGCTTTTATGGCCGTTTTCATGAGCTATTTCCCTTAGTTTTGGGGTTTTAGGGCGATTTGCATAGCTTGTAAGACCCGATACATATTTGAGAGTTAGGGCCAAAATCTCATTGTTTTTGCATTTTAGGGCCATTTTCATGATATATCTCCCACAGTTATGGGATGCCAGCGGTATTTGGAAGGCCCATAAGACCCGAGACATGTTTGAGAGCTATGACCGAAAACTCGTTGTTTTCGCGTTTTTTGGCCATTTTCATGAGCTATTGCCCACAATTTTGGGGTTTAGGGCGATTTTCATATCTTGTAAGACCCGATACATGTTTGAGAGTTAGGTCCAAAATCACATTGTTTTCGCGTTTTAGGGCCGTTTTCATGAGCTATTGCCCACAGTTTGCGAATTCCAGGAGGATTTGCAAGGCCTGTAAGACCCGAGACATGTTTGAGAGTTATTACCAAAAACTCGTTATTTTCGTGTTTTATGGCCGTTTTAATGAGCTATTGTCCACAATTTTGGGATTCCAGGGTGATTTGCAAGGCCCGTAAGAACCAGCATATGTTTGAGAGTTATGACAAAAAACTCATCGTTTTTCGCATTTTATGGCAATTTTCATAGCTATTGCCCATAGTTTTGGGGATTTAGGGTCATTTTCATATCTTGTAAGATCCGATACATGTTTGAGAGTTAGGTCCAAAATCACGTTGTTTTCGTGTTTTAGGGGCGTTTTCATGAGCTATTGCCCACAGTTTGCGAATTCCAGGGGGATTTCCATGGCCTGTAACACCCGAGACATGTTTGAGAGTTCTAACAAAAAACTCGTTATTTTTGTGTGTTACAGCCGTTTTCATGAGCTATTGCCCACAATTTGCGGATTCCAGGGGGATTTCCAAGGCCCGTAATACCCGAGACATGTTTGAGAGTTCTAACCAAAAACTCGTTATTTTTGCGTTTTAGGGCCGTTTTCATGAGCTATTGCCCACAGTTTGCGGATTCCAGGGGGATTTTCAAGGCCCGTAACACCCGAGAAATGTTTGAGAGTTCTAACCAAAAACTCGTTATTTTTGTGTTTTACGGCCGTTTTCATGAGCAATTGCCCATAGTTTTGGGGTTTTAGGGCAATTTACAACGACCTTTAAGTCCCGATACATGTTTGAGAGTTATGACAAAAAACTTGTCGTTTTCGCTTTTTATGGCCATTTTCATGAGCTATTGCCCATAGTTTTGGGATTTTAGGGCGATTTGCATGGCTTGAAAGACCCGATACATGTTTGAGAGTTAGGATCAAAATCTCATTGTTTTTTTGTTTTAGGTGCGTTTTAATGAGCTATAGCCCAGAATTTTTGGATTCAAGGGAATTTGCATGGCCTGTAAGACCCTATACATGTTTGAGATTTATGACCAAAAACTCGTCTTTTTCGCGTTTTATGGCCGTTTTCATGAGCTATTGACCATAGTTTTGGGGTTTAGGGCGATTTGCATAGCTTGTAAGACCCGATACATATTTAAGAGTTAGGGCCAAAATCTCGTTGTTTTCGCATTTTAGGGCCGTTTTCATGATATATTTCCCACAGTTTTGGGATGCCAGCGGGATTTGCAAGGCCCGTAAGACCCGATACATGTTTGAGAGTTATGACCGAAAAATCGTTGTTTTCGCGTTTTTTGGCCATTTTCATGAGCTATTGCCCACAATTTTGGGGTTTTAGGGCGATTTTCATATCTTGTAAGACCCAATAAATGTTTGAGAGTTAGGGCCGAAATCACGTTGTTTTCAAATTTTAGGTCCTTTTTCATGAGCTATGCCCATAGTTTTCGGATTCTAGGGGGATTTGCAAGGCCTGTAAGACCCGAGACTTGTTTAAGAGTTATTACCCACATTTTTGGGATCCTAGGGTGATTTTCAAATTTTATGGCCGTTTTAATGAGCTATTGCCCACATTTTTGGGATCCTAGGGTGATTTGCAAGGCCCGTAAGACCCGGTATATGTTTGAGAGTTATGACCAAAAACTCATCGTTTTTCGCATTTTATGGCCATTTTCATGAGCTATTGCCCACAGTTTTGGGGTTTTAGGGCAATTTTTATATCTTGTAAGACCCGATACATGTTTGAGAGTAAGGTCCAAAATCACGTTGTTTTCGCGTTTTAGGGCCGTTTTAATGAGCTATGCCCACAGTTTGCGAATTCCAGGGGGACTTCCAAGGCCCGTAACACCCGAGACATGTTTGAGAGTTCTAACAAAAAACTCGTTATTTTTGTGTTTTACAGCCGTTTTCATGAGCTATTGCCCAAAGTTTGCGGATTCCAGGGGGATTTCCAAGGCCCGTAACACCCGAGACATGTTTGAGAGTTCTAACCAAAAACTCGTTATTTTGTGTGTTACGGCTGTTTTTATGAGCTATTGCCCATAGTTTTAGGGATTTAGGGAGATTTGAATTGCCTGTAAGACCCGATACATATTTAAGTGTTAGGGCCAAAATCTCGTTGTTTTCGCATTTTAGGGCCGTTTTCATGAGCTATTGCCCACAGTGTGCGGATTCCTGGGGGATTTCCAAGGCCCGTAACACCCGAGACATGTTTGAGAGTTCTAACCAAAAACTCGTTATTTTTATGTTTTATTTCCGTTTTCATGAGCGATTGCCCATAGTTTTGGGGTTTTAGGGAGATGTACAACGACCGTAAGACACGATACATGTTTGAGAGTTATGACCAAAAACTTGTCGTTTTCGTGTTTTATGGCCGTTTTCTTGAGCTATTGCCCATAGTTTTGCGATTTTAGGGCGATTTGCATGCCTTCAAAGACCCGATACATGTTTGAGAGTTAGGAGCAAAATCTCGTTGTTTTTGCGTTTTAATGAGCTATAGCCCAGAATTTTTGGATTCAAGGGAATTTGCATGGCCTGTAAGACCCTATACATGTTTGAGAGTTATGACCAAAAACTCGTCTTTTTCGCGTTTTATGGCCGTTTTCATGAGCTATTGCCCATAGTTTTGGGGTTTTAGGGCGATTTGCATAGCTTGTAAGACCCGATACATATTTGAGAGTTAGGGCCAAAATCTCGTTGTTTTCACATTTTCGGGCCATTTTCATGATATATCTCCCACAGTTTGAGGATGCCAGCGGGATTTGGAAGGCCCGTAAGACCCGAGACATGTTTGAGGGTTATGACCGGAAACTCGTTGTTTTCGCGTTTTTTGGCCATTTTCATGAGTTATTTGTTGGAATTATGCCCTAGAGGCAATAATAAAGATGTTATTATTATAATTCTTGTTCATGATAAAGTTTATGTTCCAGCTAGAATTGTATTAAGCGGAAACTTTAATACTTGTGTGGTTTGTAAACAACACCGTGTCCCTAGTACGCCTCTATGGACTAGCTCATTGATCAATGATGGTTAAGGTTTCCTAACCATAGACATGAGTTGTCAATTGATAATGAGATCATATCATTGGGAGAATGATATGATGGATGAGACCAAACTAAGCGAAGCAATTAGATCGTTTCATCGTGTTCATCTTTGCGAAGCTTTCTATTTCAAATATTGTATTCCTTAGACCATGAGATAATGCAACTCCCTGACCGGAAGAAAGCTTTGAGGTCATCAAACGTCATCCTATGAGAGGGTGATCATAAAGGTGTCTCTCGGTGATCGGAAAGTATCTGTTGGGTTGTATGTATCGAGATGGAATTTGTCCCTCCCAAGTCGGAGAGATATACTTGGGCCCACTCGGTGTCGATATCAACACGCTTGCAAGCATGTGGTTAAGGAGTTAATCACAAAGTGATATCGGATTACGGAACGAGTAAAGTACTTGCTGAGCGAGATTGAACTAGGTATGACTTGCAAGCGATCGAATCTCGAACGTAAAATATCGCGAGACGAAGGAATATATATATGGGATTGATTGAATCCGGCATCGTGGTTCATCCGATATGATCATCGATGAATGTGGAGTCAATATGGGTGCCGGACCCGCTGTTGATTATTGATAGAAGATCATGTCGCATATTCTCGAACCCGCAGGTCACACACTTAACGTATCTCGGCGCTAGGATAGATTGGATAATTGGTTTATGAATTTTGTTCGAGTCTCGGATGGGATCCGGGATATCACGTGAGGTTCCGGAATGGTCCGGATAATAAGATTCATATAAAGGCGATGCAGTTTTTGGAGTTCGAATTGTTCGGGTTAATCGGTATTGTATGGAAGCTTCTAGAACCTTCGGAAGGGACCAACATGGCCCCACCTTCCGGGAGGGGCATGGGCCTATGAGGGAGTGTCCTAGCCGCATTGGGCCAGGGGCACAAGGCCCCATAGGGCCCAGCCGATCCTAGATAAGTTTAAACTCGTTTAAACTAGAGATAGGATTTCTAGATAAGGAGAGTTTAAATCGTTTAAACTAGAGATAGGATTTCTAGATAAGGAAAGTTTAAATTGTTTAAACTAGAGATAGGCTTGGAGGAGGGCAAGGGCTGGCGCCCCTCTATATATAGAGGGTGGTGCGCCTCCCCTACTACTCCACACCTTCCTCCAAGCCCTAGCTGCCTTGCTACCTTCTCTCCCTCCCTCATTGTTTGTGGCGAAGCCTGCAGCGAAATTCTCCACCATATACACCACGTCGTGTTGTAGATCCAATCTATCTCTCCACCATACTCGCTGGTCCGAGGAAGGAGGAGGCCGAGGTGCTGCGTGTGCATCTCACCGAGGCACCGCCACTTGTGGTGCTAGATCGGATCGGATCGCGAGGAGGAGAAGCGTACGACTACATCACCCACGTTAAACGAGCGTTCATGCGAATCTTCAAGGGTATGAAGATCTAATCCAATCTCTCGTTGATTGCATCTCCTAGATTAGATCTTGGCTTTCCTCTGTTGCTCCGTAGAAAATTTTGATTTACTATGCCTTGAAACCCATCAATGGTATCGAGCTAGATCTATGTGTAGATGTGTTTCACGAGTAGAGCATAACATGGTTGTTGCGGCGTTGATGTTTTTCTGTTGCAAGCCTCTTGTTTGTGTTCTTCTTATGACGCAGGATAGTGAGATTGAAGCGGTCGGGCCAACCTTACGCGACGTGCCGTTCGCGAGACCGGCTCCGCACTTGACGTGTGGCTTGTACCACACATGCGGCTGGTGGATGTCGTTCTCTCACTATAGTTGTCATGGGATTAACACGGAGTTTGGCAACCATAATATCACCGTTGTGGCTTTCCGTAGGTAAGAATCGTTCTTAGCATCTACTCCCATAAGCCACGTAAAACATGCAACAACAAAGTAGAGGCGTCTAACTTGTTTTACAGGAGTGTTTTACGTGATATGGTATGGCCCAAGATGTGATGTGTATATTGTATGCGATGATCATGTTTTTTAATGTTTCACGACTTGCATGTCGATGAGTACACAACCGGCAGGAGCCATATGGTTGTCTTTATAATTGTGTATGACCTGCGAGTCAACTTCTTATACGCCATGTAATAGCTTCACTTTATCGCTAAGTAGTTAGCAATAGTTGTAGTTGCTATTCGTGGTGGAGGCAATCATGGTGGAGTGATGGAGATCATGCCGGAACGCACAAGATGGAGATCATTGCGCGAAGATTGGCTATACCATGTCACATAAAGTTATATGCATGTGATGTTTATCCTTTATGTATCTTATTATGCTTAGATCGCGACGGTAGCATTATAAGATGATTCCTCACTTAAAGATCAAGATAAAAACTGTGTTCTCCCCAAGTATGCACCGTTGCGAAAGTTCGTCGTTTCCAAGCATCACGTGATGATCGGGTGCTATAGACTCTACGTTCACATACAACGGGTGCAAGCCAGTTTTGCACACGCGGAAATACTTGGGTCTAACTTGATGAGCCTAGCATGTACAGACATGGCCTCGGAACACAAGAACCGAAAGGTTAAGCATGAGTCATATGAATGATATGATCGACACTTTGTTGTCCACCATTGAAACCACATCTCTTCTCGTGATGATCGGATTAGGTGTGGTGAATTTGGATCGTGTTCACTAAACAACTTGAGGGATGTTGAATTTAGTGGGAGTTCATCTAGTAATTTGATTAAGCTGAACTATTTATCATGAACATGGTCTAAATTGTGCTTGCAAATACTGTAGATCCAATGGCCAAGTCCAACTTCAACTTCAATGTTTTTGCTGAGAAAGAAAAGCTTAGAAACAATGGGTCTAACTTCACCAACTGGTTCCGCAATCTAAGAATCATTACATGCGGCGGACAAAGGACTATGTCCTTGAGAAAGCGTTAGGTAACCCCCTATGCAAGCTGCGTCGGTGATGAAAGCATCTGTCGATCGGCCAAAGATGATTATGGTGTGATTAAGAGCACCATGTTGTTTGCTATGGAACCGGAGCTTCAAAATCGTTTTGAAACCTATCCCGGCCCTTTGAGATTCTCTAGGGCTGAAAACCATGTTTGAGACTCAAGCCCGTTCAGAGATATGAGATCTCGAGAAGTTCTTTAACGCAAGATGGAGGAAGGGAGTTCGTTAGTGAGCACGCCATAAAGATGTCGGGCTACACTCAACGCCTTGAGCAACTAGAATGCACGATTCGGAGGAGCTCAAGATTGACGGTTCTGCAATCACTCCTCCCAGCTACAAAAGTTTTGTAGTGACTCATAATCAGATTGGTTCCATCGATCACCGAGCTCTTCGCAAAGTGAAGGCTGCGAAGTGGACATCAAGAAGGATAATCATGTGTTGATGGTCAACAAGCCCTCCTTTAAGAAAGGTAAGGAGCAAAGAAGCCCTTCAAGAAGGCGGCGTGACAGCAATGCCCTGCTGAGAAGAAGCTCGTATGGTCCTAAGCCGCATAATCGAGTGCTTCTATTGCAAGGACATGGGTCCTTTGAAGCAACTGTCCGAAGTACTTAGCGGACAAGAATGCTGGCACCATCAAAGGTATATTTGATATACATGTTATTGATGTTTTCCTTACTAGCCCTCGTTGTAGTGCCTGGGTATTTGATACCGGTTCAGTTGCTAATATTTGTAACTCGAAACAGGAGCTACGGAATAGACGGCGGCTTGCGAGGGATGAGGTGACGATGCGCGTTGGCAACGGATCAAGAGTTGATGTGATGGCCGTCGGCACGTTCTCCTTAGTTTTACCTTCGGGATTAGTTTTAAACCTTAATAAGTATTATTATGTGTCTGCGTTGAGCATGAACATTATTTCTGGATCGTGTTTATTGCAAGAAGGTTATTCATTTAAATCGGAGAATAATGGTTGTTCTATTTATACGAGTAACATCTTTTATGGTCATGCACCTCTTGTGAATGGTTTATTTCTTCTAAATCTCGAAAGGGATGAAACACACATCCATAACATTGAGGCTAAGAGATGCAAAGTAAATTGTGATAATACTACTTATTTGTGGCACTGTCGTCTAGGTCATATTGGTGTAAAGCGCATGAAGAAACTCCATTCTGATGGACTTTTGGAGTCTCTTGATTTTGAATCATTTGACACATGCGAACCATGCCTCATGGGCAAGATGATCAAGACCCCGTTCTCCGGTATGATGGAGCGAGCAACGGACTTGTTGGAAATCATACATACCGATGTATGCGGACCGATGAGTGTTTCGACGCGCGGTGGATATCTCTATTTCCTCACTTTTACCGATGACTTAAGTAGATATGGGTATATCTATTTAATGAAACATAAATCTGAAACATTTGAAAAGTTCAAGGAATTTCAGAATGAAGTGGAGAACCATCGTAACAGAAAGATTAAGTTTCTACGATCCGATCGTGGAGGTGAATATTTGATTTATGATTTTCTCACGCATCTTAAAGCAAGTGGAATCGTTTCACAACTCACGCCACCCGGAACACCAGTAGCAATGGTGTGTCGAGCGCGGAATCGAACCCTATTAGATATGGTCCGATCAATGATGTCTCTTCTTGATTTGTCGTTATCATTTTGGGGTTATGCATTAGAAAGCCTGCATTCACTTTAAATAGGGCTCCATCTAAATCCGTTGAGACGACACCGTATGAACTGTGGTTTGGTGCTAAACCTAAGTTGTCGTTTCTTAAAGTTTGGGGATGCGAAGCTTACGTCAAGAAGTTGATGCTGGACAAGCTCGAACCCAAAGCGGAGAAATGCGTCTTCATAGGATACCCTAAGGAAACCATTGGGTATACCTTCTATCACAGAACCGAAGGCAAAGTGTTTGTCGCAAAGAACGGTTCCTTTCTTGAGAAGGAGTTTCTCTCGAAAGAAGTGAGTGGGAGGAAAGTAGAGCTAGACGAGGTTATTGAACCTTCTCTTGAATTGGAGAGTAGCGCACTGAAATTGTTCCAAGGTCACTTTGCACCAACAATAGAGGAAGCTAATGACAAGGACCATGAAGCTTGGACGATGCTCTTTGAGCGTCGCAGTCGACAAGGTCGCGTGCCCTCCCGAGTGTACGGAAACCCTGTCTTGGTCTTGTTGGTAGAACGGTGAACCTACGAACTATGAGGAAGCGATGATGAGCCCAGACTCTAAGAAATGGCTGGAAGCCATGAAATCCGAATTGGGATCCATGAGCGAAAACCAAGTATGGACTTTGGTGGATCCTCCTAGCGACCGAAAGGCCGTTGAGTGCAAATGGATATTCAAGAAGAAAATGGACGCGGATGGTAATGTTACCGTCTATAAAGCACGGCTTGTCGCAAAAGGTTTTCGACAAGTTCAAGGTGTTGACTACGATGAGACTTTCTCTCCCGTAGCGATGTTTAAGTCCATTCGGATTTTATTAACAATTGCTGCGTTTCATGATTATGAAATATGGCAGATGGATGTCAAGACTGCTTTCCTCAATGGCAACATTGATGAAGAGTTGTATATGATGCAACCCGAAGGTTTTGTCGATCCTAAGGATGCTAGTAAAGTATGCAAACTTCAGCTTTCCATTTATGGACTGAAGCAAGCATCTCGGAGTTGGAACCTTCGTTTTGATCAAGTGATCAAGAGCATTGGATTTGTTCCAAATTGCTACGAAGCTTGTATCTACAAGAAAGTGAGTGGGAGCTCGGTGGCGTTTACACTTGTATGTGGATGACATATTGATTATCGGAAATGACATCAACATGCTTAACGATGTGAAGAGTTATTTGAACAAGTGTTTTTCAATGAAAGACCTAGGTGAAGCTGCTTATATATTGGGCATCAAGATCTATAGAGATAGACAAAGACGCTGATAGCTTTAAGCGAGTACATACCTGACAAAGTTCGAAAAGGTTCGAATGGATAAGGCAAAGAAAGGTTCGGTGCCTATGTTGTCGGGTAAGATATTGAGCAAGGCTGGGTTCAGCTCTGATGAAATGATAGGAAGCTATGAGCAAAGTGCCTTATGCCTCGGCCATAGGTTCCATCATGTATGCCATCTTGTGTACTAGACGGATGTGTCCAATGCTCTTAGTTTGACGAGCATATATCATAGTGATCCAGAGTGGAACCTTTGGACAGCCGTGAAGAACATCCTAAAGTACCTAAATAGAACTAAAGAAATGTTCTTAGTCTATGGGGTGATGAACAGTTTGTCGTAAAAGGTTACGTCGATGCTAGTTTCGACACCGACAAGGATGATTCCAAATCTCGAACGGGATACGTTTATATTTTGAATGGAGGAGTGAGTCGGAGAAGTCGCAAGCAAAGCGTGATCGCGGGATCTACGAGAGAAGCGGAATACATGGCTGCAGGAAGCGTCAAGTGAAGGAGTTTGGATCGAAACTTCATCATCGAGCTTGGCGTGGTTCCAAGTGCATTGGACCCACTAGAGATATTGTGTGACAACACCGCGCCATAGCACTCGCTAAGGAACCAAGATATCATCCAAAGACCAAGCATATCAACTCAAGTTTCATATAATCCGAGATTATATAGCGATGGAGATCTGAAGATTAGCAAAGTACATACGGATCTGAATGTCGCAGATCCACTGACTAAACCTCTTCCACGTGTAAAACATGATCAACACCTCAGTGCCATGGGTGTGAGATTGTTGCCAGATGTAAACTAGATTATTGACTCTAGTGCAAGTGGGAGACTGTTGGAATTATGCCCTAGAGGCAATAATAAAGATGTTATTATTATAATTCTTGTTCATGATAAAGTTTATGTTCCATGCTAGAATTGTATTAAGCGGAAACTTTAATACTTGTGTGGTTTGTAAACAACACCGTGTCCCTAGTACGCCTCTATGGACTAGCTCATTGATCAATGATGGTTAAGGTTTCCTAACCATAGACATGAGTTGTCAATTGATAATGAGATCATATCATTGGGAGAATGATATGATGGACAGACCCAAACTAAGCGAAGCAATTAGATCGTTTCATCGTGTTCATCTTTGCGAAGCTTTTTCTATGTCAAATATTGTATTCCTTAGACCATGAGATAATGCAACTCCCTGGTACCGGAAGAAAGCTTTGAGGTCATCAAACGTCATCCTATGAGAGGGTGATCATAAAGGTGTCTCTCAGGTGATCGGAAAGTATCTGTTGGGTTGTATGTATCGAGATGGAATTTGTCCCTCCCAAGTCGGAGAGATATACTTCGGGCCCACTCGGTAATCGATATCAACACCTCTTGCAAGCATGTGGTTAAGGAGTTAATCACAAAGTGATATCGGATTACGGAACGAGTAAAGTACTTGCTGTGAACGAGATTGAACTAGGTATGACGGTACCGACGATCGAATCTCGGGCAAGTAAAATATCGCGAGACGAAGGGAATATATATATGGGATTGATTGAATCCTGGCATCGTGGTTCATCCGATATGATCATCGATGAATGTGTGGGAGTCAATATGGGTGCCCAGACCCCGCTGTTGATTATTGATAGAAGATCATGTCCGCATATTCTCGAACCCGCAGGGTCACACACTTAACGTATCTCGACGCTAGGATAGATTGGATAATTGGTTTATGAATTTTTGTTCGGAGTCTCGGATGGGATCCGGGATATCACGAGAGGTTCCGGAATGGTCCGGAGAATAAGATTCATATAAGGCAGTGCAGTTTTTTGGAGTTCGGAATTGTTCCGGGTTAATCGGTATTGTACCGGAAGCTTCTAGAACCTTCCGGAAGGGGACCAACGTGGCCCCACCTTCCGGGAGGGGGCATGGGCCTATGAGGGAGTGTCCTGGCCGCATTGGGCCAGGGGCACAAGGCCCCATAGGGCCCAGCCGATCCTAGATAAGTTTAAACTCGTTTAAACTAGAGATAGGATTTCTAGATAAGGGAGAGTTTAAATCGTTTAAACTAGAGATAGGATTTCTAGATAAGGGAAAGTTTAAATTGTTTAAACTAGAGATAGGCTTGGAGGAGGGGCAAGGGCTGGCCGCCCCCCTCTATATATAGAGGGGTGGTGCGCCCCCTCCCCCCTACTACTCCACACCTTCCTCCAAGCCCTAGCTGCCTTGCTACCTTCCTCTCTCCCTCCCGACTGTTTGTAGGCGAAGCCCTGCAGCAGAAATTCTCCACCATATACACCACGCCGTCGTGTTGTAGATCCAATCTATCTCTCCACCATACTCGCTGGTCCGAGGAAGGAGGAGACGTCGAGGTGCTGCACGTGTGCATCTCACGGAGGCACCGCCACTTGTGGTGCTAGATCGGATCGGATCGCGAGGAGGAGAAGCGAGTACGACTACATCACCCACGCCCGATTTAACGCTCAGCGTTGTCGAATCTTCAAGGGTATGAAGATCTAATCCAATCTCTCTCGTTGATTGCATCTCCTAGATTAGATCTTGGCTTTCCCTCTGTTCGCTCCGTAGAAAATTTTGATTTACTATGCCGCGAAATCCATCACTATTGCCCACAATTTTGGGGTGTTAGGGCGATTTTCATAGCTTGTAAGACCCGATAAATGTTTGAGAGTTAGGGCCGAAATCACGCTATTTTCACATTTTAGGTCCTTTTTCATGAGCTACTGCCCACATTTTTCGGATTCTAGGGGGATTTGCAAGGCCTGTAAGACCCGAGACTTGTTTGAGAGTTATTACCAAAAACTCGTTATTTTCGTGTTTTATGGCCGTTTTAGTGAGCTATTGCCCACATTTTTGGGATCTCAGGGTGATTTGCAAGGCCCGTAAGACCCGGTATATGTTTGAGAGTTATGACCAAAAACTCATCGTTTTTCGCATTTTATGGCCATTTTCATGAGCTATTGCCCACAGTTTTGGGGTTTTAGGGCGATTTTTATATCTTGTAAGACCCGATACATGTTTGAGAGTTAGGTCCAAAATCACGTTGTTTTCGTGTTTAGGGCCGTTTTCATGCGCTATTGCCCACAGTTTGTGTTACCACCGTATTTTGGCTAGAGACGGAGATGGGCCGTGATCAAGATGGGCTTGGAAGATATGTATATTCAACGAGTTGTTGGATCGGCCTAGTGTGTGGATTTGGGCTAAATTGCCCGTGTATCTTGTATCATAGTAGATTTCGTGTTTGTTTAGGTTCCGTTTATGTTTAGGTAAAGATAGAGTTGTAGAGTTATTCCAAAAGTAGAGAGTCTCCGGACTATAAATATGTACCTAGGGTTATTGAGAGAAAACAACAACCACGTTCACAACAAACACAATCTCGATCGCCACCCCTTGTTCCTAGGGTTTCTTTCGGTAGAAGATGTCGCTAGATCGCATCTCGCGATCTAGGCAGTATCTACTTATTCGCTACCTGGTTTTACTCGTACTGAAGCGTTGTTGATGGCGAGTAATACCATTAATATAGATTGTTTGAGGCTAGTATCGGTGCTTTTTCATTACCATCGTCGAAGTTATGCTACCTCTAGCTATCTCGCTACCCTTGAACCTTTTCCCAAAGTGCAAGGGTAGCACCTTGCTTGATCTTTATTTAGTCGATTCGATCTGTTATAGTTGTGCCTTGTTCGTCAAGGTTTAGTTTAATATCTATGTAATCAGGCCTTACAAACGGGTTGAACGATCCAGTAATACATAAGGACGTGGCTTATTCGTTCTAGAGAGGATGTTCCGGTAATTGGCTTTACGTTGGTTATTAGGCCTCCTCTAGGGTTAATATTCTTCATCTTTTGTACGTACCAGGCTCAATCACGCGTAGGATGTTCCAGTTACGTAGTGAAAACATTAGACTATCGTAGATCGATTTAACTTGTAATGATCAAGCAAAACCCCATGTTATCATAAATCTAACGCAGAACCATGGGGCAATCGGCTTTAGGAGCCGATTTACAGGGAAACCTGGGAGCCGATTACGGCTCGAATTTTACGTATACTTGTTTATCATGCAGGAAATCAATCGGAGCAATCCTTCACCTTCCTGACCAGGTATAGGTCGTGGCACTCGAACCAAGCCAGGCGTGTGCGGAGCTTTTTGCGCCGCCGAGGGACCAGGGCCCACCAATCCTGAGCCTCCGGCTCTCCGTGTTGCCGATCGCTGCTCGCCGTGGTTTTGGCAGGCAACACATTCTGGCACGCCCGGTGGGACCTTCAACAACGTCTACACCAACACCCGACGCTGCGATGGAGAACAGACCAGTCACTTACGACGATCTGCCTAACGAGCACAAGGCCAAGTACGACGAGATCAAGGCCCTCTTCGAGGAAGACCTCATCAGCTCTTTTGAGAGGACCCGTACGCATGGCATCAGGTGGAAAGGGTTCTCCCCCGAGGGCGCTCTTAATGAGGTGGATCTGTCTGTTCCTTCGGAGGAGCGCACCAGAGCCCTACGACAGGAAGTCAACTACATGGTGGCTCATTCTTTGCACCGCCATTCTGAGAGCCTGGTGAACGCTTTCGAGCGGGTCGCGGTGCGCGTAGTTCAGGAGATCATGAAACATCAGTACTCACCGTCGGGACCTACTTTGGGGACTCACCAGGGAGAAAGACCGCTCCAAACCAGGCCACAGCTCCCGTTCGCACTTGCCGCCCGTAACCGCCAGGAGCAGCGGCTTACGTCGTCTACAAGGCTGGAGGCGACCCCGGCGAGTGCCAATTCCTGTTTGAGCCACCTAAGGAGATCCCACACGGATATATATGCGCCTACGTGCCGGACTGCAATAACCTGACACGCACCAAACAGGTTGCAACCGCAGGAGTTTCTGCGCCAGGAGTGCTTGGGACAGGATCTTCAGGGGCAGGCGTGTCTGGAGCAGCGATGGCTGGGATAGACGCTGACAAACAGGCATGGCTATCCAAGTATGCCACTGGGACAAGTCATGAGAATTTAGCCCCTACGGCTCAAACAGTGGAGCAAATCGGTACCATCCTGAGGGACCAGTTCGGCTTCGTGCCGAAGAGAAGGACAATCGTCTATTCAAAGCCGTACCCCAACGAGTTTGATCTAATTCCGCTGCCACCCAAGTATAAGCTCCCTGAGTTCTCAAGGTTCAGCGGGTCAGAAGGGTCAAGCTCGATCGAGCACATAAGCCGATACCTGGCACAACTGGGCATGATCTCGGCATCGGATCAGATGCGCGTAAGATTCTTTGCACAATCTCTGACAGGACCAGCCTTTGGGTGGTACACCTCACTACCACCTGATTCAATTCATACCTGGAAGCAACCGAAGAGTTCCACATCCAAGACCATTCGTGAGGCTACTGAGGCTGGCATCGCAGACCGCGCAAAGCGGCAGGCGAAGAGAAATCAGAGCCGTACTCCGCTTCAGATGTCAAGAACCGATGTTACTCGCTCGTTTAATCGAGAAGGAAGCGGTCGAGTGGCGATGTTGGTCTCTCAAGACCCATCAAGGACTGGCGTTCGGTAGAGTACAACTCATTGGCGCATGGCCCGAACCGGCGATGTATGAGCGCCACCACGAAGTTGTACCAAGACAAATTCAACGTCCGATAAGCACCTGGTCGATGCGTAAGAAGAACATCCTACGCAGACCGTGAGGTGGCCGTAGCTGAATGGGCTCGGGGCGATCCGTGGCTGCAAATGGGTGAAACAGCAAGGGCCTGCGAAAGGGTTCGACTTCGATGTGAGCAAAGCTGAGAAGATATTCGATCTGCTGCTAAAAGAGAAGCAGCTGAGGTTACCCGAAGGCCCCAAAATCCCTACGGCTCAGGAAATGAACGGGAGACCATACTGCAAGTGGCATCATTCGTTCACTCACACCACCAACGAGTGCAAAGAGCTTCGCCGCCAAATCCAAATGGCGATAGAACAAGGCCGTCTGATCCTTGCGCAGTTCGCCATGAAAGTGGACACAAACCCATTTCCCGGCGTCAACATGGTAGAACTCAGTCGCTCCGCGAGGCGTAAGCTGGATTTCTCGTTCGGCGTTAATATGGCAGGGTCGGGGTACCACCATGATACGTACAAGGAGGACGGTGGTCGCTCTCGGGGCAAGGAAAGAAAGGAGACTAGTCCATGCGACCAGCCCAGCCACAATGACAGGCGGTACTTAACACAGGAACAAGTGAGGAGAGTGCGATATCAGAAGCCACATTCCACGCATCTCCTTAACAAGTATGAGCGCCAGTACGACCAACGTCGCCGGCGCGACAGAGACGACGAAAGATATGAGCACCTTGCTAGGGGACCGTCGAAAGAGAAGGAAGGCGCAGACAGGCATTGGGATTGTCCTTTCTTCAAGTATTGCTGGGGCGCGGGAATGAGCCGATTGCCTACAGTCGACAACTGCCCGGAATGCAATCAGCAGGAGGAGGACACGAGGCCAGTGTCAGTATTCAAACGTCTAGGGCCTCTTCCGCCCCAGGGCCGTCACAAGGAGTCCGCTCGAGCAGAAGACCTCGAGAAGCCAAAGGATGACAAGGACGAAGACAGGTATCACCGTCCAAGGTGGTGCCCCGACGGACTCAGACACACCCAGAAGCGTAGAGTGCAGCGGCTGCGTAACTTAGAGGAAGCTGAAGCGCAGTATCTCCACGCTTTGAAGAAAGCACGGCCTGATCTGGCCGTCAAAGTGAGGCAGGCTGTGGAAACGGAAGACCGCCCGACCAGGAAAGAGTGGCGCCCCAAACCGGTAAAAGCCGATGCAAAGACATCGGCTGGCACAAACATGGTGTTCGTACTCCCATCAGAATTCTGGGCGCCAAGGACCGATGAGCTGCCCGTGGCACAGTTTGACTGCGGCCCACGGCCGGTTATCTTTGAGAAGCCACGTGAGAAGGGTTACAAACATCTGAAAGCCCTGTACCTGCGAGGTTACATCAATGGGCAACCTGTCAGCAAGATGTTGGTGGACACCGGAGCGGCAGTCAACATCATGCCATACTCCATGCTACGACGTTTGGGACGCTCCACTGCAGACCTGATCAAAACCAACGTCACGTTGAGCGACTTCAACGGTCAGCCTTCGGGAACGCAAGGCGTACTGAACGTGGACTTGACAGTGGGCAGGAAAACCGTACCCACGTCATTCTTCGTCGTGGACAGCAAGAGCACTTACACTGTCTTGCTAGGAAGGGATTGGATTCACGCTAATTGCTGCATCCCGTCCACAATACATCGATGCACGATCCAAAGGATGGAGACGGCGGAGGTCATCCACGCATTTATTCTATCGAGATCTCCATAGCTGGCATGAACGTCAGGAAGCGAAGACCAAGAGCCGATCTCTAGAATCAATCTAGACGGCTGCGTATTGAAGCTACAAAAACGGGGTGAGGCTGGTCTTATCCATCGCCTTACAGAGTAGAAAAGCCCACGATCATCAGGGTGGCCGATCGCGATCGCCACAAAAATAAAAAGCAGCGATCATACGACGAGCAATCATGTAGTCGTAAGCAGAGATGCTCGCCAGTAAAATAATGAGGTGTAAACCGCCCTGACCGATGCAAAAAAGGGGCGATTCAAGCGATCGCCCAAATTATTTTGTTGTCCTCACCCACCGCTTGCCCTGTGTTTAGCGTCGATTTGGGTGACGGAAAGCTAGGGTACGGGTTTACATCCGATGAGCTAGAAGAGATCGACATTAGTCCCGGGATAAGCCACGACCAACATTTATCGCGAGAAAGTTAGATCCGAGTGCGGGGCCCGATGATAGCCTGTTAAAACAATATCGATCGCCGCTTCGCACGGGACTACACAGAGATGCTCGGGACAGAGCATCATCGAGCATCGACTCCACTCAAAAAGGATTTCGCCGTTTCAGCAGCGAGCACGACAAATGAAGGCGAAATTCGGAAGATGTCAAGAAAGAGGTCGAGAAAATGTTGATGACCAAGTTGATCGTGCCATGCGGTATGCCGAGTGGATTTCTAGTATCGTGCTGAGAGAAGAAGGATGGCCGATGGCGTGTTGCTATAGATTTTCGAGATCTCAACAGCTACCCCAAAGGATGAGTATCCGATGCGTGGCGTAAACATTAATCAATGCAGCCGGTCATAAGATTTTGAGCTTCATGGACGGCAATGCCGTTACAACCAGATCTTCATGGCTCCGGAAGACATACACAAGACTGCATTCGAGTCCCAGGTTCAGTGGGGTTATTTGAATATGTAGTCATGACGTTTGGACTGAAAAATGCCGGCGCCACGTACCAAAGGGCCATGAATTATATTTTCCATGATCTGATCGGCAAACTGGTGGAAATCTACATCGATGACATGGTAGTCAAATCTGCTTCAGCGCACGGACACTTGGACGATCTGCAACGCGTCCTGGACCGAACAAGAAAATTCGGCCTACGGATGAATCCAAAGAAGTGTGCTTTCAGGGTGACGGCCGGTCAGTTCTTGGGTTTTTTGGTCCATGAACGCGGAATTGAGATCGGCCTGAAAAGTCAGGAGGCAGTGCGAACAATGAAGCCACCCACCACGAAGAAAGAACCGCAGTCCCTTATCGGCAAGATCAACTTCGTAAGACGATTCATCTCCAATCTGTCAGGGAGGATTGAGCCGTTCATGGGACTAGTTAAAATCAAATCTGATGAGGAATTCCGCTGGGGGGCAGAACAACAACGAGCTTTCGACGAGATCAAAGAATATCTCACAAAACCGCCAGTGTTAGTTCCACCTCAGCCTGACAGGCCGTTCTATATTTACTTGTCAGTGGCTGACACGTCCATCGCCTCGGTAGTGGTGCAAGTTTATGATGGGCTAGAACGAGTCGTCTTTTACATAAGCAGAAGGATGTTGGACGCAGAGACAAGGTACCCTGATATCAATAAGTTGTGTCTCTGCCTGTTTTTCACCTGCACCAAGTTGCGACACATTTTGCTATCAGCAGAGATCATCATCATATGCAAATCAGATGTCATAAAGAACATGCTGTCGGCTCCTATGTTAAAAGGCCGGCTAGGCAAATGGATGTTTGCATTGTCAGAGTTTGACATCCGGTATCAACCCGCGAAAGCAGTTAAGGGACAGGCGCTGGCTGATCTTATCGCTGAAAGGATCAACACTAACATAGCCGCGCTGTCCATAAGAGCGTGGGCTATGTTTTTCGACGGATCAGTTTGTGACGATGGCTGCGGCATCGGCATTTTACTCGTGTCGCCCCGGGGGGCAACATTTTCTTTCTCCATCAGATTGTCTACCTCTCGCACCAACAATGTAGCCGAGTACGAGGCGATATGCAAGGGGATGGAGTTACTCCTCGAAGCCGGAGCGGAAGCAGTGGAAATTTTTGGAGACTCCAAGTTGGTGATTTCCCAGCTCACGGAGGACTACAAGTGCGAGAGCGAGTCCCTCTTCCCATTATGGCTGCACTGCCGCGAGCTGATGACGCAATTCGCACGTCAACTTCACTTGGATCCCACGCAGAATACCGAGGCGAACGATCTTGCGCAGATGGCTTCGTGGATACAAGGATGTGGTAGAAGGAGCCGACGTTCGTGCAGTTCACAAGCGGACGATCGAGAGCCGATATCTTCAATTACTTGAAAGATTCGCTCGGGGCACCTAAACGGATAAGGTACAAAGCAATGAAGTACGTGCTTATTGGGGATGACATGTTTTACAGACTCTGGAAGGACTATTGCTCAAATGCACGGGACAGCCGAGGCCAATCAGCTCCTACACGAGGTACACGAAGGCGCTGTGGAACTCACCAATCGGCTCATAAGATGAAATGGTTGATCAGCGATCGTGGTTTTATTGGCCCACCATGCTTGAGGACTGTTTCAACTACTACAAAGGGTGTCAAGCATGTCGAAATTTGGAAAATCCAGATGGTACCACGTCAAGAATGAACCCCATCAAGCCTTGGCCATTCCGAGGTTGGGGCATGGACATGATCGCAAAATCAATCCTCCATCGAGTAAAGGCCACATGTGGATTCCCCATTACGACTACTTCACTAAATGGGTGGAGGCTGTCCCGATGAAGTCAGTAAACTCGAAGGATGTTATCAATTTTGTAAAAGAACATGTCATCCATAGATTCGGGATTCCCCAAACTATCACGACCGATGGAGGTTCGGTCTTTATTTCGTGAGTTTAGAAAATTCTGCGAGGACATGGGGATAAAGCTGATTAGATCATCTCCATACTATGCTCAAGCAAATGGGCAAGCTGAAGCGTCCAATCAGAGCCTCATCAAGTTGATCACGAGAAAAGCCGATGAGCACCCAAGGCGTTGGCACGAGGTTTTGTCGAGGCGTTATGGGCTTATCGTATGTCATGCCATGGAGCAATAAAACCTCACCATACCATCTAGTATATGGACAAGCAGCCGTCCTACCTCGGAAATTACGGTGGATCAAGACGCCACTTTTCGTGACGATCTAACGATCAAGAATACGCAACCCTGATGAGTGACAGTGTAGAGGATTTAACCGAGCTCAGGCTGTGGTCACTCGAGAAAATCAAAGAGAACAAGGCCAAAGTAGCTCGTGCATACAACAAGAAAGTGAAGCCAAAGGAGTTCCACGTTGGTGATCTGGTATGGGAAGCTGTGTTGCCCTTGGGGACTAAGGATGCGACATATGGTAAATGGTCTCCAAATTGGCACGGTCCGTACAGGGTTGACCAAGTTTTAAGAGGAAACGCATATATGCTCGAGCAGTTGGATGGCGTAAAGTTCCCAGTGGCGGTCAACGGTCAACATCTCAAGAAATATTTCCCAAGCATGTGGGATGTTGGACAATAGAACTTGGTTTCGAGCACGTGAGACGATGGGATGTGGGGGCCGATTTTTAGAATCGGCCGAGTAAAAAAAAATATAGCCGATGCACGGTCATCGACTCTAGAGGTTCACACATGTTACAAACAGGTCCACCTCGGCGATCTCAGCTTCGTCATCTTCATCTTTGCTTATCACTACTACGACTGGCAACACTTGTGAACCATGTCCCAGGTTCATCAAGAGTCCCAGGACATCTTTAGGTTTATCACTAGTCGTTGGTGCGGGGCACGTTTTTCGATGGGCAATTGGAGATTTGGGTCGCCCGTATTGAGGAAGGTCGAAGGTCATCATTTGAAACCAAGAAGTGGCCATTGTAATGTGTCTAAGGATGCGACCGAAGGTTGACCCTGTGAACGTTTTTTGGGAGAAGACGATGGGTAGTCATCGGCTCTGGGCGATTTGGCTTGTTTGACTATGTGCGTGCAGTATGTTGAAAGCCGATATAGTGTCATCGACTTCTGAAGCATCGACCTATTTCGGTTGTCGGCAAAATTGAAGCAAAGAGGAACAATATTTGGGAAACAGATTTTCGTTCATTCAAAAGATCATTGCTTACAGGATGATCGATTACAGAAGGGGCCTACTACTGCTACGGCTATTACTACTGATTCCTAATCTAAGCCGAGGTCGCTGCCGCCGCTATCGCCATCCTCTTGTCTTCGCCGCCGGCATCGTCCTCGCTGCTGCTGCTGAAGAAACCAGCGGGGACCTCTTCGTCCTCGTCGTCATCTTCAGTGTCTTCGCTGGACCCGGCGCGGAAGCGCTTCGTCGGCGGATACTCGTCAGAGGAAGTGTCCTCCTCCGATTCCTCCTCCTCATCGGAAGATTCGACGCCGTCCCACGACAGCGTCGCCGCTCTTCGCCTCCGCCTCCCGACGGGAATCAGAGGCTCTTCGCCGTCCGGGGACGCATCATCCTCGACCAGACGGCGATCCCAGTCCTTTCGTCCCACCATCGTGGGGCGAAAGTATCTGACGCCATTGCGGGTGCTCTGGCGTTGGCTCTCGGTCGCTAATCGAGTTGGAGGCGTGGGAGGACACACCGGAGGAAGCAGAGGAGGCCATGGCGAGAAAGAGGGTTTTTCCGGCGAAGGGAGAGGGTTTTCTGGCAACTGGAGGAAGATGGGGGCTGTGAACTGTTCAGGCTGATTTAAATAAGGGGAATAGTGGAAAGACGGTTCAATGCCATATCGGTTCCCCAGATTGCACTGCCAAAATCGTCAAATCATGCACTGCGCAGGAGTTGAGAAGACAGGGCATCATGATGAAGGGGTAGCGTGACGGTTCTGTTCTGCCACGCATTCTGTCTACGCGCAACCCGATAAAAAAAAGAGGAGAAGAAGAGGAAAAAACACACAGAGTGGTTTTGGAATTATCATTGCCAAAACCAGGGGGGCATGTGTTACCACCGTATTTTGGCTAGAGACGGAGATGGGTCGTGATCAAGATGGGCTTGGAAGATATGTATATTCAACGAGTTGTTGGATCGGCCTAGTGTGTGGATTTGGGCTAAATTGCCCGTGTATCTTGTATCATAGTAGGTTTCGTGTTTGTTTAGGTTCCGTTTATGTTTAGGTAAAGATAGAGTTGTAGAGTTATTCCAAAAGTAGAGAGTCTCCGGACTATAAATATGTACCTAGGGTTATTGAGAGAAAACAACAACCACGTTCACAACAAACACAATCTCGGCGCATCGCCACCCCTTGTTCCTAGGGTTTCTTTCGGTAGTGCCATCTTTGCCTAGATCGCATCTCGCGATCTAGGCGATTCACTTATTCGCCGCTACCTGGTTTTACTCGTACTGAAGCGTTGTTGATGGCGAGTAATACCATTATCATAGATTGTTTGAGGCTAGTATCGGTGCTTTTTCATTACCATCGTCGAAGTTATGCTACCTCTAGCTATCTCGCTACCCTTGCACCTTTTCCCAAAGTGCAAGGGTAGCACCTTGCTTGATCTTTATTTAGTCGATTCGATCTGTTATAGTTGTGCCTTGTTCGTCAAGGTTTAGTTTAATATCTACGTAATCAGGCCTTACAAACGGGTTGAACGATCCAGTAATACATAAGGACGTGGCTTATTCGTTCTAGAGAGGATGTTCCGGTAATTGGCTTTACGTTGGTTATTAGGCCTCCTCTAGGGTTAATATTCTTCATCTTTTGTACGCATTTGCTCAATCACGCGTAGGATGTTCCAGTTACGTAGTGAAAACATTAGACTATCGTAGATCGATTTAACTTGTAATGATCAAGCAAAACCCCATGTTATCATAAATCTAACGCAGAACCATGGGGCAATCGGCTTTAGGAGCCGATTTACAGGGAAACCTGGGAGCCGATTACGGCTCGAATTTTACGTATACTTGTTTATCATGCAGGAAATCAATCGGAGCAATCCTTCACCTTCCCGACAGGTATAGGTCGGTGGCAAGCCTCGAACCAAGCGGGGCGTGTGCCGGAGCTTTTGCGGCCGTCGCCCGAGGGACCGAGGCCCACCAAATCTGAGCCTCCCGGCTCTCCGTGTTGCCAGTCGCTGCTCGCCGGTGGGTTTTGGCAGGCAACAGTTTGCGAATTCCAGGGGGGTTTCCAAGGCCCGTAACACCCGAGACATGTTTGAGAGTTCTAACAAAAAATTCGTTATTTTTGTGTTTTACAGCCGTTTTCATGAGCTATTGCCCAAAGATTGCGGATTCCATGGGGATTTCCAAGGCCCGTAACACCCGAGACGTGTTTGTGAGTTCTAACCAAAAACTCGTTATTTTGCGTTTTAGGGCCGTTTCCATGAGCTATTGCCCATAGTTTTGAGGTTTTAGGGAGATTTGCATAGCCTGTAAGACCCGATACATATTTAAGAGTTAGGGCCAAAATCTCGTTGTGTTCGCATTTTAGGGCGGTTTTCATGAGCTATTGCCCACAGTTTGCGGATTCTAGGGGGATTTCCAAGGCCCGTAACACCCGAGACATGTTTGAGATTTCTAACCAAAAACTCGTTATTTTTATGTTTTATGGCCGTTTTCATGAGCGATTGCCCATAGGTTTGGGGTTTTAGGGCGATTTACGACGACCGTAAGACCCGATACATGTTTGAGAGTTATGACCAAAAACTTGTCGATTTCGCGTTTTATGGTCATTTTCTTGAGCTATTGCCCATAGTTCTGGGATTTTAGGGCGATTTTCATGGCTTGAAAGACCCGATACATGTTTGAGAGTTAGGAGCAAAATCTCGTTGTTTTTGCGTTTTAGTTGCGTTTTAATGAGCTATAGCCCAGAATTTTTGGATTCAAGGGAATTTGCATGGCCTGTAAGACCCTATACATGTTTGAGAGTTATGACCAAAAACTCGTCTTTTTCGCGTTTTCTGGCCGTTTTCATGAGCTATTGCCCATAGTTTTGGGGTTTTAAAGCGATTTGCATAGCTTGTAAGACCCGATACATATTTGAGAGTTAGGGCCAAAATCTCGTTGTTTTCACATTTTAGGGCCATTTTCATGATATATCTCCCACAGTTTTAGGATGCCAGCGGGATTTGGAAGGCCCATAAGACCAGAGACATGTTTGAGAGTTATGACCGAAAACTCGTTGTTTTCGCGTTTTTTGGCCATTTTCATGAGCTATTGCCCACAAATTTGGGGTTTTAGGGCGATTTTCATATATTGTAAGACCCGATAAATGTTTGAGAGTTAGGGCCGAAATCACGTTGTTTTCACATTTTAGGTCCTTTTTCATGAGCTACTGCCCACATTTTTCGGATTCTAGGGGGATTTGTAAGGCCTGTAAGACCCGAGACTTGTTTGAGAGTTATTACCAAAAACTCGTTATTTTCGTGTTTTATGGCCATTTTATGAGCTATTGCCCACATTTTTGGGATCCCAGGGTGACTTGCAAGGCCCGTAAGTCCCGGTATATGTTTGAGAGTTATGACCAAAAACTCATCGTTTTTCGCATTTTATGGCCATTTTCATGTGCTATTGCCCACAGTTTTGGGGGTTTTAGGGCGATTTTTATATCTTGTAATAACTGATACATGTTTGAGAGTTAGGTCCAAAATCACGTTGTTTTCGCGTTTCAAGGCCGTTTTCATGAGCTATTGCCCACAGTTTGCGAATTCCAGGGGGATTTCCAATGCCCGTAACACCCGAGACATGTTTTAGAGTTCTAACAAAAAACTCATTATTTTCGCGTTTTAGGGCCGGTTTCATGAGCTATTGCCCACAGTTTGCGGATTCCAGGGGGATTTCCAAGGCCCGTAACACCCGAGACATGTTTGAGAGTTCTAACCAAAACTCATTATTTTTGTGTGTTACGGCTGTTTTTATGAGCTATTGCCCATAGTTTTGGGGTTTTAGGGCGATTTGCATAGCCTGTAAGACCCGATACATATTTAAGAGTAAGGGCCAAAATCTCGTTGTGTTCGCATTTTAGGGTCGTTTTCATGAGCTATTGCCCACAGTTTGCGGATTCCACGGGGATTTCCGAGGCCCGTAACACCCGAGACATGTTTGAGAGTTCTAACCAAAAACTCGTTATTTTTATGTTTTATGGCCGTTTTCATGAGCGATTGCCCATAGTTTTGGGGTTTTAGGGCGATTTACAACGACCGTAAGACCCGATACATGTTTGAGAGTTATGACCAAAAACTTGTCGATTTCGCGTTTTATGGCCATTTTCTTGAGCTATTGCCCATAGTTCTGGGATTTTAGGGAGATTTTCATGGCTTGAAAGACCCGATACATGTTTGAGAGTTAGGAGCAAAATCTCGTTGTTTTTGCGTTTTAGTTGCGTTTTAATGAGCTATAGCCCAGAATTTTTGGATTCAAGGGAATTTGCATGGCATGTAAGACCCTATACATGTTTGAGAGTTATGACCAAAAACTCGTCTTTTTCGCGTTTTATGGCCGTTTTCATGAGCTATTGGCCATAGTTTTGGGGTTTTAGGGCGATTTGCATAGCTTGTAAGACCCAATACATATTTGAGAGTTAGGGCCCAAATCTCGTTGTTTTCACATTTTAGGGCCATTTTCATGATATATCTCCCACAGTTTTAGGATGCCAGCGGGATCTGGAAGGCCCGTAAGACCCGAGACATGTTTGAGAGTTATGACCGAAAACTCATTGTTTTCGCGTTTTTTGGCCATTTTCATGATCTATTGCCCAAAATTTTGGGGTTTTAGGGAGATTTTCATATCTTATAAGACCCGATAAATGTTTGAGAGTTAGGGCCGAAAGCACGTTGTTTTCACATTTTAGGTCCTTTTTCATGAGCTACTGCCCACATTTTTCGGATTCTAGGGGGATTTGCAAGGCCTGTAAGACCCGAGACATGTTTGAGGGTTATTACCATAAACTCGTTATTTTCGTGCTTTATGGTCGCTTTAATGAGCTATTGCCGACATTTTTAGGATCCCAGGGTGATTTTCAAGGCCCGTAAGACCCGGTATATGTTTGAGAGTTATGACCAAAAACTCGTCGCTTTTCGCATTTTATGGCCATTTTTATGAGCTATTGGCCACAATTTTGGGGTTTTAGGGCGATTTTTATATCTTGTAAGACCCGATGCTTGTTTGAGAGTTAGGTCCAAAATCATGTTGTTTTCGCGTTTTAGGGCCGTTTTCATGAGCTATTGCCAACAGTTTGCGAATTCCAGGGGGATTTCCAAGGCCCGTAACACCCGAGACATATTTGAGAGTTCTAACAAAAATCTCATTATTTTCGCGTTTTAGGGCCGGTTTCATGAGCTATTGCCCATAGTTTGCGGATTCTAGGGGGATTTCCAAGGCCTGTAACACCCGTGACATGTTTGAGAGTTCTAACCAAAAACTCGTTATTTTTGTGTGTTACGGCTGTTTTTATGAGCTATTGCCCATAGTTTTGAGGTTTTAGGGCGATTTGCATAGCCTGTAAGACCCGATACATATTTAAGAGTTAGGGCCAAAATCTCGTTGTGTTCGCATTTTAGGGCCGTTTTCATGAGCTATTTCCCACAGTTTGCGGATTCTAGGGGGATTTCAAAGGCCCGTAACACACGAGACATGTTTGAGAGTTCTAACCAAAAACTCGTTATTTTTATGTTTTATGGCCGTTTTCATGAGCGATTGCCCATAGGTTTGGGGTTTTAGGGCGATTTACAACGACCGTGAGACCCGATAAATGTTTGAGAGTTATGACCAAAAACTTGTCGATTTCGCGTTTTATGGCCATTTTCTTGAGCTATTGCCCATAGTTCTGGGATTTTAGGGCGATTTTCATGGCTTGAAAGACCCGATACATGTTTGAGAGTTAGGAGCTAAATCTCGTTGTTTTTGCGTTTTAGTTGCGTTTTAATGAGCTATAGCCCAGAATTTTTGGATTCAAGGGAATTTGCATGGCCTGTAAGACCCTATACATGTTTGAGAGTTATGACCAAAAACTCGTCTTTTCGCTTTAAGCTTTTCATGAGCTATTGCCCATAGTTTTGGGGTTTTAAAGCGATTTGCATAGCTTGTAAGACCCGATACATATTTGAGAGTTCGGGCCAAAATCACGTTGTTTTCACATTTTAGGGCCATTTTCATGATATATCTCCCATAGTTTTAGGATGCCAGCGGGATTTGGAAGGCCCATAAGACCCGAGACATGTTTGAGAGTTATGACCGAAAACTCGTTGTTTTCGCGTTTTTTGGCCATTTTCATGAGCTATTGCCCACAATTTTGGGGTTTTAGGGCGATTTTCATATCTTGTAAGACCCGATAAATGTTTGAGAGTTAGGGCCGAAATCACGTTGTTTTCACATTTTAGGTCCTTTTTCATGAGCTACTGCCCACATTTTTCGGATTCTAGGGGGATTTGCAAGGCCTGTAAGACCCGAGACTTGTTTGAGAGTTATTACCAAAAACTCGTTATTTTCGTGTTTTATGGCCGTTTTAATGAGCTATTGCCCACATTTTTGGGATCCCAGGGTGATTTTCAAGGCCCGTAAGACCCGGTATAATTTTGAGAGTTATGACCAAAAACTCATCGCTTTTCGCATTTTATGGCCATTTTCATGAGCTATTGCCCACAGTTTTGGGGTTTTAGGGCGATTTTTATATCATGTAAGACCCGATGCATGTTTGAGAGTTAGGTCCAAAATCATGTTGTTTTCGCGTTTTAGGGCCGTTTTCATGAGCTATTGCCAACAGTTTGCGAATTCCAGGGGGATTTCCAAGGCCCGTAACACCCGAGACATATTTGAGAGTTCTAAAAAAAACTCATTATTTTCGCGTTTTAGGGCCGGTTTCATGAGCTATTGCCCACAGTTTGCGGATTCCAGGGGGATTTCCAAGGCCCGTAACACCCGAGACATGTTTGAGAGTTCTAACCAAAAACTCATTATTTTTGTGTGTTACGGCTGTTTTTATGATCTATTGCCCATAGTTTTGGGGATTTAGGGCGATTTGCATAGCCTATAAGAACCGATACATATTTAAGAGTTAGGGCCAAAATCTCGTTGTTTTCGCATTTAGGGCCGTTTTCCTGAGCTATTGCCCACAGTGTGCGGATTCCAGGGGATTTCCAAGGCCCGTAACACCCAAGACATGTTTGAGAGTTCTAACCAAAAACTCGTTATTTTTATGTTTTATGGCCGTTTTCATGAGCGATTGCTCATAGTTTTGGGGTTTTAGGGCGATTTACAACGACCGTAAGACCCGATACATGTTTGAGAGTTATGACCAAAAACTTGTCGATTTCGCGTTTTATGGCCATTTTCTTGAGCTATTGCCCATAGTTCTGGGATTTTAGGGAGATTTTCATGGCTTGAAAGACCCGATACATGTTTGAGAGTTAGGAGCAAAATCTCGTTGTTTTTGCGTTTTAGTTGCGTTTTAATGAGCTATAGCCCAGAATTTTTGGATTCAAGGGAATTTGCATGGCATGTAAGACCCTATACATGTTTGAGAGTTATGACCAAAAACTCGTCTTTTTCGCGTTTATGGCCGTTTCATGAGCTATTGGCCATAGTTTTGGGGTTTTAGGGCGATTTGCATAGCTTGTAAGACCCAATACATATTTGAGAGTTAGGGCCCAAATCTCGTTGTTTTCACATTTTAGGGCCATTTTCATGATATATCTCCCACAGTTTTAGGATGCCAGCGGGATCTGGAAGGCCCGTAAGACCCGAGACATGTTTGAGAGTTATGACCGAAAACTCATTGTTTTCGCGTTTTTTGGCCATTTTCATGATCTATTGCCCAAAATTTTGGGGTTTTAGGGAGATTTTCATATCTTATAAGACCCGATAAATGTTTGAGAGTTAGGGCCGAAAGCACGTTGTTTTCACATTTTAGGTCCTTTTTCATGAGCTACTGCCCACATTTTTCGGATTCTAGGGGGATTTGCAAGGCCTGTAAGACCCGAGACTTGTTTGAGAGTTATTACCAAAAACTCGTTATTTTCGTGTTTTATGGCCGTTTTAATGAGATATTGCCCACATTTTTGGGATCCCAGGGTGATTTGCAAGGCCCGTAAGACCCGGTATATGTTTGAGAGTTATGACCAAAAACTCGTCGCTTTTCGCATTTTATGGCCATTTTCATGAGCTATTGGCCACAATTTTGGGGTTTTAGGGCGATTTTTATATCTTGTAAGACCCGATGCTTGTTTGAGAGTTAGGTCCAAAATCATGTTGTTTTCGCGTTTTAGGGCCGTTTTCATGAGCTATTGCCACAGCTTTGCAATTCCGTGGATTTCAAGCTGTAACACCCGAGACATGTTTGAGAGTTCTAACAAAAAACTCATTATTTTCGCGTTTTAGGGCCGGTTTCATGAGCTATTGCCCACAGTTTGCGGATTCCAGGGGGATTTCCAAGGCCCGTAACACCCGAGACATGTTTGAGAGTTCTAACCAAAAACTCGTTATTTTTGTGTGTTACGGCTGTTTTTATGAGCTATTGCCCATAGTTTTGGGGTTTTAGGGCGATTTTCATAGCCTGTAAGACCCGATACATATTTAAGAGTAAGGGCCAAAATCTCGTTGTGTTCGCATTTTAGGGTCGTTTTCATGAGCTATTGCCCACAGTTTACGGATTCCAGGGGGATTTCCGAGGCCCGTAACACCCGAGACATGTTTGAGAGTTCTAACCAAAAACTCGTTATTTTTATGTTTTATGGCCGTTTTCATGAGCGATTGCCCATAGTTTTGGGGTTTTAGGGCGATTTACAATGGGCGTAAGACCCGATAAATGTTTGAGAGTTACGACCAAAAACTTGTCGTTTTCGCGTTTTATGGCCATTTTCTTGAGCTATTGCCCATAGTTTTGGGATTTTAGGGCGATTTTCATGGCTTGAAAGACCCGATACATGTTTGAGAGTTAGGAGCAAAATCTCGTTGTTTTTGCGTTTTAGGTGCGTTTTAATGAGCTATAGCCCAGAATTTTTGGATTCAAGGGAATTTGCATGGCCTGTAAGACCCTATACATGTTTGAGAGTTATGACCAAAAACTCGTCTTTTTCGCGTTTTATGGCCGTTTTCATGAGCTATTGCCCATAGTTTTGGGGTTTTAGGGCGATTTGCATAGCTTGTAAGACCCGATACATATTTGAGAGTTAGGGCCAAAATCTCGTTGTTTTCACATTTTAGGGCCATTTTCATGATATATCTCCCACAGTTTTAGGATCCCAGCGGGATTTGGAAGGCCCGTAAGACCCGAGACATGTTTGAGAGTTATGACCGAAAAGTCGTTGTTTTCGCGTTTTTTGGCCATTTTCATGAGCTATTGCCCACAATTTTGGGGTTTTAGGGCGATTTTCATATCTTGTAAGACCCGATAAATGTTTGAGAGTTAGGGCCGAAATCACGCTGTTTTCACATTTTAGGTCCTTTTTCATGAGCTACTGCCCACATTTTTCGGATTCTAGGGGGATTTGCAAGGCCTGTAAGACCCGAGACTTGTTTGAGAGTTATTACCAAAAACTCGTTATTTTCGTGTTTTATGGCCGTTTTAATGAGCTATTGCCCACATTTTTGGGATCCTGTGATTTTCAAGGCCCGTAAGACCCGGTATAATTTTGAGAGTTATGACCAAAAACTCATCGCTTTTCGCATTTTATGGCCATTTTCATGAGCTATTGCCCACAGTTTTGGGGTTTTAGGGCGATTTTTATATCATGTAAGACCCGATGCATGTTTGAGAGTTAGGTCCAAAATCATGTTGTTTTCGCGTTTTAGGGCCGTTTTCATGAGCTATTACCAACAGTTTGCGAATTCCAGGGGGATTTCCAAGGCCCGTAACACCCGAGACATATTTGAGAGTTCTAACAAAAATCTCATTATTTTCGCGTTTTAGGGCCGGTTTCATGAGCTATTGCCCATAGTTTGCGGATTCCAGGGGGATTTTCAAGGCCCGTAACACCCGAGACATGTTTGAGAGTTCTAACCAAAAACTCGTTATTTTTGTGTGTTACGGCTGTTTTTATGAGCTATTGCCCATAGTTTTGAGGTTTTAGGGCGATTTGCATAGCCTGTAAGACCCGATACATATTTAAGAGTTAGGGCCAAAATCTCGTTGTGTTCGCATTTTAGGGCCGTTTTCATGAGCTATTGCCCACAGTTTGCGGATTCTAGGGGGATTTCCAAGGCCCGTAACACCAGAGACATGTTTGAGAGTTCTAACCAAAAACTCGTTATTTTTATGTTTTATGGCCGTTTTCATGAGCGATTGCCCATAGGTTTGGGGTTTTAGGGCGATTTACAACGACCGTAAGACCCGATACATGTTTGAGAGTTATGACCAAAAACTTGTCATTTTCGCGTTTTATGGCCATTTTCTTGAGCTATTGCCCATAGTTGTGGGATTTTAGGGCGATTTGCATGGCTTGAAAGCCCCGATACATGTTTGAGAGTTAGGAGCAAAATCTCGTTGTTTTTGCATTTTAGGTGCGTTTTAATGAGCTATAGCCCAGAATTTTTGGATTCATGGGAATTTGCATGGCCTGTAAGACCATATACATGTTTGAGAGTTATGACCAATAACTCATCTTTTTCGCGTTTTATGGCCGTTTTCATGAGTTATTTCCCATAGTTTTGGGGTTTTAGGGCGATTTGCATAGCTTGTAAGACCCGATACATATTTGAGAGTTAGGGCCAAAATCTCGTTGTTTTCACATTTTAGGGCCATTTTCATGATATATCTGTTGGAGATATGCCCTAGAGGCAATAATAAATGTAGTTATTATTATATCTCTGTGTTTATGATAAATTTTCACATTCATGCTATAATAGTATTATCAAGGAAACATTAATACTTGTGTGATTTGTAAACTTAAATTGAAGTCCCTAGTAAAGCCTCTTCTTAATACTAGCTTGTTGGTTAATAAATGATTGTGGTTTCCCTATCATGAACATTGAGATGATATTAACAACAAGATCATATCGTTAGGAGAATGATATGATGGACATGCTCCTATAGATAAGCGTAGCATAAAGATCAAGTCATTTTAATAGTTCAATTGCTATATGCTTTCTCATACATAGTAACCTAATTCCTTCGACCATGAGATCATGCTTATCACCATCACTGGAAGGATGCTTTGATGACATCAAACACCACACCGTAACTGGGTGGATATAAAGGTGGCATTGAGTGTTCGAAAAGTATTGGTTGAGACACATGGATCAAGAGTGGGATTTGTCCATCCGTATGACGGATAGATATACTCTGGGCCCTCTCGGTGGAATGTCATCCAATTAGCTTGCAAGCATGTGACTGGCTCACAAGGGATCACATATCACGGAAACGAGAAAAGAGTACTTATCAGTAACGAGGTTGAAGTAGGTATGCAGAGATACCGACGATCAAAACCTCGGATAAGTAAACTATCATGAGACAAAGGGAAATTGGTATAGTATTTAAGTGGTTCATTCGATCGCAAAGTAATCGTTGAAATATGTGGGAGCGATATTAATTTCCACATTCCTCTATTGTTTATTGTTCGGAGAAGTGTCTCGATCATGTCCGCATAATTCACGAACTGTAGGGAGACAAACTTAAGGATTCGATGTTGTTGAGTAGTTATGGAATGATGAGTAAGAGACCAAATGTTGTTCGGAGTGTCGGATGGGATCCGGGATATCACGAGGAGATCCGAAATGGTCCGGAGAATAAGATTCATATAAGGAAAGTCCTGTTTCGGGGTTGGAGAATGGTTCTGGTGTTTTCATCGGGAATATTCTAGAAGGTTCCGGAATGTCCGGCACTCCGGAGGGGAAGGGTACATGAATGTGTCATAAGAAGTTGGAATGGTTGCATCATGTACTAGGTGTCATCGTTGAGCGAAATAAAGGGATAAATCAAATCCTAGTTTGAAAAGTCAAACGCCAATTTGAAAAGTCAAACGGCTATTTTGCTTGGTGGAGGGAGAGTAGGAAACCTACTTGGGGATGCAGTCCCTCTTCCTCCACCGCTGGCCTTGGAAGCCGAGTTGGGGAGGGACTCCCCTCCCCTTGGCCGGCCCCCTCCACCTATATAAGGAGGGGCAGGGCTACCCCTCCAAGCACACACCTTGCACCCTGCAAACCCTAGCCCCAAGCCGCCGGCGCCGCCACCTCCTGCTGCCGCCGCCTAGGGCAAAACCCTAGCCACTGAATTGGGGCATCCCCTTGCCCTAGCCGCCGGCCTAGCCTCTCCTCCTTGGTGCATCTAAACCCTAGATCACCGAGGCTCTCTCATAGTCCACCATACTCGCTCCGGCTTAAGGCGAAGCCCTGTGAGATCTCCCCTCTACTTCCGGTACCATGTCGTCGTGCTGACGAAATCGTGAGGAGAGTGCTACAACCTCCGCTGCCTACTGGAACAAGGGAGAGGAAGGTCTTCGTCGAGTACCGAACGTGTGACCGACTGTGGGAGTGCTGCCGGAACACTTGAAATCGGGAAGAGTTCGACTACATCACCCACGAGAATCCGCTCTCGTTAAACACTTTGGAATCTTCGAGGGTGAGTTATTCTATCGACTCGTTGCTTCAATCTAGTAGATATATCTTGTCTTGTTTGTTTGTATGCGGTAGAAAATTTTTGTTTTCCATGCTACGAACCCCTATAGTGGTATCAGAGCCGTGTCTATATGTAGATCTGTTGCACGAGTAGAACACAATGGTCATTCTGGGCGGTGGTGCTTTTATTATCAATTGCTTCTTGTGTACTTTGCATCTTGCGGTATGATGGGATGAAGCGGCCCGGGCTAACCTTACATGACATCGTTCATGAGCCTTGCTCCACTCTCAACATGCAACTTGTATTGCATAAGTGGCTTTGCGGGTGTCTGTCTCTCTCATTATAGTATAGATCCAATTTACAACGGGCACTTGATAGTTCAAACATCAACGTTGTGGTTCTTGTTCGTAAGTTAGATCGACACTTATTGAAAGCCCCAAACCACGTAAAATATGCAAAGAAATTAGAGGCGTCTAACTTTGTTTTGCAGGGGTGTGATGTGATGTGATATGGCCATGATTGTGATTATATTTGATGTATGCAATGTTCCTTATTGTAAGTTGGCAACCGGCAGGAGCCATATGGTTGTCTTTAATTTCTATTAGGACCCGCGTGTCTATTCAAACTAGTCGTAATAGTTGAAGCCGATGGACGACAACCATGAGGCAGCGTCATTGACCTTGATGCAATGCCGGTGATGATGGAGATCGGAAGCACAAAGAAGAAAGGCCATATCATATAACATATTATGAATTGCATGTGATGTTAATCCTTTATGCATCTTGTATTGCTTAGTTAACGACGGTAGCATTATAAGATGATCCCTCATGCACATAAATTTCAAGTTCTAAAGTGTTCATCCTTAGTGAGCACCGTTGCTAAAGCTTGTTGTTTCGAAGCACCACATGATGATCGAGTGTGTTAGATTCTGCAAGTGTATACAACGTGAGCAAGCCAGATTTTCTCATGCGGAAGATAAGGTTTGATCTTGACGAGCCTAGCATGTACAGACATGGTCTTGGAACACGGATCACCGAAAGGTAAAGTATGAATCATATAGTAGATATGATGAACATGTCGATTGTTCGCCATTGAAGCTACATCAACCCTCGTGATGATCGGTGTTGATGTGGTGGATTTGGTTCGTGTGATCACTAAAACAATGTGAGGAATATTGTTTTGAGTGGGAGTTCAGCTAGATTAATTTAACTATTAATTAGAACTCAATTTGTCATAAACTTAGTATAAACTATTGCAAATATGTTGTAGATCAATGGCGGCCCCTACCATCAGTTTTAATGCGTTCCTAGAGAAAGAAAAGTTGAAAAACAATGGAAGCAACTTCGCGGATTGGTTCCGCAATTTGAGGATTGTCCTCAATGCTGGTAATTTGACCTATGTGCTGGATGCACCGCTGGGTGACCCGCCTGCAGCTACTGCTACCGATGAAATAAAGAATGTTTACCTCGCTCGGAAGACTAAGTACTCCACAGTTCAGTGTGCTATCTTGTATGGTTTAGAATCGGAGCTTCAGAAAAGGTTTGAGAATTCAGACCCACATGATATTGTCCGTGAACTCAAATTGATTTTTGAGACTCACGCGGCAGTTGAGAGCTATGAGGCTTCTGAAAAGTTCTTTAACTACAAGATGGAAGAGGCCAGCTCCGTCAGTGAGCATGTGCTTAAGATGTCTGGGCACGCAAACAAACTCCAAAGCTTGGGTATAGTGATTCCTAATGCTTTGGGGATTTACCGTGTCCTCCAATCACTACCACCAAGTTACAAGAACTTTGTGATGAACTACAATATGCAAAGCATGAACAAGCAGTTGCCAGAACTCTTCTCCATGTTAAAATCTGCATAAGTGGAGATCAAGAAAGAGCACCAAGTGTTGATGGTCAATAAGACCACCAAATTCAAGAAAGGCAAGTCTAAGCAAAAGGGACACTTCAAGAAGGGTGGTAAGAAAGTTACCGCACCGATGAAGAAGACCAAGGCTGGACCTAAGCCTGATACAGAGTGCTTCTACTGCAAGGAAGAAGGTCACTGGAAGCGGAATTTCCCAAAGTAATTGGCGGATTTGAAGAACGACAACATCAAGAAGAAATGTATATCCGATATACATGTTATTGATGTGTATCTCACTAGTACTCGTAGTAGTGCCTGGGTATTTGATACTGGTTTGGTTGCTCATATTTGTAACTTGAAACAGGTGCTGCAGAATAAACGGAAGCTAGCGAAGAACGAGGTGACGATGCGCGTGGGAAATGGATCAAAGGTTGATGTGATCGCGGTCGGCACGCTACCTCTTCATCTACCATTGGGATTAGATTTATACTTAAATAATTGTTATTTGGTGCCTATGTTAAGCATGAACATTATATCAGTATCTTGTTTATTGCGAGACGGTTACTTATTTAAGTCCGAGAATAATGGTTGTTCGATTTATATGAGTAATATGTTTTATGCACATGCACCTTTGATAGATGGTCTATTCTTATTGAATGTCGATAGTGGAAATACACATATTAATAACATTGAAGCTAAACGTTTGAAATTGAGCGATAACTCGACCTATATGTAGCACTGTCATCTTGGTCACATTGGAGTGAAGCGTATGAATAAACTCCATTCCGATGGACTTCTTGAATCACCTGATTTCGAATCACTTGAAAGATGCGAAGCATGTCTGATGGGTAAAATGACTAAGACTCCATTTTCTGGTATGATAGAGCGAGCTACGGACTTATCGGAAATCATACATACCGATGTGTCTGGTCCAATGAGTGTAGCATCGCGCGGTGGTTATCGTTATGTTCTTACCTTCACGGATGACTTGAGTAGATATGGGTATATCTATTTCATGAAACATAAGTCCGAAACTTTCGAGAAGTTTAAGGAATTTCAAAGTGAGGTGGAGAATCAACGTAACAAGAAGATTAAATTTCTACATTCTGATCGTGGAGGTGAATATCTAAGTTACGAGTTTGGCGAGCATTTGAAGAAATGCGGAATACTTTCACAATTGACACCGCCGGGAACACCACAGCGTAATGGTGTATCTGAACGTCGTAATCGAACTCTTTTAGATATGGTTCGTTCTATGATGTCACTTACAGATTTACCGCTATCATTTTGGGGTTATGCATTAGAAACAGCCGCATTCACTTTAAATAGGGCACCATCTAAATCCGTTGAAATGACACCGTATGAATTATGGTTTGGGAAGAAACCTAAATTGTCGTTCCTTAAAGTTTGGGGTTGCGAAGCATATGTAAAAAAAGGTTACAGCCGGACAAGCTTGAACCCAAAGCGGAAAAAATGCGTCTTCATAGGATACCCAAAGGAAACTATTGGGTATACCTTCTATCATAGATCCGAAGGCAAAATCTTCGTTGCCAAGAATGGATCCTTTCTAGAGAAGGAATTTCTCTCGAAAGAAGTGACTGGAAGGAAAGTAGAACTCGACGAGGTTGTCGAACCTTCTCTCGAACTTGCGAGTAGCGCAGCACCGGAAGAAGTTCCTATGGTGCTTGCACCAATAAGAGAGGAAGCTCATGATGATGATCATGAAACTTCAGTTGTAGTTGCTACAGAGCCTCGCAGGTCAACGAGAACTCGTACCACTCCTGATTGGTATGATCCCGTTATGAGTATCATGTTGGTGGACAACGCCGATGGCCCTGCGACGTATGAGGAAGCGATGATGAGCCCAGATTCCAATATATGGCAAGAATCCATGAAATCCGAGATTGGATCCATGTACGAAAACCAAATATGGACTTTGGTGGACTTACCGGATGGCCAGAAGGCTGTCGAGAATAAATGGATTTTTAAGAAGAAAACAGATGTTGATGGTAATGTTACTATCTATAAAGCTCGACTTGTCGCAAAAGGGTTTCGACAAATTCAAGGAGTTGACTACGATGAGACTTTCTCACCTGTAGCGAAGCTAAAGTCTGTGAGGATTATGTTAGCAATCTCTTCATATTATGATTATGAGATATGGCAGATGGATGTCAAAACAGCATTCCTCAATGGAGACATTGATGAAGAGTTGTATATGATGCAACCCAAGGGTTTTATCGATTCTAAGGATGCTAACAAGGTATGCAAACTTCAACGGTCCATTTATGGATTGAAGCAAGCATCCCGAAGTTGGAATCAACGTTTTGATAAGGTGATCAAAAGTTTTGGTTTTATACAAACTTATGGAGAAGCTTGTATTTACAAGAAAGTTAGTGGGAGCTTTGTAGCATTCTTAATACTATATGTAGATGACATATTGTTGATTGGGAATGATGTAGACCTTCTTAATAGTGTCAAGGAATATTTGAATAATAGTTTTTCAATGAAAGATCTTGGCGAAGCAGCTTACATATTGGGCATAAAGATTTATAGAGATAGATCGAGACATCTTATATCATTGTCACAAAGTACATATTTGGACAAAGTTCTAAAGAGGTTTGGAATGGAAGATAGCAAGAAAGGGTTCTTTCCCATGTTGCCCAATACGACGTTGAGTAAAACTCAAAGTCCAACAACGGCAGAAGATAGAGAAAGGATGAGTAAAACTCCCTATGCCTCAGCCATAGGATCTCTAATTTATGCCATGCTATGTACTAGACCCGACATTGCATATGCTGTTAGTTTGACTAGCAGATATCAAAGTGATCCAGGAGTGGATCATTGGACAGCGGTCAAAAACATCCTTAAGTACGTGAGAAGAACTAAGGATATGGTTCTTCGTTGTGGAGGTGATGAACAACTCGTTGTTAATGGTTACACCGATGCTAGTTGGAACACCGATTCGGATGATTCTAAATCACAATCTGGATACGTATTTACTTTGAATGGTGCAGCAGTTAGCTGGAGGAGTGCAAAGCAAAGCGTTGTGGCGAGATCTTCAACTGAATCGGAATACATGGCTGCTTCGGAGGCTTCACAAGAAGCGATATGGGTGAAAGAGTTCATTACAGAGCTCGGTGTGGTTCCAACTACGCTGGACACAATGTCTATCTACTGAGATAACATGGGCGCCATAGCCAATGCGCAAGAACCAAGGTCACACAAGAAGTTTAAGCACATTAAGCTACGTTTTTCACGCTATTCGAGAACATTTCCAAGATGGTGACATGAAGATTTGCAAAGTACACACAGATCTGAATGTGGCGGATCCGTTGACTAAACCTCTCCCGAGGGCAAAACATGACCAACACCAAACTGCCATGGGTGTTCGGTATATTACCATGTAATCTAGATTAGTTGACTCTAGTGCAAGTGGGAGACTGTTGGAGATATGCCCTAGAGGCAATAATAAATGTAGTTATTATTATATCTTTGTGTTTATGATAAATGTTTACATTCATGCTATAATAGTATTATCAAGGAAACATTAATACTTGTGTGATTTGTAAACTTAAATTGAAGTCCCTAGTAAAGCCTCTTCTTAATACTAGCTTGTTGGTTAATAAATGATTCTGGTTTCCCTATCATGAACATTGAGATGTTATTAACAACAAGATCACATCGTTAGGAGAATGATATGATGGACATGCTCCTATAGATAAGCGTAGCATAAACATCAAGTCATTTTAATAGTTCAATTGCTATATGCTTTCTGATACATAGTAACCTAATTCCTTCGACCATGAGATCATGCTTATCACCATCACCGGAAGGATGCTTTGATGACATCAAACACCACACCGTAACTGGGTGGATATAAAGGTGGCATTGAGTGTTCGAAAAGTATTGGGTGAGACACATGGATCAAGAGTGGGATTTGTCCATCCATATGACGGATAGATATACTCTGGGCCCTCTCGGTGGAATGTCATCCAATTAGCGTGCAAGCATGTGACTGGCTCACAAGGGATCACATATCACGGGAACGAGAAAAGAGTACTTATCAGTAACGAGGTTGAACTAGGTATGCAGAGATACCGACGATCAAAACCTCGGATAAGTAAACTATCGTGAGACAAAGGGAAATTGGTATCGTTTGTAAGTGGTTCGTTCGATCGCAAAGTAATCGTTGAAATATGTGGGAGCCATATGAATTTCCAGATTCCTCTATTGGTTATTGTTCGGATAAGTGTCTCGATCATGTCCGCATAATTCACGAACCGTAGGGAGACACACTTAAGGATTCGACGTTGTTGAGTAGTTATGGAATGATGAGTAAGAGACCGAATGTTGTTCGGAGTCTTGGATGGGATCCGGGATATCACGAGGAGATCCGGAATGGTCCGGAGAATAAGATTCATATAAGGAAAGTCCTGTTTCGGGGTTGGAGAATGGTTCCGGTGTTTTCATCAGGAATGTTCTAGAATGTTCCGGAATGTCCGGCACTCCGGAGGGGAAGGGTACGTGAATGTGTCATAACAATTTGGAATGGTCGCATCATGTACTAGGTGTCATCGCTGAGCGAAATAAAGGGATAAATCAAATCCTAGTTTGAAAAGTCAAACGCCAATTTGAAAAGTCAAAAGGCTATTTTGCTTGGTGGAGGGAGAGTAGGAAACCTACTTGGGGATGAAGTCCCTCTCCCTCCACCGCCGGCCTTGGAAGCCGAGTTGGGAAGGGACTCCCTTCCCCTTGTCCACCCCCCTCCACCTATATAAGGAGGGGCAGGGCTGCCCCTCCAAGCACACACCTTGCACCCTGCAAACCCTAGCCCCAAGCCGCCAGGGCCGCCACCTCCTGCTGCCGCCGCCTAGGGAAAAACCCTAGCCGCCGAATTGGGGCATCCCCTTGCCCTAGCCGTCGGCCTAGCCTCTCCTCCTTGGTGCATCTAAACCCTAGATCACCGAGGCTCTCTCATAGTCGACCATACTCGCTCCAGCTTAAGGCGAAGCCCTGCGAGATCTCCCCTCTACTTCCGGTACCACGCGGTCGTGCTGCCGGAATTGCGAGGAGAGTGCTACAACCTCCGCTGCCTGCTGGAACAAGGGAGAGGAAGGTCTTCGTCGAGTACCGAACGTGTGACCGACTGCGGGAGCGCTGCTGGAACGCAACGCCGGAAGGATCGTCTACACGATCTTGAGATCGGGAAGAGTATGACTACATCACCCACGAGAATCCGCTCTTGTTAAACACTTTGGAATCTTCGAGGGTGAGTTATTATATCGACTCGTTTCTACAATCTAGTAGATAGATCTTGCCTTGTTTGTTTGTATGCGGTAGAAATTTTTGGTTTTCCATGCTACGAACCCCTACAATACCTCCCACAGTTTTAGGATGCCTGCGGGATTTGGAAGGCCCGTAAGACCCGAGACAGGTTTGAGAGTTATGACCGAAAACTCGTTGTTTTGGCGTTTTTTGGCCAATTTCATGAGCTATTGCCCACAATTTAGGGGTTTTAGGGCGATTTTCATATTTTTCAAGACCCGATAAATGTTTGAGAGTTACGACCGAAATCACGTTGTTTTCACATTTTAGGTCCTTTTTCATGAGCTACTGCCCACATTTTTCGGATTCTAGGGGGATTTGAAAGGCCTGTAAGACCCGAGTCTTGTTTGAGAGTTATTACCAAAAACTCGTGTTTTATGGCCGTTTTAATGAGCTATTGCCCACATTTTTGGAATCCCAGGGTGATTTGCAAGGCCCGTAAGACCCGGTATATGTTTGAGAGTTATGACCAAAAAATCATCGTTTTTCGCATTTTATGGCCATTTTCATGAGCTATTGCCCACAGTTTTGGGGTTTTAGGGCGATTTTCATATCTTGTAAGACCCGATACAAGTTTGAGAGTTAGGTCCAAAATCACGTTGTTTTCGCGTTTTAGGGACATTTTCATGAGCTATTGCCCACAGTTTGCGAATTCCAGGGGGATTTCCAAGGCCCGTAACACCCGAGACATCTTTGAGTGTTCTAAGAAAATTCATTATTTTCGCGTTTTAGGGCCGGTTTCATGAGCTATTGCCCATAGTTTGCGGATTCCAGGGGGATTTCCAAGGCCCGTAATCCCCGAGACATGTTTGAGAGTTCTAACCAAAAACTCGTTATTTTTGTGTGTTACGGCTGTTTTTATGAGCTATTGCCCATAGTTTTGGGGATTTAGGGCGATTTGCATAGCCTGTAAGACCCGATACATATTTAAGAGTTAGGGCCAAAATCTCGTTGTTTTCGCATTTTAGGGCCGTTTTCATGAGCTATTTCCCACAGTTTGCGGATTCCAGGGGGATTTCCAAGGCCCGTAACACCCGAGACATGTTTGAGAGTTGTAACCAAAACCTCGTTATTTTTATGTTTTATGGCCGTTTTCATGAGCGATTGCCCATAGTTTTGGGGTTTTAGGGCGATTTACAACGACCGTAAGACCCGATACATGTTTGAGAGTTATGACCAAAAACTTGTCGTTTTCGTGTTTTATGGCCATTTTCTTGAGCTATTGCCCATAGTTTTGGGATTTTAGGGAGATTTGCATGGCTTGAAAGACCCGATACATGTTTGAGAGTTAGGAGAAAAATCTCGTTGTTTTTGCGTTTTAGGTGTGTTTTAATGAGCTATAGCCTAGAATTTTTGGATTCAAGGGAATTTGCATGGCCTGTAAGACCCTATACATGTTTGAGAGTTATGACCAAAAACTCGTCTTTTTCGCGTTTTATGGCCGTTTTCATGAGCTATTGCCCATAGTTTTGTGGTTTTAGGGCGATTTGCATAGCTTGTAAGACCCGATACATATTTGAGAGTTAGGACCAAAATCTCGTTGTTTTCACATTTTAGGGCCATTTTCATGATATATCTCCTACAGTTTTAGGATGCCAGCGGGATTTGCAAGGCCCGTAATACCCAAGACATGTTTGCGAGTTATGACCGAAAACTCGTTGTTTTCGCGTTTTTTGGCCATTTTTATGAGCTATTACCCACAATTTTGGGGTTTTAGGGCGATTTTCATATCTTGTAAGACCCGATAAATGTTTGAGAGTTAGGGCCAAAATCACGTTGTTTTCACATTTTAGGTCCTTTTTCATGAGCTACTGCCCACATTTTTCGGATTCTAGGGGGATTTGCAAGGCCTGTAAGACCCGAGACTTGTTTGAGAGTTATTACCAAAAACTCGTTATTTTCGTGTTTTATGGCCGTTTTAATGAGCTATTGCCCACATTTTTTGGATCCCATGGTGATTTGCAGGGCCACAAGCCCGGTATATGTTTGAGAGTTATGACCAAAACTCATCGTTTTTCGCATTTTATGGCCATTTTCATGAGCTATTGCCCACAGTTTTGGGGTTTTAGGGCGATTTTTATATCTTGTAAGACCCGATACATGTTTGAGAGTTAGGTCCAAAATCACTTTGTTTTCGTGTTTTAGGGCCGTTTTCATGAGCTAGTGCCCACAGTTTGCAAATTCGAGGGGGATTTCCAAGGCCCATAACACCCGAGACATGTTCGAGACTTCTAACAAAAAACTCGTTATTTTTGTGTTTTACAGCCGTTTTCATGAGCTATTGCCCAAAGTTTACGGATTCCAGGGGGATTTCCAAGGCCCATAACACCCGAGACATGTTTGAGAGTTCTAACCAAAAACTCGTTATTTTTGTGTGTTACGGCTGTTTTTATGAGCTGTTGCCCATAGTTTTGGGGATTTAGGGCGATTTGCATAGCCTGTAAGACCCGATACATATTTAAGACTTAGGGCCAAAATCTCGTTGTTTTCGCATTTTAGGGCCGTTTTCAAGAGCTATTGCCCACAGTTTTGCGGATTCCAGGGGGATTTCCAAGGCCCGTAACACCCGAGACATGTTTGAGATCCCTAACCAAAAAATCGTTATTTTTATGTATTATGGCCGTTTTCATGAGCGATTGCCCATAGTTTTGGGGTTTTAGGGCGATTTACAACGACCGTAAGACCCGATACATGTTTGAGAGTTATGACCAAAAACTTGTCGTTTTCGCGTTTTATGGCCATTTTCTTGAGCTATTGCCCATAGTTTTGGGATTTTAGGGCGATTTGCATGGCTTGAAAGACCCGATACATGTTTGAGAGTTAGGAGCAAAATCTCGTTGTTTTTGCGTTTTAGGTGCGTTTTAGGAGCCCAGAATTTTTGGATTCAAGGGAATTTGCATGGCCTGTAAGACCCTATACATGTTTGAGAGTTATGACCAAAAACTCGTCTTTTTCACGTTTTATGGCCATTTTCATGAGCTATTGCCCATAGTTTTGTGGTGTTAGGGTGATTTGCATAGCTTGTAAGACCCGATTCATATTTGAGAGTTAGGGCCAAAATCTCGTTGTTTTCACATTTTAGGGCCATTTTCATGATATATCTCCTACAGTTTTAGGATGCCAGCGGGATTTGCAAGGCCCGTAATACCCGAGACATGTTTGCGAGTTATGACCGAAAACTCGTTGTTTTCGCGTTTTTTGGCCATTTTTATGAGCTATTACCCACAATTTTGGGATTTTAGGGCGATTTTCATATCTTGTAAGACCCGATAAATGTTTGAGAGTTAGGGCCAAAATCACGTTGTTTTCACATTTTAGGTCCTTTTTCATGAGCTACTTCCCACAGTTTTCGGATTCTAGGGGGATTTGCATGGACCGTAAGACCCGAGACATGTTTGAGAGTTCTTAACGAAAACTCGTTTTGTTCGTGTTTTATGGCCGTTTTCATGAGTTATTGCCCCCAATTTTGGGATTCCAGGGTGATTTGCAAGGCTCGTAAGACCCGATATATGTTTGAGAGTTATGACCAAAAACACATCGTTTTTCGCATTTTAAGGCCATTTTCATAAGCTATTGCCCACAGTTTTGGGGTTTTAGGGCGATTTTTATATCTTGTAAGACCCGATACATGTTTGAGAGTTAGGTCCAAAATCACGATGTTTTCGCGTTTTAGGGCCGTTTTCATAAGCTATTGCCCACAGTTTGCAAATTCGAGGGGGATTTCCAAGGCCCGTAACACCCGAGACATGTTCGAGAGTTCTAACAGAAAACTCGTTATTTTTGTGTTTTACAGCCGTTTTCATGAGCTATTGCCCAAAGTTTACGGATTCCAGGGGGATTTCCAAGGCCCGTAACACCCGAGACATGTTTGAGAGTTCTAACCAAAAAACTCGTTATTTTTGTGTGTTACGGCTGTTTTTATGAGCTGTGGCCCATAGTTTTGGGGATTTAGGGCGATTTGCATAGCCTGTAAGACCCGATACATATTTAAGACTTAGGGCCAAAATCTCGTTGTTTTCGCATTTTAGGGCCGTTTTCAAGAGCTATTGCCCACAGTTTTGCGGATTCCAGGGGGATTTCCAAGGCCCGTAACACCCGAGACATGTTTGAGATCCCTAACCAAAAACTTGTTATTTTTATGTATTATGGCCGTTTTCATGAGCGATTGCCCATAGTTTTGGGGTTTTAGGGCGATTTACAACGACCGTAAGACCCGATACATGTTTGAGAGTTATGACCAAAAACTCGCTTTCGCTGCTTCATGGCCGTTTTCATGAGCGATTGCCCATAGTTTTGGTATTTTAGGGCGATTTGCATGGCTTGAAAGACCCGATACATGTTTGAGAGTTAGGAGCAAAATCTCGTTGTTTTTGCGTTTTAGGTGAGTTTTAATGAGCTATAGCCTAGAATTTTTGGATTCAAGGGAATTTGCATGGTCTGTAAGACCCTATACATGTTTGAGAGTTATGACCAAAAACTCGTCTTTTTCGCGTTTTATGGCCATTTTCATGAGCTATTGCCCATAGTTTTGTGGTGTTAGGGTGATTTGCATAGCTTGTAAGACCCGATACATATTTGAGAGTTAGGGCCAAAATCTCGTTGTTTTCACATTTTAGGGCCATTTTCATGATATATCTCCTACAGTTTTAGGATGCCAGCGGGATTTGCAAGGCCCGTAATACCCGAGACATGTTTGCGAGTTATGACCGAAAACTCGTTGTTTTCGCGTTTTTTGGCCATTTTTATGAGCTATTACCCACAATTTTGGGGTTTTAGGGCGATTTTCATATCTTGTAAGACCCGATAAATGTTTGATAGTTAGGGCCAAAATCACGTTGTTTTCACATTTTAGTTCATGAGCTACTTCCCACAGTTTTCGGATTCTAGGGGGATTTGCATGGACCGTAAGACCTGAGACATGTTTGAGAGTTATTAACGAAAACTCGTTATGTTCGTGTTTTATGGCCGTTTTCATGAGTTATTGCCCACAATTTTGGGATTCCAGGGTGATTTGCAAGGCTCGTAAGACCCGATATATGTTTGAGAGTTATGACCAAAAACACATCGTTTTTCGCATTTTATGGCCATTTTCATGAGCTATTGCCCACAGTTTTGGGGTTTTAGGGCGATTTTTATATCTTGTAAGACCCGATACATGTTTGAGAGTTAGGTCCAAAATCACGTTGTTTTCGCGTTTTAGGGCCGTTTTCATGAGCTATTGCCCACAGTTTGCAAATTCGAGGGGGATTTCCAAGGCCCGTAACACCCGAGACATGTTTGAGAGTTCTAACCAAAAAACTCGTTATTTTTGTGTGTTACGGCTGTTTTTATGAGCTATTGCCCATAGTTTTGGGGATTTAGGGCGATTTGCATAGCCTGTAAGACCCGATACATATTTAAGAGTTAGGGCCAAAATCTCGTTGTTTTCGCATTTTAGGGCCGTTTTCAAGAGCTATTGCCCACAGTTTTGCGGATTCCAGGGGGATTTCCATGGCCCGTAACACCCGAGACATGTTTGACAACCCTAACCAAAAACTCGTTATTTTTATGTTTTATGGCCGTTTTTATGAGCGATTGCCCACAGTTTTGGGGTTTTAGGGCGATTTACAACGACCGTAAGACCCGATACATGTTTGAGAGTTAGGGCCAAAATCACGTTGTTTTCACATTTTAGGTCCTTTTTCATGAGCTACTTCCCACAGTTTTCGGATTCTAGGGGGATTTGCATGGACCGTAAGACCCGAGACATGTTTGAGAGTTATTAACGAAAACTCGTTATGTTCGTGTTTTATGGCGCTTTCATGAGTTATTGCCCACAATTTTGGGATTCCAGGTGATTTGCAAGGCTCGTAAGACCCGATATATGTTTGAGAGTTATGACCAAAACACATCGCCGTGATTTTATGGCCGTTTTCATGAGCTATTGCCCATAGTTTTGGGGTTTTAGGGCGATTTTTATATCTTGTAAGACCCGATACATGTTTGAGAGTTAGGTCCAAAATCACGTTGTTTTCGCGTTTTAGGGCCGTTTTCATGAGCTATTGCCCACAGTTTGCGAATTCCAGGGGGATTTCCAAGGCCCGTAACACCCGAGACATGTTTGAGAGTTCTAACCAAAAACTCGTTATTTTTGTGTGTTACGGCTGTTTTTATGAGCTATTGCCCATAGTTTTGGGGTTTTAGGGCGATTTGCATAGCCTGTAAGACCCGATACATATTTAAGAGTTAGGGCCAAAATCTCGTTGTTTTCGCATTTTAGGGCCGTTTTCAAGAGCTATTGCCCACAGTTTTGCGGATTCCAGGGGGATTTCCATGGCCCTTAACACCCGAGACATGTTTGACAACCCTAACCAAAAACTCGTTATTTTTATGTTTTATGGCCGTTTTTATGAGCGATTGCCCACAGTTTTGGGGTTTTAGGGCAATTTACAACGACCGTAAGACCCGATACATGTTTGAGAGTTAGGGCCAAAATCACGTTGTTTTCACATTTTAGGTCCTTTTTCATGAGCTACTTCCCACAGTTTTCGGATTCTAGGGGGATTTGCATGGACCGTAAGACCCGAGACATGTTTGAGAGTTATTAACGAAAACTCGTTATGTTCGTGTTTTATGGCCGTTTTCATGAGTTATTGCCCACAATTTTGGGATTCCAGGGTGATTTGCAAGGCTCGTAAGACCCGATATATGTTTGAGAGTTATGACCAAAAACACATCGTTTTTCGCATTTTATGGCCATTTTCATGAGCTATTGCCCACAGTTTTGGGGTTTTAGGGCGATTTTTATATCTTGTAAGACCCGATACATGTTTGAGAGTTAGGTCCAAAATCACGTTGTTTTCGCGTTTTAGGGCCGTTTTCATGAGCTATTGCCCACAGTTTGCAAATTCGAGGGGGATTTCCAAGGCCCGTAACACCCGAGACATGTTCGAGAGTTCTAACAAAAAACTCGTTATTTTTGTGTTTTACAGCCGTTTTCATGAGCTATTGCCCAAAGTTTGCGAATTCAAGGGGGATTTCCAAGGCCCGTAACACCCGAGACATGTTTGAGAGTTCTAGCAAAAACTCGTTATTTTTGTGTGTTACGACTGTTTTTATGAGCTATTGCCCATAGTTTAAGGGATTTAGGGCAATTTGCATAGCCTGTAAGACCCGATACATATTTAAGAGTTAGAGCCAAAATCTCGTTGTTTTCGCATTTTAGGGCCGTTTTCATGATATATTTCCCACAGTTTTGCGGATTCCAGGGGGATTTCCATGGCCCGTAACACCCGAGACATGTTTGACAACCCTAACCAAAAACTCGTTATTTTTATGTTTTATGGCCGTTTTATGAGCGATTGCCCACAGTTTTGGGGTTTTAGGGCGATTTACAACGACCGTAAGACCCGATACATGTTTGAGAGTTATGACCAAAAACTTGTCGTTTTCGCGTTTTATGGCCATTTTCTTGAGCTATTGCCCATAGTTTTGGGATTTTAGGGAGATTTGCATGGCTTGAAAGACCTGAAACATGTTTGAGAGATAGGAGCAAAATCTCGTTGTTTTTGCGTTTTAGGTGCGTTTTAATGAGCTATAGCCCAGAATTTTTGGATTCAAGGGAATTTGCATGGCCTGTAAGACCCTATACATGTTTGAGAGTTATGACCAAAAACTCGTGTTTTTCGCGTTTTATGGCCGTTTTCATGAGCTATTGCCCATAGTTTTGGGGTTTTTGGGCGATTTTTATATCTTGTAAGACCCGATACATGTTTGAGAGTTAGGTCCAAAATCACGTTGTTTTCGTGTTTTAGGGCCGTTTTCATGAGCTATTGCCCACATTTTGCAAATTCCAGGGGGATTTCCAAGGCCCGTAACACCCGAGACATGTTTGAGAGTTCTAACCAAAAACTCGTTATTTTTGTGTGTTACGGCTGTTTTTATGAGCTATTGCCCATAGTTTTGGGGATTTAGGGCGATTTGCATAGCCCGTAAGACCCGATGCATATTTAAGAGTTAGGGCCAAAATCTCGTTGTTTTCGCATTTTAGGGCCGTTTTCAAGAGCTATTGCCCATAGTTTTGGGGATTTAGGGTGATTTGCATAGCCTGTAAAACCCGATACATATTTAAGAGTTAGGTCCAAAATCTCGTTGTTTTCGCATTTTAGGGCCGTTTTCAAGAGCTATTGCCCACAGTTTTGCGGATTCCAGGGGGATTTCCAAGGCCCGTAACACCCGAGACATGTTTGAGATCCCTAACCAAAAACTCGTTATTTTTATGTATTATGGCCGTTTTCATGAGCGATTGCCCATAGTTTTGGGGTTTTAGGGCGATTTACAACGACCGTAAGACCCGATACATGTTTGAGAGTTATGACCAAAAACTTGTCGTTTTCGCGTTTTATGGCCATTTTCTTGAGCTATTGCCCATAGTTTTGGTATTTTAGAGCGATTTGCATGGCTTGAAAGACCCGATACATGTTTGAGAGTTAGGAGCAAAATCTCGTTGTTTTATGCTTTAGGTGAGTTTTAATGAGCTATAGCCTAGAATTTTTGGATTCAAGGGAATTTGCATGGTCTGTAAGACCCTATACATGTTTGAGAGTTATGACCAAAAACTCGTCTTTTTCGCGTTTTATGGCCATTTTCATGAGCTATTGCCCATAGTTTTGTGGTGTTAGGGTGATTTTCATAGCTTGTAAGACCCGATACATATTTGAGAGTTAGGGCCAAAATCTCGTTGTTTTCACATTTTAGGGCCATTTTCATGATATATCTCCTACAGTTTTAGGATGCCAGCGGGATTTGCAAGGCCCGTAATACCCGAGACATGTTTGCGAGTTATGACCGAAAACTCGTTGTTTTCGCGTTTTTTGGCCATTTTTATGACCTATTACCCACAATTTTGGGGTTTTAGGGCGATTTTCATATCTTGTAAGACCCGATAAATGTTTGAGAGTTAGGGCCAAAATAACGTTGTTTTCACATTTTAGGTCCTTTTTCATGAGCTACTTCCCACAGTTTTTGGATTCTAGGGGGATTTGCATGGACCGTAAGACCCGAGACATGTTTGAGAGTTATTAACGAAAACTCGTTATGTTCGTGTTTTATGGCCGTTTTCATGAGTTATTGCCCACAATTTTGGGATTCCAGGGTGATTTGCAAGGCTCGTAAGACCCGATATATGTTTGAGAGTTATGACCAAAAACACATCGTTTTTCGCATTTTATGGCCATTTTCATGAGCTATTGCCCACAGTTTTGGGGTTTTAGGGCGATTTTTATATCTTGTAAGACCCGATACATGTTTGAGAGTTAGGTCCAAAATCACGTTGTTTTCGCGTTTTAGGGCCGTTTTCATGAGCTATTGCCCACAGTTTGCAAATTCGAGGGGGATTTCCAAGGCCCGTAACACCCGAGACATGTTTGAGAGTTCTAACAAAAAACTCGTTATTTTTGTGTTTTACAGCCGTTTTCATGAGCTATTGCCCAAAGTTTGCGGATTCCAAGGGGATTTCCAAGGCCCGTAACACCCGAGACATGTTTGAGAGTTCTAACCAAAAACTCGTTATTTTTGTGTGTTACGGCTGTTTTTATGAGCTATTGCCCATAGTTTTGGGGATTTAGGACGATTTGAATAGCCTGTAAGACCCGATACATATTTAAGAGTTAGGGCCAAAATATCGTTGTTTTCGCATTTTAGGGCCGTTTTCATGAGCTATTGCCCACAGTTTGCGGATTCCATGGGGATTTCCAAGGCCCGTAACACCCGAGACATGTTTGACAACCCTACCCAAAAACTCGTTATTTTTATGTTTTATGGCCGTTTTTATGAGCGATTGCCCACAGTTTTGGGGGTTTAGGGCGATTTACAACCGTAAGACCCGATACATGTTTGAGAGTTAGGGCCAAAATCACGTTGTTTTCACATTTTAGGTCCTTTTTCATGAGCTACTTCCACGTTTTGATTCTAGGGGATTTGCATGGACCGTAAGACCGAGACATGTTTGATAGTTATTAACGAAAACTCGTTATGTTCGTGTTTTATGGCCGTTTTCATGAGTTATTGCCCACAATTTTGGGATTCCAGGGTGATTTGCAAGGCTCGTAAGACCCGATATATGTTTGAGAGTTATGACCAAAAACACATCGTTTTTCGCATTTTATGGCCATTTTCATGAGCTATTGCCCCTAGTTTTGGGGTTTTAGGGCGATTTTTATATCTTGTAAGACCCGATACATGTTTGAGAGTTAGGTCCAAAATCACGTTGTTTTCGCGTTTTAGGGCCGTTTTCATGAGCTATTGCCCACAGTTTGCAAATTCGAGGGGGATTTCCAAGGCCCGTAACACCCGAGACATGTTCGAGAGTTCTAACAAAAAACTCGTTAGTTTTGTGTTTTACAGCCGTTTTCATGAGCTATTGCCCAAAGTTTACGGATTCGAGGGATTTCAAGGCGTAACACCGAGACATGTTTGAGAGTTCTAACCAAATCGTTATTTTTGTGTGTTACGGCTGTTTTTATGAGCTATTGCCCATAGTTTTGGGGATTTAGGCGATTTGCATAGCCTGTAAGACCCGATACATATTTAAGAGTTAGGGCCAAAATCTCGTTGTTTCGCATTTTAGGGCCGTTTTCAAGAGCTATTGCCCAGTTTTGGATTCGAGGGATTTCCATGGCCCGTAACACCCGAGAAATGTTTGACAACCCTAACCAAAAACTCGTTATTTTTATGTTTTATGGCCGTTTTTATGAGCGATTGCCCACAGTTTTGGGGTTTTAGGGCGATTTACAACGACCGTAAGACCCGATACATGTTTGAGAGTTAGGGCCAAAATCACGTTGTTTTCACATTTTAGGTCCTTTTTCATGAGCTACTTCCCACAGTTTTCGGATTCTAGGGGGATTTGCATGGACCGTAAGACCCGAGACATGTTTGAGAGTTATTAACGAAAACTCGTTATGTTCGTGTTTTATGGCCGTTTTCATGAGTTATTGCCCACAATTTTGGGATTCCAGGGTGATTTGCAAGGCTCGTAAGACCCGATATATGTTTGAGAGTTATGACCAAAAACACATCGTTTTTCGCATTTTATGGCCATTTTCATGAGCTATTGCCCACAGTTTTGGGGTTTTAGGGCGATTTTTATATCTTGTAAGACCCGATACATGTTTGAGAGTTAGGTCCAAAATCACGTTGTTTTCGCGTTTTAGGGCCGTTTTCATGAGCTATTGCCCACAGTTTGCAAATTCGAGGGGGATTTCCAAGGCCCGTAACACCCGAGACATGTTCGAGAGTTCTAACAAAAAACTCGTTATTTTTGTGTTTTACAGCCGTTTTCATGAGCTATTGCCCAAAGTTTACGGATTCCAGGGGGATTTCCAAGGCCCGTAACACCCGAGACATGTTTGAGAGTTCTAACCAAAAAACTCGTTATTTTTGTGTGTTACGGCTGTTTTTATGAGCTATTGCCCATAGTTTTGGGGATTTAGGGCGATTTGCATAGCCTGTAAGACCCGATACATATTTAAGAGTTAGGGCCAAAATCTCGTTGTTTTCGCATTTTAGGGCCGTTTTCAAGAGCTATTGCCCACAGTTTTGCGGATTCCAGGGGGATTTCCAAGGCCCGTAACACCCGAGACATGTTTGAGATCCCTAACCAAAAAATCGTTATTTTTATGTATTATGGCCGTTTTCATGAGCGATTGCCCATAGTTTTGGGGTTTTAGGGCGATTTACAACGACCGTAAGACCCGATACATGTTTGAGAGTTATGACCAAAAACTTGTCGTTTTCGCGTTTTATGGCCATTTTCTTGAGCTATTGCCCATAGTTTTGGGATTTTAGGGAGATTTGCATGGCTTGAAAGACCCGATACATGTTTGAGAGATAGGAGCAAAATCTCGTTGTTTTTGCGTTTTAGGTGCGTTTTAATGAGCTATAGCCCAGAATTTTTGGATTCAAGGGAATTTGCATGGCCTGTAAGACCCTATACATGTTTGAGAGTTATGACCAAAAACTCGTGTTTTTCGCGTTTTATGGCCGTTTTCATGAGCTATTGCCCATAGTTTTGGGGTTTTTGGGCGATTTTTATATCTTGTAAGACCCGATACATGTTTGAGAGTTAGGTCCAAAATCACGTTGTTTTCGTGTTTTAGGGCCGTTTTCATGAGCTATTGCCCACATTTTGCAAATTCCAGGGGGATTTCCAAGGCCCGTAACACCCGAGACATGTTTGAGAGTTCTAACCAAAAACTCGTTATTTTTGTGTGTTACGGCTGTTTTTATGAGCTATTGCCCATAGTTTTGGGGATTTAGGGCGATTTGCATAGCCCGTAAGACCCGATGCATATTTAAGAGTTAGGGCCAAAATCTCGTTGTTTTCGCATTTTAGGGCCGTTTTCAAGAGCTATTGCCCATAGTTTTGGGGATTTAGGGTGATTTGCATAGCCTGTAAAACCCGATACATATTTAAGAGTTAGGTCCAAAATCTCGTTGTTTTCGCATTTTAGGGCCGTTTTCAAGAGCTATTGCCCACAGTTTTGCGGATTCCAGGGGGATTTCCAAGGCCCGTAACACCCGAGACATGTTTGAGATCCCTAACCAAAAACTCGTTATTTTTATGTATTATGGCCGTTTTCATGAGCGATTGCCCATAGTTTTGGGGTTTTAGGGCGATTTGCATGGCTTGAAAGACCCGATACATGTTTGAGAGTTAGGAGCAAAACTTGTCGCTGTTTTACTGCCGTTTTCTTGAGCTATTGCCCATAGTTTTGGTATTTTAGAGCGATTTGCATGGCTTGAAAGACCCGATACATGTTTGAGAGTTAGGAGCAAAATCTCGTTGTTTTTGCGTTTTAGGTGAGTTTTAATGAGCTATAGCCTAGAATTTTTGGATTCAAGGGAATTTGCATGGTCTGTAAGACCCTATACATGTTTGAGAGTTATGACCAAAAACTCGTCTTTTTCGCGTTTTATGGCCATTTTCATGAGCTATTGCCCATAGTTTTGTGGTGTTAGGGTGATTTGCATAGCTTGTAAGACCCGATACATATTTGAGAGTTAGGGCCAAAATCTCGTTTTTCACATTTTAGGGCCATTTTCATGATATATCTCCTATTTTAGGATGCCAATGGATTTGCAAGGCCCGTAATACCCGAGACATGTTTGCGAGTTATGACCGAAAACTCGTTGTTTTCGCGTTTTTTGGCCATTTTTATGACCTATTACCCACAATTTTGGGGTTTTAGGGCGATTTTCATATCTTGTAAGACCCGATAAATGTTTGAGAGTTAGGGCCAAAATAACGTTGTTTTCACATTTTAGGTCCTTTTTCATGAGCTACTTCCCACAGTTTTTGGATTCTAGGGGATTTGCATGGACCGTAAGAGACCCGACATGTTTGAGAGTTATTAACGAAAACTCGTTATGTTCGTGTTTTATGGCCGTTTTCATGAGTTATTGCCCACAATTTTGGGATTCGTGGTGATTTGCAAGGCTCGAAGACCCGATATATGTTTGAGAGTTATGACCAAAACACATCGTTTCATTTTATGGCCATTTTCATGAGCTATTGCCCAGTTTGGGGTTTTAGGGCGATTTTTATATCTTGTAAGACCCGATACATGTTTGAGAGTTAGGTCCAAAATCACGTTGTTTTCGCTTTAGGGCCGCTTTTCATGAGCTATTGCCCAGTTTGCAAATTAGGGGATTTCCAAGGCCCGTAACACCCGAGACATGTTTGAGAGTTCTAACAAAAAACTCGTTATTTTTGTGTTTTACAGCCGTTTTCATGAGCTATTGCCCAAAGTTTGCGGATTCCAGGGGGATTTCCAAGGCCCGTAACACCCGAGACATGTTTGAGAGTTCTAACCAAAAACTCGTTATTTTGTGTGTTACGGCTGTTTTTATGAGCTATTGCCCATAGTTTTAGGGATTTAGGGAGATTTGAATAGCCTGTAAGACCCGATACATATTTTAGTGTTAGGGCCAAAATCTCGTTGTTTTCGCATTTTAGGGCCGTTTTCATGAGCTATTGCCCACAATTTGCGGATTCCAGGGGGATTTCCATGGCCCGTAACACCCGAGACATGTTTGACAACCCTAACCAAAAACTCGTTATTTTTATGTTTTATGGCCGTTTTTATGAGCGATTGCCCACAGTTTTGGGGTTTTAGGGCGATTTACAACGACCGTAAGACCCGATACATGTTTGAGAGTTAGGGCCAAAATCACGTTGTTTTCACATTTTAGGTCCTTTTTCATGAGCTACTTCCCACAGTTTTCGGATTCTAGGGGATTTGCATGGACCGTAAGACCCGAGACATGTTTGAGAGTTATTAACGAAAACTCGTTATGTTCGTGTTTTATGGCGTTTTCATGAGTTATTGCCCACAATTTTGGGATTCTGGGTGATTTGCAAGGCTAAGACCCGATATATGTTTGAGAGTTATGACCAAAACACATCGTTTTCGCATTTTATGGCCATTTTCATGAGCTATTGCCCACTTTTGGGGTTTTAGGGCGATTTTATATCTTGTAAGACCCGATACATGTTTGAGAGTTAGGTCCAAAATCACGTTGTTTTCGTTTTAGGGCCGTTTCATGAGCTATTGCCCACGTTTGCAAATTGAGGGGATTTCAAGGCTGTAACACCGAGACATGTTCGAGAGTTCTAACAAAAACTCGTTATTTTTGTGTTTTACAGCTTTTCATGAGCTATTGCCCAAAGTTTACGGATTCGAGGGGATTTCAAGGCCGTAACACCCGAGACATGTTTGAGAGTTCTAACCAAAAACTCGTTATTTTGTGTGTTACGGCTGTTTTTATGAGCTATT